>CAXAMN010000225.1:1469371-1506720 GCA_963970005.1 Durusdinium trenchii
AACATCACTGTATAGCCTTTATACTACCGCAACCTAACAGCATTTTTTGTTAACATATGTGTGTGTCTGCTTGTTTGCATGCGACCCCATCGCATGCTTGAAGCCAGAACAAACAATGTTCCTTCATGTTTTCAAAGGACATGGTGCTTCGTCGCAAAAATTGCACACAAAATCATCCAGCATCCTTGGTTCCATCCCCAAAAAATCAACCACAACCAAGTTTTACAGCTTGAAACACACATACATACCATGAGAACAATCTACTCACACATGTGCTTCCTAGAATTTACCAATACTGATGGATGGCGTAAAGAGCCTCTCTGGGGCTTGGATTGGCACGCTCTACTGCTCAGGGGTTTGAAGGGTATCAAGTCCGGAGCAAACGCCGGAACACGCCACAGTGGGAAGCGGAACCCACAAACTTTGGTCAGCTCCGCTACCATGTCAAAATGCGGAAGCGCGCACCCTTTTCTACAAATGAGTTTGGGCCGCTAGGGCCGGTATGGACACAGTTCAGTGGAATGAAATGTTTGACAGCTCTGAAAGACCGTAGCTCCAGTCCACGAGGCAGTAGTGTCTGGAGGTGCAGAACTGTCGAGGACAGGGTCCCTGTAGAGGCGGCTCTTGCCACAAGCTTGATGTACCAGGGTCACCCGGACACTGTCCAGTTGTGCATGATCAATCGGGCAACCTTTTGGAAGTTGATGTAGATGAAGTCGGCCACGACGGGGTACGACATGATGTCGAATCAAGCAGCCGGCTCTGACTTCTCAATAGTCAGCGGTGCGATCGGTGAGCTGCAGATAGCCATGTTCATCCATAGTCCAACCGCTGGGCAGCATATTGCTACCGATGTCATCGAGGTAGTAGGCCTGGCCCGCCAGATCTTCTGTGGAAGGCGGTGGTGGCTGCTCAGGACTTGTTGATGGATATGGTGCTATGTCAGCTCGAGCTCGAACGCGCACAGGCGCAAAACTCATGGTCTCTTGCCTGTTGAGCCGCAGGCGACGCTGCTCGAATGTTTCGCCATCAACTTGTTCATAAAGTCCAGCTGTGACAGGATCCAGCTGTGGTGGTCTTGATGATGCGTCATCACCCCGTGGTTGATTTGGAGTCGTTGGAGTGTGTGGGTTGTGGGCCGGAGGTTCTTCACTAGGCCAGGCTCTGACATAGATGCTATGCTGCTTGGAATCCGCACAAAGGAATCCGCGGTAGTTGTTAATGATGTTCTGCCATCGGAACTTCTGCACCATCGGTGGTCAAGGATATGGAGCATCTGCCTGTGGACTGCCGTCAGCTGGTGAGGTCGGAATGTATTCGCTCATGTCTCCAACAGGGATCTCTGCGGCCTCGCTGACTGCAGGAATCGGCAGGCTTGGTCCTGTGGACGGATCTGTGCGGGGAGGTAGGAGTCGAGGTCGACGACGCGGTGGTGCAAGTTCATGGTCAGACTCCTCTTCCATGAGGTCACCCTCAGCCTCATCAACGTGGGCATCGCGATCGACATCCCGGAGATTGTTTTTGTTCAAGTGATGGAGATCATAGTATCTTGATGTATCTTGTGACACCTCGAGACTTGAGCTGGCGGACCGTGGTGAGAGCTGCTTGCACATCATCCAAGGCATGTTGTGAGCCTTTGATGTCCGCCAGAACATGGTGTGGTGCACACCTGACGAGCTGTGTCTTGTAGGCCAGCCAGTAAACATGTACTCGACCTTGACCATCTCCATCCTTCTTGAATTCCTTCATGACCACTTGAGCGGGACCGAGCCATCTGATCTTCACAAGGTCTGGCTGTCGTGCATCTCGCCATAACCACACAGTACCACACATGTTGACCAAGGTTGTGCTCGGCATTGAGTCCCTTGTATTTTGTTCCAACTGCCCTGGGAAGACGCTTGTCTGCGTCGGCCTCGATCAAGGCCTTCTGGGCTGCACTGTGGGGGGCAAGCATCAACTCAAAGTCTTCATGGCCGCCGAAGTGCACGGGCTTGAAGGAGTCAGAAAGGAGACTTCCAGCCAGTTGGGGCTGGTAGCCCAGAACCGACTGGGCAGGTGAGAACCCTGCCACCGTGTTGCTGCCATTGAGCTGAGTCACACAGTACGGCAAAGTTTCCTTGATGCCTTTGGCATTGTTGAGGTGCAGGTCGATGGAGGTCTATGCGTAGGAGCCAGTTCGTGGTAGATGCCATGGGCTGAAGCCTCAAAGACATGACTCAGCCAGGTCGCCCCTCATCGTTGATGAGGCGTTGAGGTGGTCCAAACACGGAAAGCCAACCACGTTCGAGGGCCTTGATGTCCTCCCGAGACTGTTCATTTCGAAGCAGAAGCGCAGCAGTGAATCGTGTTGCCAGATCCACGATGCTGAGAATCGGGTACTTGTCCTTGCCGAGACGCAGCCAGAACACGTCGGCCTGGATGATCTGGTTGAAGGTCGCCGTAGCGGGCATGGACGCTGGTGCAGCATCGCCCAGGCTTCTGCCAAGTACAGGCCGTGCCTGCGACATAGCTCTTTGCAGCTTGGATGACGGCTTCACTGGCCCCCCTTGTCTCAAGCAGTTTTGCAAGCTCTGCGGGACCGGGATGTCCAAGATTGCGATGTAGTCGCTGTACTGTTCTGATGGCATCCTGCTTGATGGTGGCGCGCAGTCGGATCAAGTTGCCAGTCACGATCTTCTGTTCGGCTGAAAGTCTCCCAGGTCTGTGGAGGCTCGTTGAAGGAGATCGCCCCAGCCAAAGTGACTGGCAGGGCGGGTTGGTACTCCTCCATGTATTTGGTGGGACTGCCAGAGCCATGCGCATGGCCTTCACTGGCACTGGAGGGTCATGACGGGTGAGGGGGGTGGTACGAAGTGCAACGCAGTGGACTTCCCTTGGACGGAACGCTGTCTCGAGAGCGGTCCGCAGGACCAATGCAATGGATGCTCTGTCAAGCGCAGCAACGCGCAAAAGCAAGCGGTATTTCACCAGGCTTGAGCCACATACGTCAGTCATGACTGCACATACGAGGTGAGACCTGACAGGGGTTATATAATAGGAGGCATAAGCAAACGCAAACAGACACAATTTTCCTACATCCTGCACGTGAAGTTGCCTTGGTCGATATCTTGACGACTAAGGTCGTTCCTCTAAACTTGTACAGATCCTACACGAAGCGAAACCGAATGCATCGAAGGCATGGCTGTCACGTTCTTCAAGGAAGGCAGGTCTTGGAAGCATCGAACGCAAGATCTTAGCGCTGAAGAATCATGTTACCAGGTGGCAGTGGGCGGTGCATCTGAATACTGAACAGTGACCTGGAGTGGATAACGCCAACTCTCATCCCTTGTCCTATCAGCAGGGCTTCATGAGGCAGCCGCTTGAAGCGTTCATTGGATGTAACAATATACGGAATCTTTGGCGCTGGTCGTACTGCTCCTAATTCAAAAATTGGGCCTTGGTACATGCTGACGGCCTGACCATTTGATCCAAGTGATGACTGCGCATGAATCGTATTCACCCGGGTGGAAACCTTCAAAATAGCCTTCGACTCTGCAATGTCCGCGCTTGGCCTTAAATTTCTCATGGAGATCGAGCCAACGGCCAACGGGTTTCGAAAGTTGCTAGTGTGGATGACTGCAGTGATGCAGAAAGGGCATCGCCATGGCTTTCGCCTGGCTAAGTGGCCGTTTGGCCGCGGTGGCCTCCCGAGACCATCCACCTGAGGCCAGGGTACTCCTGGCTCAGCACCCACCCGTGAAGGGACCGAAACAGATGCACCCTGACAACACTCCACAACTTTGCTCACGATCACCACCAGGCACACGGACTTGCACAAAGGGCAACATGTCTCTTTCGCAAAGACCAACCACCAACTATTCACGCACTGACCATTTGGGCAAGCCCAGCCTCCTTGAAGCCCAGAGGATGAAGCAAGGCCTCATCAGTCAAACCATCTTGCGGCCCATTGCATTCATGGCCCCCGCAAAATCGGTGGGAGTGAGTGGCTTGTCAGACTTGTCAATCTCCGTTTCTGGCCAGGATTCTGAACAGCAAATTCTGCAGGACAGAGGATCTCGGCGCACACAGATCAGGACGTGGTGCGGCGCCACCTGCGCCACCTTTGAGACCACTCAGGAGACATGGGACAAGGACAGCCCCTTCAACTTGGACCCGCGCAAGACAGTATATGACGCACTGCTGCAACATTTCAAGGCCACAGGCCCAATGGCATCTGAAATCCCCCGTAGCCGCGGCATCAGCCTGTCATGCTACCTTCAACCTGCCCACACTGTCTCGCCGCGCGCCGCCAACGGGAACGGGAACTGGAACCGTTCGGGTTTCGCGGCGGATACAGTGCTGACCCGGGGGAGGCGGCTCAGGTTCGGTTCCCAAAAAGGAATGCGCCATTCCAACAAGAGTTTGTGAACCACCCGAGGGCAAAATTTAGAGGAGGAAAACGCCATTCCAACGGTGCAATACCTTCTGTAAGCCACCCGAAGGCCAAATTTAGAAGAGGTAGGTGCCATTCCATCGCCGCGTGCATTTGCGAGCCACCCGAAAACAAAATTTAGAGGAGGAAAGCACCGGTTCTCTTTTTTGGCCGATCCATTCCTGGCGCCAGATCTTTTAGGGAGGACAAAGGGAGACAAAGCAAAGTCATCTCAGCATCCAGACACGCCATGGGAAACAAGGGGAGACAAAGCAAAACCATCTCAGCCCAGCATCCAGACACGCCATGGGAGAAAAAGGGAAATTTCTGTCGCGTACATGAAGAAACAATCGAAACTTGTGTTTTTTTCGCTCGGTGATAACAATTTTGCCGACAAAACGACCCCCGTTTTGGGTCCAAATGGCGTCCATTCACTGGTTCAGGTGGTGGAACAGAAGGAGGCGCCTGACCAGCAAAAAGGTCATGCGACGGAGATTGGAAGCAGAAGCAAACACAGATGGCTGCTGAGGAGGAGGAACAACAAGTTCATGCGACGGAGGTGGCGGTGGAGGAACAAAAGGAGGGGAGGGTTGAGCGCCTGAGCAGCCTGAGCAGCAAGAAGTTCATGCGCTGGAGGTGGATGAACACAAGCATGGAGAAGATCACTGGCACTTCACTTGATCCGGCGAAGAGATCCAACTGCCAATCGAACTGCAAGTTGATCGTTTCAATGAGTTCGAGAACGCGGTACTCGAGAATCTGCTCATTGGATGCACAGCGCCTTTGGATGTGAGCTGGAGTTCGTTAGCATGGACACCCGATAAATCTTAGTTGACCCTATTTGGGATACCCTTCAAGAGTGCAACCCCTTGCGGCGCAGAGTCAAAGCTCTCTCAGTCCCCTCGGACGACACTGACAGAGCACTGCCTCATGCATTCTCGCACGTCGCAGACGTTTGGCATGTACGTGTGGAAGTACGCATACACACTACAGGCAAAGCTGCTGTCCAAGACTCCAAAGAGTCAAGCTGCCGAGCTCTTTGACCCAGGTAGGAGCTGCGGAGGACACAATCAACCAGCTTGCCCCTCAAGCACAGGTCTCACCGCATGCTTTTGAAAGATGCAGTGCACTTCGGCAGGTCAAATTTGAAGGACAGAGGGACCCTGCGAAACTTACACGTTGCTTTCCCCAAGGCTGCTTTCTGGGGTCGGGAATTGCCCAGTTGGACCTGCCACCAGATTTCAATTTCGTAGGACCAGCTGCCTGTGAAAATTGCAAGAGATTGCAACAAGTTGATCTTTCCCGGACTGAACCAACTGCAATCATGGGGTCAACCTTTGCGCACTGCTCGCATTTGGAACAGCTTCGTCTCCCCAAGAGGTTGCGGCGAATTGAACGAGAAGTTTTTTGCTGTGCTCTTCGTTGAGTGAAGTGCATACCCCTCCAGCCTTGCTATATATCTCTCACCGAGCTTTTTCGGGGCGCGCACAACTCAGTGGACTTCACAAAATAACAGCCAAAACTACATGGAGAGGACCTTACGTCGAAAGCAACGCTTTCGAGATGTGCTACAAGTCAGACGTGCCACAATGGATTAATCTCCTACCGCCAAATCAAGGCAGTAGGACTTTCGAGGCTGAAGAATTTTATTACGGGCTACGCCAGGACCCACACTGACTGCTTACTCCTCAGGCTGGCACCCTTGTGTTGGTCCTGCTTACTTTATGTTGCTGCTCCATGGCTAGACAGTGCCCAGAAGACTGCCACCCTAGTGACCCTTGCACCTTCAATACTGCATGGACTTGGCTTCGCTGCTTCCGAGCTTTCCACGATTTGAAATTTTCGCAAGCTGGTACAGTGGTTTTTCTCTGAGCCTCCCATGTCGCTTGGTCCACTGCCGACGGCTTTGCAGTTTTGCAAGCTGCCTGAAGCTATGTGTGCAGAGGATGTACAAGTCACCTTAGGCTAGTGAAGAGAGAGTTGCGAACCAAGCGGAAAAAGCAACACCAACCAAACCCACAAAACACCAAAAACCACCCCCGCAAAACCGAACGCCAGGTTCGTAACTCGAGTCGGCTATGTCAGCCAGTTGAGAAAGGTGAAACAAGGGGCAATGAATTCAGCCTTAGCACTCAGTACTTCGTCATCACGTCTTGATGTGATCTTCACAAGAGTTGACCTGAAGACCAGTCATGCTGACCTCGTGCTGGCGTTCTGACAGCATCCGAGCTTTCAGTGCTTTCATAGCTCCGAATTCGGTGTTCGCCCAAAGTGACCTCTCTCAAAATACAATACACTTTGGTGATTGAGGTCACCACTCAAATTTTTTTTCCACGAGTACGGACGCCATGTGGGCGGTGTGCCTGGGAAGGATGGAAACTCTGCATATTGGTAAGGGGAGCAACCCGAAAGACCACAGAACCAAACACAAACAAAACCCAAACCCAAAAAACAACCCCACAAAGCACCAGCACCAGAGAACCCCAACAACCAATGTGGGCAGAGTTTCGACTGTACTAAGGTGAGACGTGCGAAACATGAGAGAGTGTTGTACTAACTAGTTGGGCCTGAATTCTCGAAGTATGCAACACACTGTATCAGGACTTTGATTGTTGTCCTTGAAGGCCATTCACCAGTGGCCTTCGAGCGCAGACAGGGGGCAGGGTCGCCCTTGCCAGGTTAGGTCGCTGGCACTTCAGCCTTGTTCGAATGTACGATAGATCAGCTGGTGCGAACTATTTGCAGCTCGTCAGATCAGTAATGATCGTTTCCGGTCATCAATAATTGCAATGCATTACAGGCCTTGGAAAACAGCCATCCTACGGCACAGCCATTACAAACGACTGCACAAGCAAACACGACTGTGGCCAGTCTTGAGCACGGAGGTGGTGGACATTGCAAAACAAACGTAGCTGCAGGCAACCTACAGACCTCCCTCACGCAGGGGGAGGCAGCACACGCCCGCCCAAAAAGCTCCCGGGCAGGAAGCGGAAGGAGCTTGGGGGGCGTGCAAAGTGCAAAATGGGATGGATAGAGCGTTCTTCAAAAGTCACTATCCACAGACATTCATGGCCCTGGTGAAACTGGTGAAACCGAAATACATCCTAGCATGGTACATTGCGCCATCTTTGTACAAGATTGGCTGAGTGCAGACTCCCACAGACGAAGAACTGAGGTTCTCAATCGTCTACTGTTCTACCGCCGCGCGCCAATCACCGGCCAAAAGCTGAGGCTCACAGCCAGGTCGGCTCACTAACAGCAGGATGTGGAGACGAAATTGGCAAGCAGCTGATCCATACTGATTGGCCAGCGGTGGCAGGTGAGGCCTTTGCTTAACTGGCATAGTTGTAGGTCTTCAATTCTGCCTACGTCATTTGTTCTATGGGGTTAGGTGTGCGCGCCGACAAGCATGCGCTATAGTGCATTCGAAGGTACACGCAAGCAGGAGCGGACGAGCTTAGGCTAAGCCTGACACATAGCCCTGGTCCGGAATCATGCGCAGCCACTGTGGCCATCGCATGGCTGGGCAGATAGCGAACGCATTCTCCTCTGCATACGTCCCCCGCCATGTGGTTCTTCGGCCTGGGAGCTTAGTGAGCCTACGAAGCGACGCGCAGTCCAGAAAAGCCCTACTAGCAATGTAACGCAGTGGGGTGGGATAGCGAGTTCTGGTAGCGTATGGCAGTCTGACCTCTCTAAGGCTGGCACAGTGCACAAAGGTGAACTCCTGGATTTCCTCAATGCTTGAGTTCGAAATATCTACCTGCTTAAGTAGTTTACAGTTATCAGGCATGTGCACCCAGCACTTGGAAATCTCGAGTTAACTCTAGTGTAGTGATTCCGGTGGAGCTCAGGCATCCTGGCGGCAATTCCTTAGCCTCGTCCTGGGTCTGTAGCTCCTGGCGGCGGCCATCCTCCAGAAGGACAAAGGTGGCCAAGTTGATGCAGTCTCGAAAAAGGTAGTGTCCAAATTTGGTTGCACTTCCAAATTGGTTAACCCCTCCCCCATTAGCGTGGATCCACTGCAAGGAGCAACAGTCCGCAAATGCTTTGTATCCAAATTCGATGCAGCCTGGTACTGTGATGCTGTTGAGCAACTGGCAACCTCGAAAGGTGTTATTTGCAATTCGCGCAACAGTACTGGGCATTCTGACCACCCGAAGATGGCGGCAGCTCTGCCAGGCTTCGGCTCCAATTGCACGTATGCCTGCTTCAACACTGACATGGCGCAGGCGCGGCACAGCGACAAAGGCGCCGGAGGGAATGATTCCCGCCTGGTTCATTGGAACTTTGACTCCTTGTGGGATATCCTTTGAATGAAGAGCTTCGAGGCAGTCACGAAGTACTATGGTAAACTGCGTGTTATTTTGCAAGGTTTCCCATATTGGGTCGTCGAGGTAGGTTTGCGTAGTGGGGTGTATGAAGTCCAGCATACATCTGGTCAGTCACTGAGGCCAGGTAGTCAACTACATGGTCTTCTAGGTCCTCCAGTCTGTCATGCTTGGCAACACTCGTGGTCATTTCCACCACTGTTCCAGACAGGGTCGTGAGCACCAATCGGCACTCCATGACCGGTTCACTCTCCCTGGACGAGTCGAGACTGGCACTAGGGGTCGCCATTGGCTCTATCCTGTACGAGATCTTCCGGTTTGAGCCAGGACAGCGCTGCCGCGAGACAATCATAGCGGTCTTCTCGCGAACGTGCAAAGGGTCGGCTAGCTACCTGCTCCTTTGCCCAGGACAAGTGCTGAGGCACTCACTCACCCAGCGTAAGCCCCTCACTAGTGAGCAAGGGTACCCTGTTAGTAAAGCCCTTTGTGGAGCTCTTCGTCAAAGGCATCCGAGTCCGTATCTCTTGGTGGGAGCAGTTGAATCCAATCCAAGACTCGCTCAAAGTTGTCACACATCAGAAAGGTGTTGTCTTCCGCTTGTACCCCCCTATCTGAGTCTGCTTCATCTAGCTGAGTGAAAAGTGAGAGTTGCTCACACGGCGGGATGACTATTTCCCGAAGTGATGCGCAGCAGAGAAAGGCTTCCTTACCGATTCGTCGGACCTTTGGCGGGAGCCAGATGTCGACCAGGGCAACACAGTACGTGAAGGTGGAGCCCCAGATGGCAGTTATGTCCGCGCACATAAGGTCGACCTCAATGAGCCGCTTACAGTTCTCACACACTTTTGGGCCGATGAAGTAGAAGTCAGGAGGAAGGTGGAGGCTTTCGATGCCAGCTCCACAGAAGCTGCCATCTGGGAGGGCCCGTGACTTATTATTATTGGCCATGGCAAAAGTGACTGACGTGAGTGCCAGGCAGCTCTCAAAGGCGAATGGAGCAATTTGCGCCCCGGAGCCAATGCATTGATGGCTTCCTTGCCCAAACCTATCCTACTGAGCGAGCAGCATTAAGCGCATAGCATCCTTGAAAGGCCCCATCTTGGAGACAGACGACAGAAGGCGGCAGCTTAACAATCTGCAGCTGATGACAGCTTTGCCATGCTGCCGATCCAATTTGGGTGATTCCTTGCACTACCTCGACATGACGAAGCATAGGCGCGGAGTAAAAGGCCCTGTCCGGCGCCTCCTTTCTAGCATTAGTTGGAACGCGGACTGCCTTGGGATATCCCTCCTGATTGCCATCTTGAAACTGCCACACAGAGTGTCCTTCCTCCATGCACGGTCTGACAATCACCTGAAGCCTGTTCTGCTTCTTCAGGGTGGAGTGGATGGGATCTCGCAATGGCAACTGAGTGTCCGGCATGATTAGATCAACTTCGCAGCCAAACACTTCAATATCAGAGACGGTTGGCAAAAAAACTGACTACGTCGTCTTCTAGTTGTGACAGGTCTTCGTAGTGCGCTAAGTTTACTGGCATGTGGTATTCATTGCCTGCAAGCGTAGCCAACATAATGACGTGTGGCCCGTTGCAGTCCGGCTGCACAGCTTGCTGCTGGAGGTGCGGCATGGCGGCGTCGCTTCCTTGAGCCCGGAAAACTATCACATGTTGGGCCATACATCGGCACCTCACGAAAGAGAACACTAGAACGCAGCAGCTGAGGCCACAACATTCTCCTACCTCCTACTATTGGAAGGTAGCTATAGGCCAGGCGCCCCACTGCATGCAATTGGTTTGGTCTCTCTACTGTTTACCCCAATACCTAGGCTTTGGCGGAGGAAGAGGGCGATTACGATTGGGAACACGGGCAGTGGAGGAGGAACTGCCAGTACCTACGGGAGGAGCAACTCCACGAGATTTATTTCTACCAGTCCCTTCAGCTTTGGCCCCCTCTGTCTTGTCCCACAGCTTTTGGCGGTGGATTGCCAGCTTCGTGAGAAAGGTAGGATCACCTGTGAGCCAATAGCTCATCTTCTGCCATTCCCTATCACTACACACATGTTGACTGCATTTCTGATAGGGTCGGTCTGTATCCTCGCTCAGCCTCGTGAGTTCCTGCCTAAACGAAAGAAGGAACCACCCCATTCTGTTCATTGCAATCTCTAACCCAGGCGAGATGATTGTGCTCTCTGTTTGGGCATTGCCCTTGGCAAAGTTGTCAGCCGCAGTGGCAAGCCTAGACCAGCAAAGGGCAAAGCGCCCATGCCCTTGCGGGACTAGGTGGGTTGGGTCTGCGTCGGCGTCCTCTTCTTCAGAGGGCACTTTCTCCGGCTGCTCCTGGTTATCCGCCCCTCCCACCGGCACAATACATTGGCGAAGGCTCTTGTGCGCCTGTAATGCTTGAATCAGCGTCAGACTCACCAGGATGAATGTGTGGCGGGGGGCATCTTGCTTCGCTGAGATCTGTCCAGAGAGGGACCTCCAAGCGAAGCGTTAGCTTGGGCAATGACGGGAATGACATGGACTGACCCAGTGAGGGGTCGAGTGCCCTTGACACATAGGCCCTTTCCGTCCACGGCAAGTGGGGCATCTGTGGATTGTTCTCATATTTCATTTCCTTTCGGTAGGCACCTACTACCAGGAAGTCCCTTATTAGTGCGGTATCCCCAGCCACTTTTCAGCTCTGCAGGTTGATACTGATTGTCTTTGTGCCGGGAAGTACCTGCACAGGGAAGACGAAAAGGTCATTGATGGGGAGTTCATAGGTCATTCCCCGCGCGAAGGGCATGATGACTGTTTGCATAAATGTAAGGGCGTCAACTTCATTCTCTGTAGCGTTCTCCTGCTTGGCTGGATCCGCTTTTGCCTCCGTTGCGCGTTTGAGCAGGGCCATATTGCCAGAACTGGGGGTTGGCACAGAGAGCCAAGTGTTCTTGTTTGATAAAGGTGCACTGCGGGTGGCCCTGTGCCAAGAAGGCGAACAGCTCCGCTAGCGGCGCTGCTAGTGCATTGCTACTGTAGCAGATCCCCTATGAGGTCTTGATGCACTTCGTTCGGGATGCGCCCGAAGTAGGTACCTTGCAGCCCCTTTCGGCGACCCGCCTCCAAAGGGCTGTGCGGATGTATCTATTCACTTGTTTGTATGAAATGCACAGCCTGGCCATTGGCCATTCGCGCGGCAGGTCACTGTACACCTGCATTGATGGCTGCACAGTACCTTGCGTTATTGCCTCTTGGGCTGCTATTTGATAGCTATAGATAGCATGCATAGCCACTTGCTCTGCTGCCAGTCCTAAATCGGTAGCAGCAGTGCCACCTTGTTCAGTTTCTTTTGTGCTCGGTAGCCAGATCAATTTCTGCAGTGTTTTTTTCCACGAGCGCGGACGCCGTGTGGGCGGTGTGCCCAGGTCATCATGAGAAGGATGGAAACTCTGCATATTGTAAGGGGAAAAGAACGAGAAACAGGAAACAAACACCAACCCAAAAACCCACAAAGCCAACCAAAAACGACACCGGAAACCCCAACAACCAATGTGGGCAGAGTTTCGCACTGTGCTACGGTGAGACATGTGAAACGTGAATGATCATTGAACTGACTAAGTGGGCCTGAATTCGCCAAATGTGCTTCTCATTGTTCCCGAAACTTTGGATCGAGGTCCTTGAGAGGCCATCCATAAGTGGCCTTCATAGTAGCCAGGGGGGCCAGGCCGCCCTTGCCGATTGAGGTCGCCGGCACTTCAACTCTATCCGAACGTACGCCAGATCAGCTGGTGCGAACCTATTGCAGCTCGTCAGATCAATATTTATCAATTTTGTTGCAATGCATTGCAGGCCTTGGAAAACGCACAGCCATTACACACGACTGCGCAAGCAAGGACAACTGTGGCCAATCTTGGACACGGAGGTGGTGGACATTGCGACACTATCGTAGCTGCAGGCAACCTACGGACCTCCCTCAAGGGGGAGGCAGCACAAGCCCGCCCAAGCTCCCGCGCAGGAAGCGGAAGGAGCACGGGGGGCGTGCGAAGTGCAAAATGGGATGGATAGAGCATTCTTCAAAGGTCTCTCTCCACATACGCGCATGGCCCTGGTGAAACCGGTGAAACAGAAAAATATCCTAGCGTGGTACCTTGTGCCTTCTTTGTACAAGATTGGCTGAGTGCAGACTCCCACAGACGAAGAACTGAGGTTCTCACCTGGGCGCCAATCGTCTACTCTGCTACCGCCACGCGCCAATCACCGGCCAAGAGCTGAGGCTCACAGCCAGGTTGGCACGCAGCAGGGTGTGGAGACGAAGTCGGCAAGCGGCTGATCCATATTGATTGGCCAGCGGCGACAGGCGAGGCCTTTGCATATGGCATCGTATTGTGGCATGTTGTGGGCGTGCAGGGGAGTATGTAGGCACTCTTTCCCCGTAGGTCTTCAATTCAGCCTACGTCATTCCTTCAATAAGTAGGTGTGCGCACAGACAAGCATGTGGTACGGCGCATTCAATGGTCATTGCAAGCAGGAGTGGACGAGCTTAGGCCAAGCCTGAAACATAGCCCTGGTCCGGAACCATGTGTAGCCACTGCGGCCAGCGCATGGCAGGGCAGATAGCGAAAGCATTCTCCTCCGCATACGTCCCCCGCCATGTGGTTCGTCGGCCTGGGAGCTTTGTGAGCCTACGAAGCGATGTGCGGTCCAGAAAAGCTCGACTAGCAATGTAATGCAGCGAGGGAGGGATAGCGAGATCCGGCAGTGCCGCACAGTTCATGACAGCTTTCACTCTAATGGTGTGCACTGAGTATGGTAGCCTGACCTCTCGAAGGCTGGTACAATGCACAAACGTGAACTCTTGGATTTCCTCAATGCTGGAGTTCGAGATATCTACCTGCTTGAGTAATTTACAGTTGTCGCAGGCATGTGCACCCAGCACTCGAAAGTCTTGAGTTAACTCTAAGGTAGTGATTCCGGTGGAGCTCAGACATCCTGGCGGCAATTCCTGAGCCTCGTCCAGGGTCTGTAGCTCCTGGCGGCGGCCATCCTCCAGAAAGACAAGAGTGGCCAAGTTGACACAGTCTCGGAAGAGGTAGTGTCCAAATTTGGTTGCACTTCCAAATTGGTTAACCCCTCCCCCATTAGCGTGGATCCACTGCAAGGAGCAACAGTCCGCAAATGCTTTGTATCCAAATTCAACGCAGCCTGGTGCTGTGATGCTATTGAGCAGCTGGCCTCGAAAGGTATTATCCGCAATTCGCACGACGGTACTGGGCATTCTGACCACCCGAAGATGGCGACAGCTCTGCCAGGCTTCCGCTCCGATTGCACGTACGCCTGCTTCAACACTGACATGGCGCAGACGCAGCACAGCGACAAAGGCACCGGAGGGAATGATTCCCGCCTTGTTCATTGGAACTTTGACTGCTTGTGGGATATCTCGACATGGACATCCATCGAAGGCTTCTTTCGAATGGACAGCTTCAAGGCAGTCACGAAGTACTATGGTAAACTGTGTGTTATTTTGCAAGGTTTCCCATATTGGGTCGTCGAGGTGGGTTTGCATAGTAGGGTGTATGAAGTCCAGGAGTCCAGCTTACATCCAAAGACATCAAGATCAGTTACTGAGGCAATGTAGTCCACTACGTGGTCCTCCAAGTCTTCCAGTCTGTCATGCTTGGCTACACTTGTGGTCATTTCCACCACTGCTCCAGACAGGGTCGTGAGCACCAATCGGCACTCCATGACCGGTTCACTCTCCCTGGACGAGTCAAGACTGGAGGCACTTGGGGTCGCCATTGGCTCTCGTCTGTGCGAGATCTCCCGGTTCGAGCCAGGACAGCGCTGCCGCGAGACATCATAGTAGTCTTCTCGTGAACGCGCAATGGGTCAGCTATCTACCTGGTTACTGAGTTGCGACCGGCGGGAACACCTAGCTGTTGCATACCGACAAGGTGAGGATGAGATCTACTGGGTTGGAGTTCCTTTGCCCAGGACAAGTGCTGAGGCACTCACCCAGGGTAAACCCCTCCCTTGTGAGCAAGGGTACTCTGTCAGCAATGCCCTTTGTGGAGCTCTTCGTCAAAGGCATCAGAGTCTGTATCTCTCGATGGGAGCAGTTCAATCCAAGCCTCTCGCTCGAAGTTGTCACACATCAGAAAGGTGTTGTCTTCCGCTTGTACCCCCCCTATCTGAGTCTGCTTCATCTAACTGAGTGAAAAGTGAGAATTGCTCACAGCCGCAGAATGCACGAATCCCAAAGTACCGAAGCATCGGCGGGATGACCACTTCCCGAAGTGATGTGCAACAGAGAAAGGCTTCCTTTCCGATTCTTTGGACCTTTGGCGAGAGCCATATATGTCGACCAGGGCAACACCATACGCGAAGGTGGAGCCCCAGATGGCAGTTATGTCCGTGCACATGAGGTCGACCTCAATGAGCCGTTTACAATTCTCACACGCCTTTGGGCCAATGAAGTGGAAGTCAGGAGGGAGGCGAAGGCTTTCAATGCCAGCTCCACAGAAGCTGCCATCTGGGAGAGCCCGTGACTTATTATTATTGGCCATGGCAAAGGTAACTGACGTGAGTGTCAGACAGCCCTCAAAGGCGAATGGACCAATTTGCGCCCCTGGAGCCAATGCCGCAACTGAGCGAGCAGCATTCTGCAAAGACCCTCCGACCAAACTGAACACACCCTGGGGCTGCGATTTGTCTAAGCACATAGCATCCTTGAAAGACCCCATCTTGGAGACAGACGACAGAGGGCGGCAGCTCAACAATCTGTAGCTGATGACAGCTTTGCCACGCTGCCAAGCCAATTTGGGAATTCCGTGGGCGACCTCGACATGACGAAGCATGGGGGCGGAATAAAAGGCCCTGTCCGATACCTCCTTTCTGGCATTCGTCGGAACGCGGACTGCCTTGGGGTACCCCTCCTGATTGCTATTTTGAAACTGCCACACAGAATGTCCTTCCTCCATGCATGGTCTGACAATCACCTGAAGTCTGTTTTGCTTCTTCAGGGTGGAGTGGATGGGATCTCGCAATGGCAACTTGGTGTCCGGCATGACGTGAAAGTTTGACACACAAACTCTTGACGAAAAATCAAAAGCTCTCGTGCTCAAAACACCTAGTCAGTCAAGTGTCTCAACGACCCGAGTCGAAAACAGAGGAAAAAGCAAGCAAAAGACACGCACACTTTTCGCCGCACACTTGAGCCAAAGTGACGAACGTTCTCCAAGGTTCACAAATGTTCTCGGGACATTTGTGGACATGCAAAACCATACTCAAAACACTTCAACGCTTCACAAAAGTTCTCAAAACAGTTGGAAACAACTAAGAGCATAGTTCAAAAATTTTCGGGTGTTCCCGGACACCTCATACACAAACTACAAACATATGGAAACATTGAAAGGGATCTTTCAATGTCCTCAAAAGGTAACGAACGTCATTCAAACAAGACGTAGGGAGTCTCCGCTCCTCAAAAACTTTCTTTGCGGTCTCTAAACAAGTGGTATGGAGTCTTCGCTCCTCAGTACTGTTGTACTATGAATTCTCACACCCCCTTTCGAAGCTCACATGCCACTTTGGACAGTGGTCACTCGCTGTTCCAGTAAACGCTTGCGCTCACAGCAGCTACACAAACCAAAAGAGGTGACTTTCTTGCCTCGCAAGTATTGGCATTGACGGTCCAGGTGGAATTTGGACCCAGTCGAAGTCACAAAAACCTCAAGTACCTTGTTCACTGCATTCATCTTCGTCCACTCGGAGGTTGCAGTGTTCTCAACACCACTCGGCCTGCCAGCAGCGCTCCAAGCAGCAGCACCTGAAGAAGCAGCAGCATTCGAAGAGTCTCTCTCTCTCATCAGCGGCTCTTGCTTCTCTGGCTTGTCGGCCATCATCCTCTTCTGTCCCAAAAGGCTCTTCGCCATCCCAGCAGCGCCAAAAAGCTTCACAAGCAAGCTCAGCGCGCCATACAACGCCAGCGCAGCGATGCAGCTGCCCTCAAACGACAACATGGCTTCCCGCGCGGACGCCCCACACACACACAAATGGCTGCGGAAAAGTTCGGCGAAGAAAAGTTCTCCGAAAGGAAAGAAAAGATAGGAAGGAAGGGGCGACTCAAGGGTCATTTCGACACGAGCACGGCTTTCCTTCCTGAAAAACAGTCTCACTGTTCAACTGGTTTCAAGTCTCTCGAAGTAAGGTGGTCACACAGACCGAGACAAGACTTATGAAGTACCTTTGTCAAAAACCTGGTCCAATTTCATCGACTCTCGACAGACTCTACAGTAGACAGTCTAAAAGGTGTGAACAGTCACAGTTCAAAAGCTATTGAATTCCAGCGGCATCTCACGCACACACATTTTCACATCGATCATCGGAAGCTTCATCCGCAAGTGTCATCAAGCTATCTGTGCAGCAACAAAAGAAAAGGCCCTCAGCCCTCAGCCACTCGGTTGCTCAGCTTGGGTTCTCACCTCAAGGATGCACAGATGCAGAAACTCTTCACAAGAAAACGAGCAAATTTCATCGAGTACCTTTCAGTATCATGGTAACCAACTGCATTGAATGGTGCATGATTCTCAATACAACGACATTGAAAGCGAGAGTTCAACCGTTGACTCAAAAACGTGTTGGAACTCTGAATCCTGAAAATTTTGCCAATTCGAAGTCCACTCTGGGTTTCCAATCCCATTGAACAAGCATGACATTCACTCTGATATGCCATTCCGTGCTTTTCGAAGAAGTTCTGAAGATCTCGACTTTTCCAGTACTGGTTGCTTCTCGGCAATTCGAACGAAACAGTGACAGACACTCCTTCAGATGACTTGATCTCATCAAGATACTTTCCAGATGACTTCAGAAGATAAAAGAACTCTTTCTCGTGCTTCTCATTCCTTCCCCAAAAAATCAAGAGAAGGGGGCTCGCCTTTGCAAGGAAGAGAGATGTGCACGAGACATGCCACCTGAGATCCACGCGGGCGTCGACTGAATCCATCACGGAGTAGGGTCAGCACCTTATTGCGCACTCCGATCTCCTGGATTCCTATGTATCGAATATAGTCAACTTCTCGACAAGATCTTGCGATGACTGACTCCTTGCCGCAAGCTACTTCTAGCACAGTATATCGAGGATACTTGAGTTGATCCGACTCTCGGATGATTGAAACGGCTGAGTCACACTCAAAAGTCACTCTTGACACAGTTTCGTTTGAACATCTTAGCATCACACTTCGTGGGGGCAATGAGGCCAACAGCGAAAAGATGGTCACATTCTGCTCAGCTGTCAACACTCCAGTACCATGGCATACGACGCAGCACTGAATTGGCCTGGATGTCCCTGAACTGGCTACTGAACTGCCAGTATGGCCCATTGGTGTCGAAGTGTGCTGGGATCCCATTCCCATGATCCTTGTAATGTCACTGGTTGAACCGATCGGCGATTCTGCCGATGCTGGTGCTCCCCAGTCAATGAGCGGTCTTGCCGGCGAAGACTTCGGCAAAACAGGCGCCACAATGGGAGACTTGGGCAACTCCGCCGGTCCCATCACAGGAAATCCGATCTCAGTCGGAGGAGGCGGTGGTTCCTGATGTGCTGCAGGAGGGCTATCCAGTGGCGGTGGAGGCGGCTTTGGGCTCGCCTTTGGGCGATCCATGTCCTACAACACTCTGTGCAGGAGAAGTTGCTGCCAATGAAGAAGCTTTTGCTGGTTCATCATCTCGGGCTGCTCGAAAGGCTTCCGAAGGTGTAGTTGGCATTGGTACCTGTTCAGGCAATCCCTCAGGAGGCCTCGCGGGCGACGAATCCTTTGCTCGATCTACCCCACTTGGCTTCGGCCCTGCCGGAGCTGCGGCGGCATCGACCAGAGTTGGGCTAACTGATCGATCGGCTGCACTCGGAGTCTTTGGAGCCATCTTTGGAGGGGTCTTGGGAGGCTCTTTCCCAATTGCCTTAGGAACATGTTCTGCTGCCTTTGGAGCCTCGCTCGCAGATGCTGCCTTTGAGACGTCCTTCGCAGGAGTCTTGGGCTTCTCAGCTGGCTTCTTCGGACGAGTCTTTGGAGCAGTTGGCATCGCCTTCTTCTTTGGCGGAGGTGGCATAGGTCCCTTCGGAGGAGTCTTCGGCGGCGGCACTGGAGGACGCTTGGGCGGCGCAGCCTCGCTGTGCTTTGGCCTATTCTTTCGAGGGTCTTCCGGCAGTGGTCGCATGTAGCTAGGACGCTCGCGATTCTCCTTGACGAAGGGCTTCATCTCCAACCTCTTGCGCTTCCTGCGCAGCTCTTCCTTGAGATCACCGGTTTCCTCTCCATCATCTCGAGGCCAAACATCATCCGATGTCTCATAGCCATGATGCCTTCTCTGAGGCTCCTCACTCTTCCTCTTCTTCAGCAAGAGTCGCAACCTCTCATCTGCTGACATACCTGGAGTTGTTGGGATCGGCAGTGCATACTTGGGGGCAACAGGGCTGTAGCCAACTTGCGACACACTGTCGCCTGGGCTGATCTGTGAGCTCAATGGGTTCTCCAACCCGTAGTTGGGCAATGCATCACCTCGAAGGTCTTCATCATTATTTGTCACTAGGAAACCGGTTCGTGGATCAACGACCTGCTTACTTTCGTACTAATCAACAGACCTCATTTATTCTATGATTTACAAGTGTAAGACAGCTTAAAAGCACAAGACAGAAACACAGCAAACACGTCTGCAATCTATTTTCCTCAAGCAGTGGGGAGAAGTCTCAAGTCCCGATCTTCGAGACCCCGTTAAATTTGGGAGGGAAAAAACTCAAGAGTTTTAGGGGGGGGCCAACTCCTACACTCAAAAGTGCAGGTGAAACCCACACCACCCACCCTTTCTTGAGGCGCGCGCACGCGCGCGAGCTCGCATCACGACCCGACAGTCGAGAATGCATGTTTTTTAGCGTTAAAACATTTTGTGGATTTTCCTTCTTTAAAATTATTCCACACAAATGTCCATATCAGATCCGAAAAACGAACCTAATTTTTGTCATACAAAAATTTTTCCTTTGTTCACAAATAAAGGGATTATCATTACTTTGTAATGAGTTCTCCCTTATTTGTCACTAGGAAACCGGTTCGTGGATCAACGACCTGCTTACTTTCGTACTAATCAACAGACCTCATTTATTCTATGATTTACAAGTGTAAGACAGCTTAAAAGCACAAGACAGAAACACAGCAAACACGTCTGCAATCTATTTTCCTCAAGCAGTGGGGAGAAGTCTCAAGTCCCGATCTTCGAGACCCCGCTTCCTACGACGGAGACTGCTTCACCATCGCTTCCACCAACTGCCAGTTCACATACGTTCTTGGAACGCCTAGTGAATCCATTTCAGACGTGTCAAGTCTGCTCGGACGATCCGCCACATTGCTGCTAGTGGGGACCCTGCCGAACCAGACTTTCACCTGACACTTCATCTCTTGCCAAACGAACTTTTGTACAAGAAAGTCACCCGAGTCCTGAGGCGAGGTGCCATGAATGAGGGCTCCTCTTGCCGCTTCGTTGTCCAAGTAAAAGACACATTGACTCTTCTGCAGGTGAGTTTCCCAAAGCTGACAAGCAACTACCACCGGTAGTAGTTCGAGCTCAAAAATCGGATGGCTGGATTTGGTCAGGAAAAAATCCATCGCACTTTCCGGCACTGTCTCCGAAAAGAAAGAAATGGGTGCACCATGCGGGCTAATCAGGACTGCGCCCATTGTCCCCTCCTTGGTTTCGTCGCCCTCACAAGCTCCATCAGAAAATATTAACCAAGTGTCCAAACTACTGGCCTGGATCTTGGTCGGTGGAGCGGTTAGCACACGATGCCTCAGGAATTTCACAGCTTCTATTTCTTTGCGGTTCAGGTTCTCGTTCTTCCTGCCGGCTGAAGCTAAACGACTTAGGGTTCGCAAGGACTGTTGAGCGACTCGGCCCGAAGCAAAAGTTTCAAACCATTGCAACCTACCCCTCAACCGCTCGGCGTTTTTAAGAGAGAGTGAACCGGCGCTCAGAACCTCGTCCAAGGTCTTACTTAGTTCGGCAACCCTGCTGGGAGTGTGACCTACAGTTACAAAAGGACTAGCTTGGCTATCACCTTGGCTCAGCTCCGGCTTCAGGTCCAGAACAACCCCTAGAGTTTTAACTTTGGTGTCCCACTCAACGGCTTTCTTGCCTTCCGTGGCGTAGTCAATGCCAAGGAGTCGAAAAAGGCCTTCTGCTGCTATGGCTGCACTGTTTGCACTCGCTTTCTTCGAGAGGACGGTGTAGTCGTCAAAGAAGCTAGTCCAACAGAGGCCTAGTCCACAAACACCTACAAACCAAATTGCCATGGATACTCTCAAGAAGGCGCTCACAGAACCAACTGCTCCAAAGGGGAGTGAGTTGATGCCCAGGAAACGAACTTGCTTGGATTCGGGGTCCCACACGGCAATCCTCAGCTGATCCCTGTCACCAGGGTGCACACCATATTGTTTATAGGCACTCTTCAAATCGTAGGTTTTCCCCACGACTTCTTTGAAGGCATGATCAGGAAGGTTTGTGAGACACCAGGCTATGTATGCAGCTATCTCATCTACTGCATGGACCTTTAGTTTCTCGCTAGATCCACAGGTGCCATTGAAGCCCCCAACTGAGCAGTCGTCTATAAGCCTGGTCTTTTCCCCCTGCTTTAATCCGAACCGTTTGGCCAACAACTGCTCCTCCGGATTGCACTCTTTGTCCAGCCAGACCCAACCCTTGTCAATCTCCTCTTGGGTCAAGCGCCAAACTTCGGCTTCCAGCTCCGGGTCATTCGGTTTGGCAACCTGTTTGCATATGCTATGGTTTACCCCTTTGGCTAGTTTTTTGGCGGTCTCCAAGTTGTTCGAAGGCCTCTTCAATCTCGCAAGAAAAACGTTCGATTTCTTGAGCCACCCTGAAAGTTTAAAACCATTGCAGATGTCTTCAACAAGGTCCCGATCAGGGTATTCGAGGTCACGAAGCATTTCACCTAATATCAAGAGATTCTTGCCCTTCAAGACTGCTTGCAGATGAGGTGCAAGCTTTGCGCGCAAACTCGCCTCTGCCTCCCTGAGCTCTCGGCTGCGCTTCGTCCACTTCGCCAGGAAAAGAGCTCGGTCCTTTACCAAGCGGAAAAGCTCACCCTCAAAGTTCGCTCTCAGCATGTTTGTGACTGCAGAGTTCAGATGAACGGCCAGGGATCTCGGGTGTCCCACTTCCATCGCCCTCTGAACGAAGTCCCAAGGTTCCCTTGGAATTCCTACTGTGCAGAATTCTGCTTGCACGAGCGTTCCCAGTTCAGGCGGCTCTCCTGACCAACCTGTCGGGTAATGCGAATGTTGTTTCCCCAATGGGTGATCGATGCCATCTGACACCCACAAAACTGTCTCCTCAGTGTCCAGTTTGTAGTCGACTCGAAAGAACCCCCATTCAATACGTCGACTTGTAATTCTGGCCCCCTTGAGCAGCTTTTTAAAGAAAACAGTGTGCTCAGGCTCACATGCAACGTGTACAACAAAGTGGCTGTAATCGCAAAACTCGCTCATCAACGGCCTGAGCTTCTTGCCTTTGGCAGCATATCCAAAATCCACCTGTGAGAGGTGTTGTCAGTCAGAGACACCTGTTCCTGCAGAGTGACTGGCTGAGTGGCTCCTTCCGCAATAGCAAATTGAAGAAGCGCTGCAACAACTCGTTGGCACAGGAGGAACGGATAGGCTGCTTCTTGCGCTGTTGGAAAAGTAAGTTTATTCCCTGATTTCAATGGAGTCCACTTTGCATGGGTATGTCTGTTGTCGCAGACCACTGCGAGGCCCCCGAAGACGTCCTTGTTGGACCACCATTTGGTGAGTTTGTTACGTGTCCCGCCGTGCGTGCAATGATGAAACGAGACGCTGTAGCCCCCAATCTTTTGCAAAGCTGTGTTCACGTCCGGGGAAAACCAAAACAGAGAGTTTTCAGGGTTCTCCAAGGAGCACAGGATGTCTAGGTTGTGACATTCGCTTACCAGTGCGGCCGTGGCTTCATAAACGAGGTTTGCCGTTTCCGTGCGAATCTTGTCGACTCCCGACAGCTTGTCCAGACCGGCCGGTTGCGACTCGGATCGAAGTGGCTGTGGAACTCGAAAACCCTGGGATTGCAAACCAGTGAGTTTTTTCTCACGTGCTCGTGAGGCTGTACCGCACGCCGGAGCGAAATGCACTGCCAAAATTCTGTGCGCCTCAGATCTCAACAACTCTGTAAGGGATTGTAACTCCACTGGTTCCGTGAGGTCGTACAATGCAATTTGAATTTGCGATGCACGGTCACTGGTCTTGTCTATTGGGATCACTTGCAGACCCGCGTCTCTCGCGGTTTTTGAAAGACGTGCTGCGCCTGCGAAAATCTCCAGAATCAATAAATCCTGAATAGTGAAACTTGCAAATCGGCCACCTCGATGCGTCTTTGCCATACTGCTCGAGGAAACCTTGTCACTGAAACTCTGATCTGTCCGCTCATTTGGAAAGGATGGCGATGGCTTTGCGTCCTTCTCCAAGTTCTCTGCTGTCTTCTGTTTCTTTTTAAAAGAAGCTTTGGCATCATGCAATTTTCTCTTCAAGAAAACATGTTGCGAATTCTCCTCGTCCGCTGGCTGTCAGTTCGATCGGCAGGTCACCAGGCTATGGTTCGCCCTGTGACACTTAATGCAAATATGCATGCCCTTTTTGCACCTACCATTGGACACTTCACCTTTGCATCCTCCTTTCACGTTGAAAGCCCAGCAAATAGCGTTGCCCTTGCTGTCCTTTTGGTCAAACTCTTTGAGTTCTTTGGGACACATGCTCTTTGCCTTAGCTGACACTTTAGGCTTTTTCGAGGGCCTATTTGGCGGGTTCGGCTTATCCCCGGACCCCATCGCCTTGTCTGTCTCCTTTGCTGACGTCTTTGGAAGTGGCAGCAAAAACATGGTCACTCTTGGGTCTGTGCGCAACTCCTTGAGTTTCTCCTCCATGGACAATTTGCCTGCCCTGTCAGGTTGCAATGATTGTTGCAGCTCCTGAGCCATGATGGTCCACAACTCTCTATCCGCCCGGATCACCTGTGTGGTGCTCACACGTGAGAATCCAGCTGGTGGTTCCCTAGTTAGCTGCCCCAAAAGTTGTTGCACCCAAATCTCGTGCTCACTGTGATGTATCAATGAACATTGGTCGAGCGCTAGGCCGCGTCTCTGCAAAGCCCACTGTAGTTGCAGGTCTGTCGAAGTGTCCACTGAAATGCTGTTGTCTGCTGATGTCAACTTAACCATCTGCTGCTCCAACGATAAAGTCACGGGCTTCTCTTTCAAGGAATTTTGAATCTCTGAGTCCCTCTTACTGCATTTGCTTGGTGGTATCCAAACGATACAATTCGTCTCCTTCATCTGTGCGACCATGTCAATCAGTGCATACGATGGTTGAAGTTCACCTCGAATTCGAACCCCGGGTAGACGGGTTTCTTGGTCTTTCAATCTAGCGGCCTTTTCCGCTACTGGCAACTTCCGCGTTCCGTCTCCCGACGTGTCAGTTGCCTTTGACTTGAGCTCAGCCATGACGATTGCCGAGGCCTCAAAATGTAATCTTCTCAAACCTGCCAGCATCCCAAAGCTAAGATCCACCCCCCATTCAACTGCGTTGCAAAGTCTTTGAACTGATCCTCTGTGGGTGGTTGCTGGGGAGTACCGGATGAGAAAGCTAAAGCACTAAGGTTCTTGATACCATTGCTTTGCAATAGGGTATGCAATGTTCCATCCGGTGAGATCCTCTTGCAGTGTTGCTCAAAGGCAGCTTCGGAATCTGCCAAGGACATGGCTCTTTCCCGCCGCCCCGGCCAGTCACTGAAGGACCCAATGAAACATAGCCCAACCCCTATGTGTGCGATTTAAACTGTTTCATTCAGCCGGCTCTGTGGGTCCCTAAAAGGTTCTTCAAAGGGACCTACAGGTTAAAAGTTCTTAAAACTTGGGAGGGGGTTTTCCAGCGAGCGCCAAAGCAACCCAAAAGTCCCAAGGAACTTGAAGTTGTTGCTTTTCCTCATCAAATCGACCTATCATCCAGTCTGCTTGAACCCAAGTCACTGGTTGATTCCTCGACTTGATTTGTGCACTCCCAAACCCCAAGCCCCCAGGGACCCAGTCAAACCCAACAGTTTGCCTGGGTCATCCCGGTCTTCAATAACCACGCATGCTTCAGCCTCTTTAGTAAAGCTGACACACTTGTAGGTTCATCAGTTAGTTAGACAGAAAGGCCTTTCCACAAGTAGACAAGCAAGTATTGAAATCAAGCGGAAAAAATCACAGCAGTTAAAACTCCAAAGTGGTTTGATCCGTCTTTTTCCCTCTCAGGCCGCCACGAGTCGATCTGACTTTCGCAGTCGAGTTCCTATGTGCCTCAACTCTCCTTCAATCTGAAGCAGGCTCTGCACTTGGCCGAGTCAAAACGGACAGACCCTTCGTGTCTACGAAAGCCTGCTGTGACCCTCCTTCCGCAAAGCAAGATGTTGTTATGCTCCTGACGTGACAAATGAAACATCTTGGAATTATGGTTTAACCATAACCTCTTATCCGGCGGCAGCTCCACTAGGTGATGCCCTACCACCGGCGACAGCATGTCCTCTTGGCTCGAGGAGTCACTCGAATCGGTCGTGATGTGACCATGATCCTCCTGTTGCTCAGGCTGTTCAACTTGGCCGCTCTGCAAACTACCCTGGTCGGTCCTTTTGTTTGCCTCCAAGTCGATTGCATCACGTGTTGCATCCCCTAAATCAGTCTTGGCCCCGGACGAAACGCTCGCAAGTGCATCAATGCTGCTCAGAGGAATCGCACCTGATTTCAGCCTGCCACTCCTGCTGTTGTCCGGCTCAAAGATTCCCATCCGAATCTCTTTCAACACATGTGCAAGCAATGCTAGTGGCCTAGCTACACTATCCCTGCTGTAAGTGAGGCCCACGCGCATCTTGTTGGAATGGTATCCCAACATCAAACGATCTTCGAAATTCGCTCCACGCTTTGCCAAAAAGGAAAGACAGGTGCATTTACAAGAATGACTTGTCAACTTCGCTGAACTAGACACTCTTGATCCAAGCAAATGTGCAATCCAGCGCTTAGCCTCCGACGTCGAAAGTGGCCTCTTTGTGGGGGTCAAATGCTTGCTCGGTGCCGGCATTAGGGGGTAGGTTGAAATATCCTCTATGCCCAATACCTTCCTGACCTCAAGCCACTGTTCGCCCCAGTTATCCTGGGACACACCTGTTGCAGGAGCTGCTAAAGGCAGGAACATGTGACGCACATGCAAGGCCCTTGCTGTTTTGTGAACCGATGAACTGATTTCAACATGACAAAGCGTCCCTTCGAAATCTCGGTCCTCAAGCAAAGACTCACCGTGCTGAGCGTCCGACCATCGTGATCGAGCATACGTGCAAAACAAGAGCATGCCTGCCATTGCCTTGTCACAGATGTCCCCTCCTGCCCTCAAAACTTCATGAAACACACCTAGCTGCTCGACAGTGAATGGATCAGCCTGCTTAGGATTAACGATTCCTTTGGACGAAGCGGCACCAAGACATCTCCTGCTCACTGTTATGTTATGCAAGGATTCAATGTTCAAAACATGCTTGGCAAAAGTCACAGCTTCGAAACAGGCTTTGAGACGAGTTGCTGGTGCATCCCTCTGAGCTTCACACTTCAAGAATGCATAGAAGTCTGATTCACTGCACGGAAAAGAAATTCCACTCGCTGCTAAGGTGTTCACTATTTTTGAAAGACTGTTCACTCGTTTCATGAGCGTCTGCGGCGCTTTGTTGAAGAAGACATCAACCAGGATTTGAGCCTTCTCTGAGAATGAGCCCTTGACCTTTAATGTTTGCAACAGCAAGGAATCTGAATCTTCCCATTGATCCAACAAAGCGACCCATCTGCGAATTGCAATTTCCCAGGTTGCCTCACGCTCCTCTTTCCATGTTCTCTCCGGTATATCCCGATGTGTTTCATGTATCCCGTGATCTCGATGCATGTTTTCGAGACCACTCTTCTGTCAACCTCCTGCACGCCGTTCTCCACATCTGCATCCCCTGCAATAGGAAAAGGCCTTTTGAGATTTTCAGAAAGCATATCCATAGCAGTGACATTCGGATCCAAGAACTTGCTCCAAAATCCTTCCTCCCAGGGCAGCTTCAGCTCTTGTGTTTTCAAGCTCTTCCACGCTGACTGCACAATGTCCTCAGGATTGTATGAGGCGTCCAAAGATGCTTCAGGTTGCGACACTTCCGGCAGTAAAGCAGAAAAATCGGAAACAACTGAAGGCCCAAGGTCAATATCTCTCTCAACCGCTTCGCTTCCAAACAATTCCTGTTCTTCCAGCTCGTGGAAAGGCACCGATGCAGAAGACTCCAGTCCAAAGCTCGTTTCAAGAGCTACCTCATCTCCAGCTTGGCTTTCTTCCACAAGAAAAACTTCGCTTGAATCTGGAACGCTGAGAACGGTTCCCAGTTCGCTTGCTCCCAGCTCCAACGCACTGCTTTCGTTGAAATCCATGGCATCTAGAGGCTACGTGTTCCTAACTACGCACCCCTATGCCCAACTCCTACACTCAAAAGTGCAGGTGAAACCCACACCACCCACCCTTTCTTGAGGCGCGCGCGCGCGCGAGCTCGCATCACGACCCGACAGTCGAGAATGCATGTTTTTTAGCGTTAAAACATTTTGTGGATTTTCCTTCTTTAAAATTATTCCACACAAATGTCCATATCAGATCCGAAAAACGAACCTAATTTTTGTCATACAAAAATTTTTCCTTTGTTCACAAATAAAGGGATTATCATTACTTTGTAATGAGTTCTCCCTCTTTGGATCGATCCGTTGACTCAGTTGGATCTTTCCAGTAATCAAGCTCACTGAACGTTGTCCCTGGATGCACGAGGCGGCCACATGGCCAACATTGCCGCAGATTCGGCACTTCAAGCGATGAACCGGCCGCGACGAGCATCGAAGAAGCCCCGCACTGAGGACGCGGCATTGCCTTGCTCTTCACCTTGGCTTTCGCCTTGGCTTTTGGACGTGGAGGTACTCCATCCGACACCTCATCCTCTTCTTTCACACTCTCCGCCTTGCGCTTCTTCGCCAGGCGCTTCGGAGCTCGCTTCACCTGAGCATTCGGGCCAAACAAGGTCCGACGCAAGCTCTTGAGCAGCTTGATCCTCGTCACTCGAGACGGCTTGGAAGCAACGGAACTCTTCCGGGAGCGTGAAGGAGTAGCCGAAACATCACACAATGATCCAGCTTCTTCAGTACCTGCCTCAGCTGAAGCCTTTGGCTGGACCTCGCCGGTCAAAACCACTGGGGCAGAAGGTTCTGCTGGAGCTTCATGTTCAGGACCTGGATCCGCAGGAGCTGTAGGCACCTCGGCGGCTGGAGCTGCAGATACCTCAGCAACTGGAGCGGTAGGTACCTCGGCGGCTGGAGCCAACACAGGCTCGGCAGGTGGACTGGCCTTCCTCAAAGGCTCACCCGTCGTCCAATCCACACGAGCGGTCGCTTCCGAACGAAGATCATCACCCGCGTCCATCGCTGCGGGTCCGGAAAGCTCGTACCTATGTACCTGAGCGGCGAGTTGAGCCACCTCGTGGTCCAGAACAGCTGCAGAAGAAACACATAGTTCGAAACAGCTGCGGAACAAAGCAAAGCAGACTCTCAGATCTTGCAAACAAGTCCAAAAACTGAACATGACTGAAAACAGGTGTGAAATCCAACAAATCCAAGAAATCCATGAAGTCCAAAAAATCCATACTGAAAACAGAGGCTTTCTCAAAGCTAGCAGTGCGTTGACATGTTGACTCTCAACAAGATTATGGACATGTTGACTCCCAACATCGTGCTGCTGCCCCCTTTCAAGATGATCGCCGCGCAGGCAACATTGCCTAAACACAAACACATGGAGAAACCCTTAAAAGGATGCGTCGACTACACTGCTCACCACAGCGGTTCGCAAGGGCGCCAAACCTAACAGCACGCGATGCTTCAGGAAGGTTGCCAACGCCAAACACTTTGTCAAAGCATCCGCTGGGTTCTCAGTACCGGGGACATGAGCACATTCGAGGATGCCTTTGGCCATGAGCTCGCGAAGCCAACAAATTCGAATCTCCACATGACGCGAACGGCGCTGCAGATCAGAAGCCTCGAGGATCATCTTCCCACTCAGGGAATCTGTGAGCCATGCTAAACAAAGGGAGGTGACTTGCACAAGACCTAACGCTTTGAGGACCTGAAAGACAGTCCGGGACAAACCAAGTCCGTCCTGGATGCCTTCCTGACCTGCGGAAAGTTCTGCCTCGCACGAACTCAAAGTCACCGATCCCTGATGCCGGCTGAACGCTTTCAACAGCACACCACGGTACACAAGGCACACACCTGTGACGCTGCGGCGGTTCGTACTCCTCATGGGCGCAAAGCCTGCATCAGTGTAGACTAACAGCGTCTCTGCGTAGTCGGGAAGCTCACCTTCGGTTGGAAAGCGCTGTCCAACCTTCATGTCGGTGATCAAGTACCTGAGAACCATTCGAAGTGCCTTCTCATGACCTGGCTTTGGAGATGCCTGGCCCGTGGAGAGCAAACCGACAAGGACCAACAGATCCAACCTGGTTTGGAAGATCCGCGACAGACGACCCAGGATTCTCCTGAACCGTGCACGCGCCTCGGCACTTCAATCGTCTCCTCGATGGCTGGCCGGATGTCAGGGAACGCGGTGCTCCCTTTCTCGATTCCGAACTCACGGAAACATTCATCCATGATATCATGTAGTCAGGGTCAACAGACAAGTACAAAGCAGCGTCACCTGCTTTCCTTGAGATTGTCCAGCCAAGAAAACGCAGCGAGCCATCCTTCGCAGATGCGAGTGGGATTCTTCCAGTCTCTCGGATCTTCACATGCTTCGCAAGCAGATCAAAAACGATCTTGTAGGATGCCTCCTTTGGAGTAGCAACGAGAACGTCATCAACATAGCAGATCAGGACAACGGGCGCTCCACCCACTGAACCGGCATAGAGGCAAGGCTCAGTGACACTGGACTCAACACCCGCCTCGCGGACGATGCGAGCAAAGAAGGATGCCCATGCGAGCGAACCCACTCTGAGTCCGTTCAAGCCTTTCTTGGCCTCAAGGTAGACTGGTTCATTGGCGTCATTGTCCCTGGAAACGGAAGTGGGGAGCCGAACAACGACGTGATGCTTTTCCAAAGGCGCGTTCATGAACGCCTGGCTCACGTCTATGGCAAACAAGCTCATCGGGGGGCAACCCCAGGCTCCACAAGCCATACCTAGGAGCACACGCAGTGACTCTACCGATGGTGTTGGGCTGCTAATGCCTTGGGCCCTGGCAGTTGCAGCTCCACGGGCGATATCTTTCACGACCATACGGGCGCGAACACCCTCGTCAGCCTCCGGCTTTTCGCCCGTTACCCATCGACAGGGTATTGGCTTGACGCCGAACTTGGCACAAAAGCTTTCCATTTCCTTCTGCTTGAGGACGTTTCCGGCTTTTACGCCTGTGAGCCCCTCAATCTCCTTGACCATGGCCTTGAAGGTACCTGAAGGACTCAACTCCACCAGGGTGGCATGAGAGACAGCACCTGATGGTTTCCATACTCTGACTGGGGAACCGCACAAGTTCACCCTCTGGCACTCACCAGGTCCGTCCCAGTCAAAACGGATGGAGCACACGAAGCTCCCATCCAGTTCAAGGAGGTCACCAGACATCTCAATGTCTTCGGTCCTTCTCAAGGTCACTGGAGGCATGTTCCATCTCAGCCGCATAGTTTGCCAGTTCATCTTCGACTGCCTTTGGAGGGTCACGGTACGAAGTTGCCTTCTCAACATGCATCGAACTGGCTTCAAGGAACTGTGCCTGGCTCTTCTTGCACTTTGCACTGTGGCGAATTCCAGGTGCCACCACGCCGCTATCACAAGATGGACAGCCCTTTGTAGGAGCCATTCCCTTTGGCAAACCTGTGATCACAACAACGTCCTTGGCCGCGACTGGCGGCGGTTCCTGAGGAAGTTCGTGACTTAGTTCCTCGTCTGCAACTGGTGCTGGAACGGGAGGTTTCTTGTCTTCTTGTTTCTTCTCATCACCTCGCCTCAACCAGTTGCGATAACGATCATAGCACTTGACAGAGTGCTTGCCTTTGCGGGTTGCGCAGGCAGTGCAGTCATCCGTGTTGCCAAACTTGTCCAACCAATGACGGGGAGGTGGAATGCTATCCGGCAACTTTGCAAAGTCCTCAGGGATGATCTCCACTGGCGATTGGTCTTCGATTGGGCCTGGGGGCGGTTCAGAACCGGTCCTCCTGAGAAAACGACCTACCAAATCCATGGGGTAGGTGATGGGAAAGACAAATTTCAAACTCTTCGCTTGGAAATACTTCAAATCATCTTCAATCTTGGCGACAACAAAATGAGAAAAAGAATTCCTGACAGGGTAAAGGTAGCCTGCGCTCACAAAGCGGCCCACACTGGGTACACTCTCTGGAGTTTCCGCCAGCACGTGGCTACAGAACATAGCTGAAACGCGGCTCGCCTCAACAGAGTCGCGAAGTACCTCGCATCCAGTCTTGCCTGTGTTCTCCACCTTGCCGTGGAGGTTGTGCATGGCGACGACATACCTGGCGCATGCTTCCCAGCCAGCAAGGCTGTCTTGCAGATCACAATTTTCCTTTGCAAGTTCAAGTCGAATGGTCGCAATTCCCTCCTTCACTTCTCGCACGTTCTGGGGACCAGCACAGGTGACAGTGTACTCTCTTGGTATTCCACTGCGTTGGATCAAAGCTGTCACATCTGGCGCTGCGTCGGTCCTGAAGTCTATTGGCGGTCCTTCACCACCAACGAGGGAAAATTCGGCCAAGATCTGCCTGATGTGGCTCCCGGTCACACGGGTATCTTCGCTCACAGCGGTGACGCCAAGAAGGCCTGTCATCACTTGGCGAAACAAAACAAGTTTGTGAGTACCTAGAAAGAAGAAGTCCACCTGGATCTCAAGCGCTCGCTCGCGCATAGGCCTGCGTGGGGCGCGTGAGACGCCACGACCCTGTTGACACTCAAGACAATGAGGATCATACGGGTAGTGTCCCTTGAGAACATGCTGTCTCCTGCGCTCCGCCTGAGACTCGCTCACTTTCAGACCTGAGACGTCCATGGGAGCTCCTCCTCCATCCACATCCATAGGCATACTCTTGCCTGGCTGATCCTTGATCGCTTTGGCGGCGGTAGGACGTCGCGAACGCATCCACGGACATCCGCCCCACAAGGTCATGTCTGTGATCATGGTCTGGGACTCTGCATGGTAGAGGTACATTTCATCAGGAGACTGAACCACTGTCCAGCCCTTCTTCACAAGCTGTCCTGTCGAAATGATATTGTGGGACACATTCCCAATGCAACATTCAAGTTGGAAGGTCTGTACCTTTGATACTCCTGCTCCTGTAGTGACCTCGAATGCAACGCTAACTGCTGCAGTTTGGCTCATCCGCACTGGAGAACCGTTGGCTGCAAAGTATTCCACGCTGCCAACACCTGTCTTTCCACCCTTGTACCTGTAGCTCTGGCAGAAGTTCTCGGACAAAACAGACACTGCTGCGCCACTGTCCAACAACCACCAGCTCCAGTCCGTCTCTTGGAAAGAACAGATCAAGGGCATCATCACGCCTCCTTCAGACGCATCAGCCCACTCTTCGGGCCACTCGTGAGCCTGAGCCTGCCACTCACCTTCCTCCTCCTCAGTATCTCGTTTTCAGCGAGTTCATGCATCTTGCCTTTCTTGCCACCTTTGCCAGATCCTTTCCCTTTGCTCTTAGGGTTCGCCCTGGACTTCGGGGAGGTCTTGGGACTCGGCTTGCCTTTCGAGCGATTTCTTGCAATTCGTACCGATGTGCCCACTGTCTCCGCACTTGAAACACCTCACCTTGCTCATGTCAGTCGAGCAATTCTTGGCAAAGTGGCCAGCTTTCCCGCACTGTCGGCACCTGTCTCCTCCCTTCATCGCTGCACTCACAGGCAACTGTTCCTCATCTTCCTCCCAGTCATCCCAGTCCTGGTACTCATACCATTCGTAGACATCGGGATCAACAGCCACTTCGTGGACATGCCGTGCGTCCAAGCTCCATGAACAACCTCTGTTGTCCTTCATACCGCAAAGCCGCGGCCCTGAGCGACGGAAAACTCTCATCCGACGCGTAGAGCATGACGTAGTCCCTTGCACCGGCAGGAAGGGAACGCAGCAGAATGAGGGTAAGATCGGCCGATTGGATCTCAAGGCCGTCCCTTGAGCGAGTAGTTGGTAAAGTTTCAACCAACTTACGGTACCTGGAAAGCTCGACGTCCAGTTTCCTAACGATGTCGCTCACGGCGGTTGCGTTCGATTCACCTCGAAACGACTTCTTGAGCACCTCAGCTCTGAAGAAAGAAGCCTCCGCCCGTGAACGCAAAGAGAATTCCTTCCCAAGGATCCGCAAGGCTTCAAAGCCTGACGTGCCTCGATGGATCTGGTAGACTCCATCAGCACCAACACCTTCGATGTAAGCTCTCAGAAGCATATCCGCTCGCGGATAACTGGCAAATACCTGTTGCGAAATGGCAAGCAACCGTGCAGATCGCACTTGCGCACCTTTGGACAATGAAGCTGTGCGCAGCTCCGTAGGCCATCGAAGTGCCTGCTCGATCTCAAGAGCAAAAACATCACTACCCAACGCTACCCATGAGCGCAACTGCAAAACATATTCAGAAAAACACAAGATCTCCTCCTGCCTGTTCACACTCCATTTCTTGAAACCCGGAGTGGGCATTGCAGGGAGCCACTTGTCAGCTCTACTGAAAATGTCCTTCTCATCCGACTTGCTCTCGGCGCGCTCCGCCGCGGGAGTTGGAGTAGATGTTGAGGGTACTTCTGGCGCAGTCCCTGTGGCAACTCTGTGGATCGGCGCGGGTGGCGGTGGAGGAATGTTCGTGCCAGCCGCTGCTGACAAACCTGGTGATCGTGACATCGGTGGTGAAGACGGAAAGCTCGAACGAGGGAACTCCGGTCTCTCACCAAAGCCTGTTATGGATACTCCAGACAACCCTTCAGATGAAACACTTTGCGGTGCAGCTCTAGTGATCACTGGGGTTCTAGACGCAATCTCTGCGTCCACCCTGGCATTCAAATAGTCCACTCGTGCCCTCAAGGCAGTGACTTCTCTCGTCAGAGTGTCCGACAAAGGGACAACGGCAGATTGGATCGCAGCACCCAGCTGCTCCAACTGAGCGGTCGTGAAGCCAACACCGATCTCACCAGGTGAACTGCCTTTTCGCTGGAGGACCTCGCCCAGTACCTGGAAACGGAGCTGTCGCTCCACCCTGCTGCCGCCTTGTAGGAGTTGGGCTTGCAGACGCTATCCTGTGCCTCTCAGATGGACCTGCAGCAGTCGTAGGACTCCTCCTGCCTACCGGGGACGAAACAAAGTCATCAATGTGACCATCAGCTTCACGTCTAGACTCTCTAGATCGATCTCCTGTCTCTTCCTGTCTTCCTGAACGACTCGTCATGGTCGCAAACACCTCAGACTCGACTGCCCTGGATACCAGACTCTCTCAGATCTCACGCAGGTACCTGTCCAAGACTCTGTAGGCCTCTCCAGGCCGTGCAACAGACACACCTTCACCCCACTGGGTGTCAAGGTGACTGAGGTACCTGTGATAGGGAGCAAACACAAGCTCCGCTACCACGTGAAAGTTTGACACACAAAATCTTGACGAAAAATCAAAAGCTCTCGTGCTCAAAACACACCTAGTCAGTCAAGTGTCTCAACGACCCGAGTCGAAAACAGAAGAAAAAGCAGGCAAAAGACACGCACACTTTTCGCCGCACACTTGAGCCAAAGTGACGAACGTTCTCCAAGGTTCACAAATGTTCTCGGGACATTTGTGGACATGCAAAACCATACTCAAACCACTTCAACGCGTCACAAAAGTTCTCAAAACAATTGGAAACAACTAAGAGCATAGTTCAAACATTTTCGGGTGTTCCCGGACACCTCATACACAAACTACAAACATATGGAAACATTGAAAGGGATCTTTCAATGTCCTCAAAAGGTAACGAACGTCATTCAAACAAGTCGTAGGGAGTCTCCGCTCCTCAAAAACTTTCTTTGCGGTCTCTAAACAAGTGGTATGGAGTCTTCGCTCCTCAGTACTGTTGTACTATGAATTCTCACACATGATTGGATTGACTTCGCAGCCAAACACTTCAATATCAGAGACGGTTGGCAAAAAACTGACTACGTCGTCTTCGAGTTGCAAAAGGTCTTCGTAGTGCGCTAAGCTTGCTGGCATGTGACATTCATTGCCCGCAAGCGTAGCCAACACAAGGATGTCGCGTGGCTCATTGCAGTCAGGCTGCACAGCTTGCTGCTGGTGGTGCGGCACGGCGGCGTCGCTTCCTTGAGCCCGGAAAACCATCACATGTTGGACCATGCATCGGCACCTCACTGTAGAGATCACTAGAATGCAGCAGCTGACGCCACAAGATTCTCCTCCCTCCCACTTTGGGGCCCCACTGCATGTGGTTGGTTTGGTCTCCCTACCTTGCACCCCAGTACCTAGGTTTAGGCGGAGGGGGAGGGCGATTACGATTGGGAACACGGGCATGTGGAGAGGAACCACCAGTACCCACGGGAGGAGCAACTCGACGACTTCTATTTCGACCAGTCCCTTCATTTTTGGCCCCTTCTGTCTTGTCCCACAGCGGTGGATTGCCAGCTTCGTGAGAAAGGTAGGATCTCCTATGAGCCAACGGCTCATCTGCTGCCATTCCCTATCGTTGCACACATGCGGACTACGAAAAAGATCGGGTAGCAACCTTACACGGTAGACTACCTACTTCCCCTGGATCTTTAGCTCACAACAGGCTCTCACACTCGTCCGGTACGGTACGAAACCTTTCTTTCAAACCTCCGAACACTTCGGAAAACTTCAAACGCTGCACTAGCTGCTCTCAGACACTCGCACCCTTTTCTCACACTAGCCAAACGAATTGGCCTTGAGCCAAAACAGATCCCGTAGCACTAAACTATACAAAGAACACACGAAAAACATATTAAAAGTCTCTTAAAGTATCTCCACATACAAAGAACTCTTTCAAAACTTCCGACGACGCTACAAGTCGCTTTTAAACAATCAAGAAACAAAATGTTGTACTACCGACAGGTTCCAAATCTTTCACAAACAAACTTAAACGAAATTTATGCATCGCAAACTGCAAGCATCGAGCGAGGTGGACATCCCGACATGGAATTTCTTCACCCCCTCTTGGACACAAAGCTCGAAACGAACTGGCTGGCTTTAAGCCTTCTTATTCTTCTTCAGTGAGGACAGACATTTGGCACAAATATCTTTCGACATAGGTACGTGCATGCCCGAGCAAGTTGGATTCAAATGAACCTTGCTCCCACTCACTGGTATATATACTTTTGAGCGTTGCTCAATGCCTTTTGGAACTGGATAGCTCTTCGGCATATCGACTTTAAAAGTCACTTGGCTCTCAGGCTCAGCATGCTTCCGACACGGCAGGCAGCAGCAGGTCAGCAGGCATCCCAAAAGAAAACCAGCTGCAAAGACCAAAGCGGTCGCTGCTTCCAGGCTCAGCGCCGCAAGCGCCGTTTCCACATCCAGCATCATACCTCGGATGGTATAAGCTTCATTCCAAGAAAAGCTGTATCTCACAGTCTGCAAAACCAAGATTCTTTCGAAATGCGCAATCGAAAGTGCTCGCAAGAACGTGCCATTCGGCTCAGACAACGTGCAAGACTTACTTGGCTATTATGATTCTAATTCGGCTTTAAATCCTTTAAGGATTAGCTCGCAAAATCTCCTGGGGTAGTGTTGCGTTTCCTTCCAATTGACTTCCTTGGACGGCAAATGATCATGACGACCGTCACAAACGCAAGCCTTCAGGCTTTCCAACAACCGAGTACTATCTGTCTCAATCCTCCAGGTCTTTCTGACCCTTCTGGTTCAACTTGACTGAACAAGCATCCACAAATGTTGAAAACGTCTTTCGTTTGCTCAGAAAATCTCTAGTCTGATTCCATCCCCAATAAGCACATCTCTTCGGCCATTCAATCGCTACGAAATCGGCTACTTCCGACATCCGTAAGAAACCTTTCCATAGCTTCTTCTGAATCTGGTACAACTGCAAATATACTGAAACGGACATCCTCCGGTACACGGAATTGACGACCGCAAGACAACAAGCTTTCCGATGGCTCATCATCTGCTCCCGAACTGACTCGATCGTGTCTGATCGGGTTCCGTCATCCGCCTCTGTGACAGTCAAGACTTCAACACCTTCCATACGGCTTCCGACTTCTTTCATCTCGGACTCCGGTGATGTGCAAAACTCAACAATCAGGGTTTCGGTACATGTGACCTTATCCATAACACACAACCATCTCCCGATCCAGTCATACGGCGCTTCGAATGAAATGAGAAATGCTCTGACAACTCCGATCGTCTCCATATGTTGTAAAGTCACAGCTCTCGACAACCAACAGAGGCTGGTAGCACTTATAGATCGACCCTTAAAGACGAGGG
>CAXAMN010000225.1:1536720-1577119 GCA_963970005.1 Durusdinium trenchii
GTTGCAGCAGAGGAACAACGACACGGGTCGCCATTCCCTTGCTGCTCTGTCATCATGCTCTGCGGACCCGCTTGGGGCTGGGAGAAAACTTCTTCAATATTCTCAATGGTCTCAATAGGTACGATATGTACTTCATCATCCGGCGGATCATACCTTTCATCACTATAAGTGTCCTGTACGTTGTTTTGCATTGATTTTTCTGCCGGATGTGCAGACTGTTTACTGGAGGTAACTCTCTTCTTTGAACTGAGCAGGACTCTGGATACACGTCCATTTCTGCTTCTTTTGCCTTTGTCTTGTCTTGGAACATTATTCTTTTGTAGTCTTCGATTTGGAAGGGTACAGTGTACCGGCCACTTGGTGGTGATACCTGTGGTACGGAAAAGAAAAGCACAGATCCTGTCCCCTGGTCTAATTTTTGTTGTTTGACATGGAAGGCATTCAAAGCCAGCATCATTCCGCTATCCTGCTCACAAGGTTCCAGAGAGGCAAGGACCCTGCGAGACATTCCGACTGGGGGAAAACAGCTGGATTAGCAATCGGAAACCACAAATCGTCGAAGGAAAGATCCAGCGGAGCCATGCAGTCCAGAAAGCGAAGAGACAAGTGAGCATGGCGAAGGCAGGCACGAATCTCCCCCCAGAGGGAGGGGGAGCAGCAGAGGTGCGACGGTGACAAAAAAACAGCTTTGCCACAGGAAGTCACAGAAAGGCAGATTGTTTCCCCAGCTCACCAGGAGCCGAGTTGGGCACAATCAAAATGGAGAATTAGCTTTCATCGGCACCTTGCAAGTGCGCCTCCTTTGCGCATTCATGTGCATTAATGTGCATTCATGCGCAATCTTGGAACGTGCAGGCCCCTTGAACTGCGTGAAAACAAGGTGAAACTCCATTATCCTCATGTTCTGCGTGCTGTACAGGCTGCGCAATCTGTAATTCGTTTTCAGGGTGCTGTGCCTCCAACACTGAGCCGCAGTCACTTCTCCAGGAGCCCCACACCACAAAAAATAAAGTTGATGCTCTTACATTCATGCATGTGCAGGCACTTCTGGCCTGGTCCACCAGTTGACTGATCAGGAACAATGTGAGGCCAAGCGCCAAAAACGCAGTGGATTCCAGGGTCGCCAAAGTGGATCTCCCCAGTTCAAGAACATGTGTGGGCATAAACGTTCGCAGGGCGTGGAGAACAATTGCTCGCGGCGCCGCAAAACCATGGGAACCCAGTGGCCCGGCGGTATGCAAAACTTCTGGCGCGTACCTGCGGAAACAATCGAAACTTGCACTATTTTTCGCCCGGCGGCAAAAAAATTGCGGACAAACGGCCCCCGTTTTGGGGTCCAGAAACGGACCCCAAAGACGGGGGCCAAGTCGTCCGGACACAAGCAAATCAAATTGAGACTGAATGAGTGGCCTCCATTTTGGGTCCGTTTCTGGACCCCAAAACGGGGCCGTTTTGTTGGCAAAATTTCAGTCACCGGGCGAAAAATAGCAAGAGTTTCGATTGTTTCTGCACGTACGCGACAGAAGTTTTCCATGCCGCTGCTTTTCCATGGTTTTGCAGCGCCGCAGGCACTTGTTCTCCACACCCTGCGAATATTTATGGCCACACATGTTCTGGGGAGGCCCTCCGTGGCGGGACCGGTTTTTGCTGGGGTTTTTGGACCCTAAACTGGTGTCCAGAAAAATCACTTTTTTCGATCTCTTGAAGGAGCGAAAAGTTTGGAAAACCTGTGAGGGTTGAGAATTGCTGGGGAGAAAGCGTTTGGCAATCAAGCTTACGGATCAACGGTCAGCTGCTTTTTTCGGCAGTCTGATTGCAGCCTTGCACGCTTGGCGCATGTTTGTTTGCTACAAAGCTTGTGGTGGACATCCGCCGTGAGTCGACCTGGCGCCCTTCTTCGTATTTTGTGGTCTGTCTTTTTTTTTTGGATGAGAGGAAAGAAGGGTGGGGAGATGTTAAGCGAAGGTTTGGCGCCGTGGAGCCTGTCATGTTTGCGCGTGTTTACAGGAGCCATCTCTGGCAAGGAAACCTTGCTTCGTTTTATTTGACGTCGTTGTTTGATGCATGTTGTGAAGGATGGGGTTCTGAAAAGATATTGTTGAGGTTTTGAGCTCGCGTCCTTGATGTTTGTTGCAAGCTACGCCAGGCTTCCGCCCGGGTCCCGGTTCCATCTTAGCGTCAACGTTCAAGTTTTCCCTTGCAACGCACTATATAGAGTTTTTGCGGTGACAATCTGGGTTGGGTCGGACCGTCTAGATCTATTACAGTGCCGATACCACCTCGGTACCACTTCATTACGGCTCGGGCCCTTTATTACAATGCGCGGTACCGCCTCGCTACCGCTCGGGCCCTCTGTTACATTGCGCGGTACCGCCTCGGTGCCGCTCGGGCCCTCCATTACCTCTATTGCAATGCGCGGTACCGCCTCGGTACCGCTCAGGCCCTCCATTACAACGCGCGGTACCGCCTCGGTACCGCTCGGGCCTTCAATTACAATGCGCGGTACCGCCTCGGTACCGCTTCGGTACCGCTCGGGCCCTCTATTACAATGCGCGGTACCGACACCCCGTTTGCGTTTTACAAAGTTTTAATTGGGTCGGAGTGAGGAACTTCCAAGAAAACACAAAGACCAACGGAAAGCCAAAACGCACCCTAACATTGTAGTCCCGGCGCTTCTTCAAACGGGGCGCTCCACACTTGCGCCAAGGCATTCCAAGTGTACTTCGCGCTCAACCATTCTTTTTGATTGGTCGGTTGCTTGTCGTTTGTTGGTTTGGGTGAACGTGAAAAGGTTGGCTTTGTGTAAGTCTGTTGGATGTTGTTTGGTTCTTGGTTGTAGGTTTGGGTAGAGGACCTCGGTTGGAGAACAAGTTTTGTTTCCCCGGGGAATATTATGCGCGTATGTGGCCATTGGGCCGGAGATTGGTGTTCACCGTGTATTGGCGCAGGTTTTGACACGTTAACTTTCCAATCGATAATTGTCCACTTCTTTGTTGCACTTGCCCCAAAAAATGGCCCACGGGCCCTCGCTTCCACCACAAGCAGGTCGGACTGGAGACCACTAGTATCCAAAAGCAAGTCGGCATAGTGGTCCTGCAAACTTGTTTTATTCTATAAATAATTCTATTCTCCCACAGCGTGATTGCAGGACCCGTGCTCTCTCCTTGCAGTTTCCACTCCAGCTGGTCCTGCGCGGCCCTGCGTCAGGGACTCCCGGCTTCCAGAGACCAGTTGACTGATCAGGAACAATGTGAAGCGGCCAAGCGGATCACGACGCGTGCGAAAATCTTGTCCATTGACGGCCCCAAAACCAAGCGCCAAAAACGCAGTGGATTCCGGGGTCGCCAAAGTGGGCCTCCCCAGTAGACAATCAGTGTCAACCAGTTGAAAAGTGGCCGGGGATGAGCAGAAGACAACCGCCTTTCTGGTAGTAGGTGCCCACCGAAAGGAAATGAAATATGAGAGCGACCCACAGATGCCCCACTCGCTGTGACAGAAAGGGCCTGTGTGTCAAGCTCCTCAGGTCAGTCCATGTCATTCCCGTCATTGCACAAGCTAACGCTCCGTTTGGAGGTCCCCTTTGGACAGATCTTGGCGAAGCAAGATACCCGCCGCCACACACCAACACTGGTGAGTCTGACGCTGATTCAAGCATTACAGGCGCCCAGGAGCCTTCCCCACAGCATGCGCAACCTGTGCCGGTGGGAGAGGCGGACAACCAGAAGTGTCAGGAGGATGTGTTCTCTGAAGAGGAGGCCGCCGACGCAGCCCCACCTACCCAAGGGCATGGGCGCTTTTCCCGCCGCTGGTCTAGGCTTGCCACCGCGGCTGACAACTTTGCCAAGGGCAATGCCCAAACAGAGAGTACAATCATCGCGAGTTGCTGACCTCTGGGTTTGAGATTGCCATGAACAGAATGGGGTGGTTCCTTCTTTCGCATAGGCAGGAACTCACGAGATTGAGTGAGCATGAGCTCCTTCGTCACTTCCACCACGGCTATCCGGCTGCAACGAAGAAGACCGACCCTACCAGAAATGTAGTAGTTTGTTCCATATCGGGATGTCCACCTCGCTCGATGCTTGCAGTTTGCCATGCATAAATTTCGTTTAAGTTTGTTTGTGAAAGATTTGGAACCTGGCGGTAGTACAACATTTTGTTTCTTGATTGTTTAAAAGCGACTTGTAGCGTCGTCGGAAGTTTTGAAAGAGTTCTTTGTATGTGGAGATACTTTAAGAGACTTTCAATATGTTTTTCGTGTGTTCTTTGTATAGTTTAGTGCTACGGGATATGGTTTGGCTCAAGGCCAATTCGTTTGGCTAGTGTGAGAAAAGGGTGCGAGTGTCTGAGAGCAGCTAGTGCAGCCTTTGAAGTTTTCCGAAGTGTTCGGAGGCTTGAAAGAAAGGTTTCGTACCGTACCGGACGAGTGTGAGAGCCTGTTGTGAGCTAAAGATCCAGGGGAAGTAGGTAGTCCACCGTGTAAGGTTGCTACCCGATCTTTTTCGTGGTAGCGGAGCGTGGAGCTCCCAGGAAGAATGTCCAGTCCTACCGAAAGACGGACAACGTCGCCAGCGAGGAGGCGACCAGTGAGTATGGAAAAGCACACAGGTCGAGAAAGATCTCCACCACCACATCCAGCAGAGAGTGCTGCTGCAGAGATATCGGTACCGAACACCCCTACCCCAACGGGGAGGACGTTTCAAGATACATTCAACTCACCTCAGATGCCTGCGAGTCCTACAGGAGGACAGGGATTGACGCAGGAGGCGTTGATCGAAGTATTGAGAAACCAGCATCAGAATATAGTTCAACAGCAGAACTTGATCGCTGGACAAGGAGCCCAAATTTCAGAACTGACCAAGCTAGTTTCAGGTTTGGTTCAGATGCAGACTGATGTCTTGAAAGACCAAGCTCAACGCAAAGCGGATGAGCGTGAGAGAAAGGCAGAAGAGGAGAGGAAAGCTGCAGAAGAAGCTGCTACGTCCAGTACACCGAGAACAGGATCACTGTTCACCTCAGCGCCCAAGAAATCTGACTCAAAATACTCTGGAAGCAGTGGAGGAAAGATGGAGAGTTACATACCGAACTGTCCACAACTTGAGATCAAAGATTCAGGAAGAAGACATGAGACCAACGCCTGGTTATCCTTCCGAGAACGATTTGGATCGTGGTTGTGTCTTCTGGATGAGTGCTACGCAGCGGAACTGCAAGAGGCAGTGAGACAGACAACTGCCACTGAGCAAGGGAAACTTGCCCCCGAAGCCGCAGTGAGGAGTAGTAAACTGTATCACTGGATGAAACAAGCAATGTCAGGATACAAGAGAGGATTGGACCTCGCAGTACTGCAGGAACGAGAGCAGGGAGGACTCACTTGCGGATACGAGTTGTTCAGGAGAATCAACAACTTGCTTGGAGTCACGACTCGAGCGGAAGCACTGTCACTGCAGGAAGCAGTGATGAGACTTGACGTGAACGGACTGAAGCAACTAGGATGTCCATCGGCAGGGAGTGTCAAGAACCCGCTGGACACCTGTTTGTTCCTTACGCAGGAGTTTGCACGCTTGCGAGATCAGTGTGCAGCGTTCGCAGATCTCCAAATGATGGAGGTGGACCAGATCATGGTCATGATGAGGTGCTTACCGCAGGAAATTCACAGACACCTTGCGTTCCACGGGAAGTCTGCGACTTTACGAGAGTTGATGGAGTCACTGGAGTTCTATGAACAGCAATCAAAAGCACTCGACTTTTCCAGAGACAGTCACAAAGGAAATCCCGTTGGGTATGACCGACCACCCAAAGGAAGCCCCAAAGGAGGGAAAGATCGCACACCAAAGGGTGAAGGCAAAGGCAAGGAGATTCGATGTCGTCGATGTGGGAAGCCAGGACATGTGGAGAAAGATTGTTGGTCAAAGTCACCAAAGCGTACCGATAAGGACAAAGGAAGGGCAAAGGCAATGGGCGTCTAGTAGGCCCCCAGGAAGGGAAAGAAGTTCTGTGGATTTGTGCTGATAATGCTACAGGTCTAGGCCAGGTGCCATACTATTGGGCCGGAGTCTTCGTCCTGGAAGCTGCACGGTTTTTGTTTCCCAGACAACATTTTGCACTCATTGATAATGACGGTGTGCCGGTCACTCTGTTTGAGGTGCAGGACCTCGTTGAGCTGGCGCATCGGCAACTCCAGTGGACTGACCAGTTGGCCACACACCTGCATCAGGTCCCTCGCACGGAATTGGTATGCTGCTTTTCACTGCGGCGCACCTAGAGTATAATGCCGGCTTAGTCATCTCGATAGGAAGCGACACCCGTCCCAGCCCAGTCCGCATTGGATCCACTTCGACCATTCTCGCACGAGAGCTGCGCGAGTATAGGCAAACCTTGGTTTCCACAGCTTGACCGCCAAATACCCCGAGTGAGTCCGTTGTCAATGGAACCATGTTTACCCCCTTTGTAGGCGTTCCCATGCAAAGTGCACTAGACCTCTGTGTAGCTTGGTCCGTGTATGGGTTATACATGTGTCAGAACTTCTGGCCACGCCTGTGGTCGAATCTCGAGCAAGTAGGATCAGCAGTGTCAGTCACATGGCCCAGACAATCTCATCCGCAGGCCCTCACTCCAGAAGGGAAGAAACGGACACCTTGGCCCACTAGCTGGGCCAGAGCCACTTTCGAGCAGGGCATTTTGTCGGTGCTTCCCCTTCTCGAAGGACCGTGCACAGCTACGTCGCTGCCGGGCGAACTCCTGTTTCAAGCCAGTGCATTGCCAACTGACCGCATGCGCCCTGCCATTTTTCATGGCTTTGGCAAAGCCAAAATTGGAGCACAGCAGGCACTGCGACGCCTCGAAAAGCAAGGATGGGAAACGCCCCCTTCAAGGGGAGGAGAGAGTGCATTGTTGCTGCAACTGTTTGCGGCGGTGACTCCGACACGTGCAAAGTGGGTACGCTGCCTGCGAGTGCCTACACCATGCAAGCATCTAGATGAGACAGGTGAAACGCCGCTACCCTGAATCTAACTTGCCACGCAGGCCTGTACACTGTACACTTTGTACTCATCCAGGAGCAGGACGCCGTACCTCCCACCGGCCTGGTCAGTTGATGACTGGAAGCCTGTAGGAGGATGCAAATTTTCGGGATATAGTTCGGGCATCGTAGGAAGTAGTGCGTTGCGCTTTTGCTTGCTGTTGAGGTGGCGTGCCATTGACAGCGTGTGGTCAGTCCACAGCTTATGTCTCCTTCTCTTTTTGTGTCTTGGGACCAAGTAGCTAAGGAGCGTTGCTTGCCGACATGGCACAAGGACAGCGATTCGTGTCCGTATGAAGAGCTCCAAGCGGCCTTAGCTCAGCCGGGTTGCCTGTTCTCAGGGGAGAAGGACCTCTTCCTAACAGCTAATGATGACCTATTACAACAAATAAAAGGCCAGGTCATGCCTTTAGAACATATTGCCTCTGATGCTTTTCAGGCAATGTATCAACAACAGCAAGCAGAGTTTTCCTGGAACACACTCCTATGGACAGTTGCCCGGCGAAATGAGTTTTGGATAGGACGCCTTGCCGTTGCCAGAGGTGGTGCCCTGGAGGGAGCTGTCCCGCCGCACTTTCATTGCCTGTAGGTGACAGCCAAGTCTATGGCCCTTCCCTTTCGCCAGGCGATGTCGTCCAAAACGAGTGTATGGAGGTTGCTGCAGGAAGTACGACAGGCATTCATGAAGTTGCCACTTTGTTCTCGCACACACAAGATCCTAGGTTTTGGGAAGTCAGCTGTCTCATACCGTCGGACACAGATTGTTCTGAAAGCAGCGCGCCTACTCCCTGCGCACAGAAGGCTCCCACACAAAGCCTTTCTCAGCGGGCTTTGGTGGAAGCTGCTATCGATACAACCCTTACAGCTCCTAGCTGCCCTTCCAATGCTAGGCTTCCTTCGGCAAGCAACACAACCGGCCCCGGTCCACTTTGCTGTTAATGGCTTTAGTGCAGGTAGTTATACCGGAGCAGTGATTGCCTTAGCAATTCGTTGCCTATGGCCACATTGCCAGATCACGGCTCGGCTGGGTGCCATAGCTATGCCCAAGGGGGGTCCTGGCTGCGCTCGTAGCCACGGCAGATCAGCATCGGCACCATTACTATCTTGTCCATGCTGCCGCTGACTCTGTGTGACTGGAAGCCGGGTGGTAGGGAGCTCCAAATGCTACAGCAGACCCTCCACATTACTTATGTTGAGGAATCTGCGCGATGGATGCAAGCACAATTATTGGCACTGGCTGCACTGTCAGTTGCCTCAAGGGCGAGTCCGACTCACTGACCTGAAGCTCAGCCACCCGGCTGTTATTCCCAACAGAGACTGCATGGCTGCCCCCATGCGACTTGCCTCGTGGATCCGATTCGAGACGCTCATGGCAAGGGAGCGATAGGAATGCTGGTCTCCAACCTCCATCAGTCTGACCAGGAGCTCCTTCGCCTTCTCCAAATGTGCGTAACTGGGCAAACGATCACGTCGATGGAAGAGGCGCAGGCTTTGTTGCTGCGAAACTTTCGAGTAGGCAAAGACAATAACAGTGAATGTGCCAAATGGCTCACTGAGATGGCCAGAGATACGCTGGCGCCCATCCCCTTCCGAGAAGCGTTTGTCATACTCGCCCTGTTTCTCCCGCAGCTAACGTTCCTGGAAGGAACTCGTGCACAGCAGAACCTGTGGGCGAGCCCTGCGGTTAAGCAACGAGGCCTCCAAGTTGACATCACGCCCACAGTGGCGGGTTTCAAAGGAATGCATGAGCACCACATCTCTTTTCCCACGTGGTCTACTGTTGCCGCTTTCTGCCCAGCCCAGCACCAGCACCTCACCTTTGATCAGTTGTTCGGTAAAGGCTCAAATGAAGTCCACATGGGATGTCAAGTCGGCAAAGTCTACCGACTTGTCCTGCATAATGGGGAAGGGGTTCATACGGTACTAGCCATTCTACTTGCCTTTGCCACGCAGGCCAGGAAGAAGTCGAGCCAGAAGGGAGAAGAGCCGCCCTAAGTCCGCAGACTATGCAGTCCCAGATCATGGGAGGTGGCCCTTGTCCCTTTCCCAGGTGACTTTGCGCCTTTGCCCACCTTGACAGAAACGGGCCCACGTAGCGTCGACTGGGAATTTCCCCCTAGCTTGACTGTTTTGGAGTTTTGGAGTCAAGGTCCACACTTGCTGTAGCAGGGGTCTTCGGAGCAGGCAAGACTCGCTCTCTCACATTCTTGCTTGCATGGCTAGCCATCACCACCCACCTCAAGATAGGGGTCGTGCACAAAGGAAACCCTGCTGGCAGAGCCATTACTAAACTACTCACCACGTTTGATTTGCAGCCGTGCCACCGACAATACTTTATCCGACCAGTGGGTCGAGAAGAAGCAGAGGCAAACACTGCCAAGACAGCTTTCGACCTGCCAGCTAGCCAGGCAGCCTCACACATCCCTGGCTGCCGCGGCGTCATGTCATTGCCACCACGGGCCTTGTATGGGGCCAGAAGGGACAAAGCCACTCTCCGCTTATTAGCGAAGAGGCCCAACAAGATGAGGACCGTCCTGCAGGTAGTCAGTTTCAGCAGTTAGCAGGTGGGACTAAGCGTTTCACCATTCCTTCATGATGCTCTGCCAAGCAGACTGGTAACGGGCCAACCCACAGCTCATGTGGCATCAGGGCTGCCTGGAAAGCTGCCGTGGCTTCGTTCGCGTCCAACTTCAGGGCGCCAACTGCAGTCAACTTGAGGGAGTCACTTGTGTGTATGGTCTGGTCTCCATGTAGGAGGGCAGCGCTCCTGGCATGCCTTGCATGTTAACCGGGCACGCAAGGATAGTGAGGTCGGTAGCGCGGCTACAGGCAACATTCGCTCGTGTGTAACATTCCTTGTCACGAAAGGTAGCCTGGTAAGGACTACCTTGAGTTTGCTTTGCGAAGCAAAGGGATTGGCTTGAGAGCTTGCTCGGGACTAAAGATTGGTAGATCAATGTCTAACACCCCCACCCCCCCCTCCCCTCGTCGCCAGCACTACTAGCATTCTGGACATAAGGTGAAGTCATGCGCTTGGCAATCACAGCAGTACAACGCTGGCCATGAGGTTGCGCAATACAGCACGAACTCTGCGCAATGAGGTCGCGCAATGCGGCTTCAATGCCGCGCGCGCGCACCCAGCAGCCTGACACAGCGCGTTCTGCGTTCACAGACCATATTGCTCGACACAACACAGCCTCTCTGCAAAGCCGTGGAGAAACCTCTCACGTCGCGGAACACCATTCGACTCAGCCTGAAACCTGGCGTGGCGAAATCTTGCATCGTGGAGCACACCCACCGTGGCGTGACGTCCATCCCTGGCAGCACCGGTCGCACCCCTCCAGCTATTCTTACAAGGGAGTTGACTCACTGAGTCACTGCGGTCGACGCAACGCGTGCAAGCCTGTAATCCTGACACAGCGCGTGCAGCTGTAGGACCATAGCTGGTGCACATGCGAGCGTTTACGCATTGCGACTTTCACGCGCGCCTGTTTTCACATCCTCTTGAGCCTTCTTGTGCTCTTTGGCTTTGTTGGTTTGATCCATGACAAACCAAGGGGCACGTTTCTGAAACACCGGAGACAGTTCTTTTTTTTGCACGAGTCGAGGCGCTATGTGTGCAGGTTCTACACAAGTCACCTTGGTCGAGTGAAGAGGGAGTTACTATGCAGGTTGCAATCAAGCGAAAGAACAAAACACCCCAGAAACACGACAAAACACAACCAAACTTCCAGAAGCGGAAGCGACCTGTTGCGCAACTCGTGTAGCCATGGAGGCCGTATGAGAGGAGGTGAGACAGGCAATGAATTCCACAAAACTCTCAGTGTTTCTTGTCCCTCAACAACCTTGTTACTGCATGCGTCGTTCAAGGCAGAGCCAGGAATTTTGTCCAAGTGACTGAGACCTCCCTTAGTGGGCAAAGACACAGACAAGTAGATGAGTTGACAAGCCATGTCATTGCAATGCCCTTTGAAAGGTATCAGTCGTCATGTAAGCGATGACCGACAGCGAGTTCCCTTAGATCAAATGGGACAGACTGGATGTCCGCTGGGTTGCTTTGCACACAATGACCAGAGACTCAAGGTCGAGCTTGCGCTGTTGGGTAGATGCCACTGTTAGTGGCCGTGTGTGGCAGAGTTCTCCTATTGGTCCTGTGGTTGTCTTGGTCCTGGTCACTGGCACATTCCCAGAAGGTGTACAACACGCAGGTGCCAGCTGAAAGGCTCGGCAGCATACAGCTCTGGACACTTACCACCAATTGACGACTGGTCACACTTGAGAAACGCATTGGCTCTGGAGTACTATGTTCCCTCCAGGTCACGCATTTTCCTACTCTTTGAAATTGGCAGAGCTGTGTGCAGCCGGCGAAGACACGTCTTGCAATATAGAGCAGCGTAGGTGGAACAGTGACTTCTTTCAACGAAATGCACTTGAGAAAAAGCTTCCTGCTCGATTATTCGCAGTTTATGCGGAAGTTTTAGGCGTGCTGCCAAGTGTTTACAGTGTCCAAAGGCAGAACCCATGATCTCAGCAACTTCTGTGCTTGAGAGATCCAGCCACACAGGGTGACGGCCCAGCTGTTGTCCGGGAACCTGGGGCACACCCCTGGTCTTGAATGAAAACAAGACTTTTTCTTGGCTGCAGCGAGCGCTGTGTCGCAGTCACTCGTTTAGAGTCTGGGCACGCGCCTTAGCGTGAGTCCAAGGTAGGTCAACTTTTTTTTTCCACGAGTACGGACGCCGTGTGGGCATGGTGCGCAGGTCATCGTTGAAGGGAGGGAAGAACAGTCTGATGGTGAGAAAAGAACAAGGACACCCAACACAACCAAACCAAACAACCCAAAGCCCACAGGCAGAGTCTTCCATCGTCTTTCCTCTGTACTGGGTGAAACGGAAACGAAAACGAGTGGCCTGATTTCACGAACGAAAAGCATATCGGCGCAGGTCTGTGCTCTAGCAAAGTCACAAAAAAAGGCTTCAAAGGGACTTTACTTCATGCTTGCAGTGACCAGCGGCCACACTGCAGTGCGGCAAAATCATGGTCACGATGCAGGTCAGGAGCATCGCAATGCTCCAACGTCGGTTGCATCCATGTCAAATGGAGTAGCGTATCTATGCAGCATTGGAAAAGACCTTTCTTCTGGCACAACCCGTGCAACTGGTTGCACTTACAAGTCCATGTTACCAAGCGGTGATCAATCAGTGGTGGCCACAGCAAACGACGAAAGCCTGCAGGTAAGGGTGCGAAAGGGCACACCCCCCAAAGGAAGGTCAACTTAGCACCCTTTGGCACTCAAAGGTGCCAAAAAACAAACAAAAAGGGGTGTCTTCTGGATCCGTGAAGTGCTGCACCATTGCAAAAGGTGATCGGCTGCGTGCAAGGCCCGTGTGAAACAGGTGAAACTTTGGACAATGCTAGCATGGTATCTGTACCTCTTTGTACAAAATTGGAAATGTCGGACATCGACAAAGAGAACTAAGGTTCCCTCTGGGCATCCTCCATTGCCACTATCTACCACCCGCCTGTTAGAAACGAGGAGCCAAGGCTCTCATTCCTAATGGCTCACAGCGTTGCGAATGGCGAGAAGAGGTCGGTGATCCTACTTTGTGCTTGCGCATCTTACTTGCCGTACTCCGCTGTCGGTTTGCTTGTCCTCTATTCCAGCCGCAAAGAAATTGCTGGTTCTGGCAGGCTGAACAGTTTTCTTCCACGCGATCACGGCATCTGTCGACAGCTCTCAGCGCTGCCTGGACTAGACAGGTTGTCCAGTTTATTCAGAGACACATGTCCTTGGCGATGTGCAGTTTTTTCCTTTGCTTGCCCCTAGCTCCAAAGTGCGGGCATATCGCCATGATACGCATGGGTGGAACCTCCTGTGGAAGGGTACAATTGCGATGTTTCTCAGCTCCCCTATGGAGTTTGTCCTGGTGTGACTTCTGACCTACCCTGGACTCACGCTGAGGCGCGTGCCCAGACTCTTGACGAGCAACTGCGAGACCGCGCTTGCTGCAGCCAGAAAGGCTTGTTTTCATCCAAGACCAGGGGTATACCCCATGTCCGGATCATATGCAGCCAGGGTGGCCATCGCATAGCAGGACAAATGGCGAAAGCATTCTCTTCAGCACAGACTCCTCGCCATTTATGCCTTCCTGGCATCTTGGCAAGCCTACTAAAGACAGTGCAATCTAGGAAGGCCCTACTTCCAATGTACCTCAGTGAGGGCGGGATGGCAAGCTCAACTAGGGCTGCGCAGTTCATGAAGGCTTTGACTCGGATTGTATGGAGAGTTGTCGGAAGGAGGACTTCTCTGAGACTAGTGCAGTGCACAAAGGCGAATTCCGGAATTTCTTCAACATTGGTGTTGCAAAGGTCTACACTCTCAAGCAGTCGGCAACTGTCGCTTGCGTGCGCTCCGATAGCTACAAAATGCTTTGTGAGAGCAAGTGCGGTGATTCCCGTAGAGCTAAGACAGCCCGGTGTTAATTCACCGGTCCTAGCTTGCAGTGCTGACCCTCGGGGGGATGGAAGCTCACTTAAGGTAAACTCAGCAAGGTTAATACACCCTTGAAAGAGGTATTGCCCAAACTTGGCTTCGCTATTGAACATATTTGCAACCCCTTCCGATGCATACACCCATTGCAAGGAACAACATTCCGCAAAGGCTTTATACCCAAAAGTTCGACAACCCGGAGCCAAGACGCTGTTTAGTAGTTTGCAGTCACGGAAGACGTTATCGGAAATCCCTACAACCGTGGCCGGCAGTTTGATTATGCGGAGCTGTCGGCAGTTTTGCCAAGCCTCTGCTCCAATGAGCCTGATGCCTGACTCTACACTGACGTGTCTCAGGCGTGGAACCCCTGCAAAGGCCCCTTCTGGGACAATTTCTTCTGGGTTCATGGGGACATGAACTGCTAGCGGAATGTGATGGATAGGGTAATCCTCAAGTTGTTCTTGAGATGGCAGGATAACACTGCAGTTCCGAAAGACAATGGTGTATGCCATGCCTTGCTGTGGCTTGTCCCAGATTGGGTCCTCTAGGTAGTAAGTCCAAGGTAGGTCAACGATCGCGACAGGGCAAATTCCATAGGGGAGCGGTGAAACATCGCAATTGTACCCTTGCGCAGGAAGTTCTACTCAAGAGTATCATGGCGAAGCTAGGGGCAAGCAAAAGAAAATAAACTGCACATTGCCAAAGACCAGTGTCCCTGAACAAACTGGATAACCCGTCTAGTCCAGGCAATACTGAGAGCTGTCGACAGATGCCAGTCGTCACAGGGAAGAAAACTGATCAAATCAGACAGAGCCGGTAATCCTGTGACTGGAATGGGGGACAAGCTAAACGACAGCAGAGTACGGCAAGCAAGATGCGCAAGCACTAAACAACCTCTTTTCGCCATTCGTAATGCTGTGAGCCAATAGGAGTGAGAGCCTTAGCTCTTCGTTCCTAACAGGCGGGCGGTAGAGAGTGGCAATGGCGGATGCCCAGGGGGAACCTTAGTTCCCTTTGTTGATGTCCGACATTTCCAATTTTGTACAAAGAGGTACAGATACCATGCTAGGATTGTCCAAAGTTTCACCTGCTTCACCTGTTTCACACGGGCCTTGCATGCAAGCCGATCACCTTTTGCAATGGTGCAGCGCTTCATAGACCTAGAAGACACCCCACTCTGTTTGCTATTTGGTACCTTTGAGTGCCAAAGGGTGCTGAACTGACCTCCCTTCGGGAGGGGTCTTTTCGCACCATTACCTGCAGGCTTTCGTCGATTATGGCCGCCACTTATTGATTGTCGATTGGTAGCATGCCACTTGACTTGTAAGTGCAACCGGTTGAACGGGTTGTGCCACAAGAAAGGTCTTTTCCACGGCATGCTGCATAGCTACGCCGCCCCACTTGCTAGGGATGAAGTCGACGTTGAAGCATTGCGATACTCCGTATTGGAGTGTTGACCTGCATCGTGACCATGATTTTGCCGCACTGGGGTGTGGCCGCTGGTCACTCATATTAGTGAAGTGAGGTCCCTTTTGAAGCCTTTTCGCGACTTTGCTTGAGCACAGACCTGCGCCGATATGCTTTTCGTTTGTTAATTCAGGCCCCCTTCTAGACACTCTTTTCGTCTCACCTGTTTCACCTAGCACAGAGGAAAGACTGCATGATGGTGGAGACTCGGCCTGTGGGCCTTTGGTTGTGGTTTTTGGGTTGTGGTTGTGGTCCTTGTTATTTTCTCCACCATCAGACTGTTTTTCCCTCCCTTCAACGATGACCTGGGCACCATGCCCACACGGCGTCCGTACTCGTGGAAAAAAAAAGAGCTGTTGTCCGGGAACCAGTGGAGAGGATGATATGGAACCAGTTGACACTCCGTCGTCCGACGAGAAACTTGACCAGAGCTGTCACGCGAGCCCTCGGAGGAAACCACCAAGGCCTCTACAAGTTCGCATGCGCCCATGGACATGGAGCGTGGGCAGGCCGCTGGTCCAATCCATGTAAAGTTTGGAGCTGTCCCAAATCGAGGCGTCGCAACGCAGTGCATTTTCGAAAGCCCTGGGCATCAACTCTGCCTGAGGGGCTAGTTGGTTGGCGGTGTCGTCGCTGGCTCCAATTTGCATCAGGGAGCAGCAGTCTTCAAAGACTTGGATTCCAAACTGCTTACAGCCTGGCGCGAGCACCGTGCGGGTGCATAGCATCTGCGGAAGACTCGAGTTTGCAGGCAGATTACTGTGCTAGCTAGATGCACAATTTGGAGACGCTGGCAGTTACGCCATGGAGCCTCCCCTATGATGCGAAGGCCTGTGTCAACCTGCACATGCCGAACCTCCGTGATATAAGAAAATGCTTGTGGGAGAACTCTGTCTATGGTGCGATACGGGACTCGAATGGCTTTTGCATCACCTTTCATCTGCCCTTTGTGTTCGGCCTCTTCAAAACATGGGCACGAGATGACAGTAAAAACAATTGTTCTTTCGTAAGCTGTTCCATATTGGGTCCACTAATTTCGGATGAGTGTCACGGCAGACAAAGTCCAGCTCACAGCCAAAGGTACTGCTCTCTCCAATATTGGGGAGTTGCTCCAAGACTGCATTTTCAAATTCGTAGAAGTGGTCATATTCCTGCAACTCGATTGCAAGCTGGGTTTCCTCTTCCGCCAGCGTGGTTAAGATTAGATGTAAGACCATTGACCTTTCATCGCTCCATTGCAAGCTAGTCACTGACATAAGGTCTGTTGTCATGTCTTAAGGCCCTTGGCCCGGAAGTTTAAGCCTAGTCTCGAGCCTAAATGTCCTGCAGAGGACCACATGCGGTCTTACTTGTCTGGCGTTTTTCAATTAGGAAGTTGGGACCCGGACAACTGCACGGGCAGCTGTCTGATTGCATTTCAACCTGTAGTGTGTTTCTCCGACACCGGGACCTGTTCCCTTGATTGCTATTACTGCTATGCAAGGACAGATAACAAATCCCTCCAGGGATAGTCAATGCGTTACATGCCTCGTATGCATTGTCAGCAATATGCAGGCCTCGTCTATTGGTTCTCGTACCTCTATAGGTGAGGCACACTAACTTATTGCACCCTGCAAAGGCCCTGTGTCCTATGTAGCGGAGCGTTTGGGGGAGAGCTAGTGTGCGCAAAGATCCGCAGGCTTCGAAAGCTTCGGCACTAATTTCCTTCAACTGAGTCGGCAAGGTTACATATGCCAGGGACTGGCAGTGCGCAAAAACTTGCATGTGCACAACGTCCACTTGCGTCCGCAAGAGATCTACTTCAACTAGCTGCTTACAATGTGCAAAAGCTTTGTGCCCGATGAAGGTTGTCCCTTGGGCATTCGAACCAATTGGATTCCTGACGAGTGGAAGCATCCAATTGGTATGCCTGCTGGGGAGGACGAAGGAGACATCATGTCTGTGATGGCTCTTGTCGGAGGGAGGCCAATCCGTGCAAGCCTTGCGCATCCCTCAAAGGCATAGGGGGAGATGATAGCCCCACTTTTCGAGGGCGCAACATTCTGCAAAGAGTCTGGCCCCGAGGGATACGCACCCTGGCATGGCAACCGTGGTGAGCGCATAACACCCTTGGAAAGAAGGCAGCATTTTCGACTGCAACAACAGAGCTGGGTAGTTTGACAATGGTGAGGGTGTGACAGTAACGCCACGCCTGCCGTTCGATGGTATGAAAGCCAGTTTCTACTTGCACGCGCCGAAGGCGAGCGCAGGGAGTCCACTGCTAGCTGCCTGGAGAGGCCGGCCTTCTACCGGGTCCATGGTTGGCGGCATCTCCCCATCCCCAGGGCTGGTAGGGGGTAAGTCTGTGGCAGACATGGCAGCTCCTACCTCAGCCGTGTCAGGGAACCGTGCGGCATGCGAGAGTACCGCCAGCTTTTCATGAGTAGGGTCAACTGTTGCAGCATGCTTGGGAGGGTGCGCAGGCCTCGCCTCTTTGGTTGGGTACGACCAGTTGTCTTCCGTTTCGGTGAGGCTTCCTCCTTCAGAGGGGGGCTCCTGTGTCCCGTTGTCTGTAGCCCTGCTTTGAGCGGAGCCGTAGAAGCCGGAGTAGGCTCGTGCCCTACCTGCTGAAACAGAGGGCGTTGGTCTGCCAGTGATAGGAGGAGAGCATCAAAAAATTCAGCAAGTGGTAGTCGTACGCGCAAGACCACTTCAACTTGCGGGCGCCCGTCAGGGCCATTGGTGAGAGAGCACTGATGAGGGCCAACAATGAAGGGGAGGGCCGTGGGGCAAAAGCTGCTACTGGTTGTCCTATCCAGGCTAGGCAAAGGCGTGCAATCACTACACAACTTCGAGCCTGAACAGCCGCAGGCTCTGGATCTCATTCAATGTTGAGCAAGAGAAACAAAACTACCATAAGGGTGACATCAGTCTTTAGATCGTTAGGAAATCAATGAACCCAGTGATGCGAGTCAGAGCACTCGTTACATGACCAGCCATTGAAACTGGTAGTTAGCGTTGATTTATTCGCCATGGGACACCACTCATATGGCAGCACTCTGCGTCTCTTGCAGGGCAGTAAGTATCGTGTCCATTTCGCTAGCTAGCGCCCAGCACGCATTGGCCCCCGGTTGAACATTGCAGTGCTGACGATGTTTGTGTATATTTTGGAAGGTGCGTTGGATGTCGCACGCCAGGGCACGCACTGTGCTAGCAGGAGCAATGAGTTCTCGACTAAGCCGTGCGTGCGGTGCGTCGTAACCAGCCATCACGTCCTGGTCAGTAAGAGCCTGCAAAGCGTACACGCCGAGCTGGTCAGGGGGGCGCACTGTACCGGCTTGGGGCGAGCTCGTGTCACCACTAATTCTGGCTGACTGCTCGTGGGGGGGGAATGGGACGACTTTGTGGCAACAGCCAGGGCGGGATCGGTGGTGTAGGACGGGCTGGGGCAGCAGGTACTGCCGGTAGAGTATACATCTTCTGGAGGCCTGGCCTGTCCTCGCCCTACTGCCCAGCCATGAGGAGAGAGGCATTCTGCTTGCTGGAGGATGCGATAAACCATCGCCCTTTGCGGGGCACGCCGTCCATGCAAGAGAACGCCATCGTGTGTAATGTGTGGCGAATCTTCAAAGGGAAAGAGAACCTGCCCACTAGTAAGCGCCAGGGAGGATCGGCGCATCTCAGCTGGCACTGCAACTAATTGCATCTCCGATATACGAGGGCATGTACCATCATCCAAAGGAGTACGTGGGAAGCCAGCAACAGCCAGACGCAGCGGAAGTTGCCTATGAGCTAGCGTCACGTTGAGCTGGACAAAGTGCACTTCTCCATCTGGGTGTCTATCAACCAGGCGAGAAAAAGGAGTGAGGTCCAGTCCTCCAGGCCCAACCTCCATTGCCAAGGCACGTTCAGCTGACACTGTACTCCGTTCAGTGAGGATCAGGACTGAGGTCCAAACCCACACAAATAGGATGAACTATTACTATATGGGACAGTGGCTGTCGGAACAATCCGCCCGTGATGGCTGCCTTGTCTTTCGCAGCAGCTTGAGCCCAGGTAGCGGAATCATAAAAGGGACAACGTTCAAGGCAAAGCACAAAAACACTAACAGACAAAAAATAAACCAGGCAAGCAACGAAAGCAAGAACAGACCAAAAAGGGGTCGAGTGAGTCCATTCACGAAAAATATGACCCCAGGCTAGAGGTAATCACGAAAAAAGTTAGCCACAGCGGAGGAGTAGCTAAAGAGGGTTCCCTGGTTTTGTTCGCACAGGTCGCGAATTATCGGATGCGTCGCCGCTTGGTATTTTGTACTTTCATTCTTTTCATGAGTCGTTGTTCAAGGGCATCCTGTTGCTCAGGGTGCGCAACAGTGAAAATGCGTTTTCTGTGTATGCGCACTACAGCAGGGAGAGGCCGCTGAGAGGAGGCATGGGAGAGTGATCCGATGACAGGGGCCGCGGAAGTACATTCTGATAACAGTTGGGCAAGTTTAGGTTGCAATGGATCACACCTCATCAGTGGCGGCTCGGCAGGGTCGAAGCCAAAGTTCTGGCAGAGATGAGTATGAAGGGCTGTAAGCGATTCATCCTCCGGTCGAGGGGCAACCCAAAAGCCATCATGCAACCAAATGGCCGAAGCGAAGCCTACTTCAGGTTGTAAAAAGGAAATAGGCAGCCCATGTAACCCGCTGTTCAAGGACCTCGAAGTAATGAAAAGGAGCCCCTCGCCCTGTCCGCTCAGGACCAGTAGGGCACCATGAGGGAGGATGATGCATAGCATAACGGCTGGCAGTAAACACTTCCCGAGCAAAGCTCACCAGATGATGTGACAGCTCCGTTTGTACACGCTTCTTGAGGTACTCAATTGCCTCCTGCGGAGTGGCACTGTTGATTATGACTAGTGGCCATGTCTTTACCAGGGGGCCAATTTCATCCTCTGCAATGTGTGCCCGAAGAGTTCCTCTGAGGTAGTCTCTCGCTTGCGCGATTGGCAGTAGAGTCTCCTAAGGGCTGTGCAGTCCAGGAAGGCCCCACTCCTGTGTACTTTAATGAGGGCGGTATGGCAAGTTCTGACAGGGCTGCGCAGTTCATGATGGCTTTGACCCGGATGGTATGCAGGGTCGGCGGGAAGCTGACTTCCTTGAGGCTAGTGCAGTGCGCGAATGTGAATTCTTGTAGTTCTTCAACTTTCGTGTTGGAGCAACTTTCTTGAGTAGGTGACAGCTATCGCAAGCATGTGCACCTATGACCGAAAAACCCTGGGTGAGCGTAAGCATCGTAATTCCTGTGGAGCTGAGACAGCCAAGTGCTAAGTCACTGGCAGCAGTTTGCGGCAAATTCCCGCCTGAGGAGTGAAGCTCTCGCAGGGTAAATTCAGCAAGGTTGATACAACCTTGAAAGAGATAGTGCCCAAACTGAGTATCGTCACTAAACCGATTAGCAACTCCTTCAGCTGCACACACCCATTGTAACGAGCAGCACTCCGCAAAGGCTTTGTAGCCAAACTGCCGGCAACCAGGGGCAGAAACACTGTTGAGCAGTTTGCAATTGCGAAACGCATTATCTGAAATGCCTACGACAGTGGTCGGCAATTTGACGATGCGGAGCTGTCGGCAATTTTGCCAAGCAACTGCACCGATGAGCCTGATACCTGACTCAATGCTGACATGACGCAGACGCGGTACACCTGCAAAAGCCCCTTCCGGGACTATTTCTTCTGGGTTCATAGGAACATGGACAGCAAGCGGGACGTTATATATGGGACACCCTTCTAGGAGTTCCTGCGTGTGCAGGGTTTCACTGCAATCCCTAAAGATCATGCAGTATTCCATGCTCTGCTGCAGCTTGTCCGAGATTGGGTCCTCTAGGTAGGTCTGTGTGGCCAGGTGCAAAAAATCAATTGAGCACCCAAACACTGTGAGGTCAGTCACTGAGGCAAGATAGTCCATAATCTGATCCTCGAAGTCTTCAAATCGGTCGAATTTTGCAACACTGAGAGAGACATGCATTGTCATGCCCGAAAGGGTTGTTAGCGCCAAGCAGCAGTCCATAACCGGCTCATTCTCGATGGGGGTGCTGGCCCTAGAGAGGCCGGCAGGTTCCATGGGTGGTGGAGTGCTTCTAATGCTGTTTGAGCCAAGAACTGCTTACTTCGCTCGTTTGCTATTTATTGCTGATTTGCAACGGCGGTGATACAAGGTTGTCACACATTAGATTTTTTTTAACCAAAAAGCTTCTCATGCATCCATCTCGGATATCTTTTTCTGAGTGCTGCGCAACTCCCCTTCGTCTGCTCTCTGCGATTCAGTGTTGCTCGGTGTAGTATTGGCTTGTCTAGCTTGATATGCTCATTTAGTTCGTCCTCTTGCTTTGATCTTGTTCAACTTCGGTTTGGTCGTATTGCATGGCTTGGATGGGGTTGGTAAGGTCGATTGTGCCATAGAAAGCGTCAAACCTCGACCCTGCGCGTTCAGCATACAGAGTGTCCATGTCTGCTAAGTAGCGTGAATGACAGTACCACCCGACCCTGCGCTGCCACTCTACATCCGTGATGGCATTATGTATCGGGAGCGCGTATGGTAGTACTGTTTTATCCTTGAGGCCAGCAGGGTATCCTATCTGATAGTATCGCTTGAGAAGGTCTTGAGGGGTGGCAGTCAGCGTCCCTCTTTTGGCCAGAAGCTGCCAGTTCTGCCTCGATAGTACTACCGCAAGCCGAGGAGCCATCTGGAGATAACTTCATATTTATTACCAGTGCATCTAGCTGCATAAGTGTCTTTGGCTCTGAGTAGGAGGCTTTGCCTGAAGGAGAAACAGCCTTGCCCTTCTGGCGCCACATAAGTTTCTTCATCCTCCTCCTCTGCCTCCTCCTCAGCCTTCTTTGCACTGGCGGGTTCTATAGGATTACCTTCCTGTGTTTGTGGGGTCGGCCCGACTGCCCGGTTCTGTTCTCGAGCACTGGCAGTTTGGAGGGCAGTTCTCCGGGGTGTAGTCGGGCGCTTGGCCTGTGCGGGGGGCAGCGCTGCTTGCACCACGTCTGGCCACACTGGCACTTCAATTCGGAGGATACTTTTGTAGGTGGATTGGCCCAGATTGCCATCCAGCAGTCCTTGCTCGTAAGCCCCTGCAAGATTGGGTGTGTGCGGGAGGCCTGCAAAGGTGCTCGAGGGACACAGGCATTCATATGTGCCCACAACGATGTATGGGCTGTTGGTTTCGCTTTCACTATTATGCTTGTACTCCTTTCCGTCCTCTGGAGTGATTTCTGTGAAGAGCAGGTCTGTCTTCATGCGTGCTACCAACTTATGCACAAAATGGACCGGGAAGTAGACATGTATGTGATGGATGGGAGGTCCGGCTTGCCTAGGCTTTGATTGCGGCCAAAGGACATTACAGCTGTTTGCATAAGCGCCAAGGTTTTGCCTGTGGCTTCGATGTCTGGTGGCATGCCTCCCTCCTCTTTTGCTTTCCATACTGGGGTCCCCATTCGCTTCTTCAATTTTGGACTCGCAGGCCTTGGCGCAATAGGATAAGAGTCCATATAGCCAGTAGGCCGGGTCTGCATAGAGTGCTAGCCCCAGTGTGTCCGCTTGTGTGCCAGCACTTGGGTCTGGTTTGAGGAAAGCAAATAGTGACGCAAGACGTCTGGCTAACTCCCCACCAATGTTGTTGAAGTCATATACTATATTCCTCATTACCTCACGCGGCAGTGTGGGGCAGGGGCCTTGTCCACACCTTTACCTGCACTGCGAGCAGGGCTGGTCGGGCTATCTGGGCTAGCAGCCGATCGCCTTGTCTTATCCACGCCTAATGGCGGGGCTGCAGAGACTGCAGGCGGACTAGATGCCCATTGGCTGCGTCGCTTTGCTTCCTCTATTGGAGGGCTGCCAGGACTGTTTTCAGATAGAGGCACAAGAGGGCAGCCACACGGGTGACCACTCTCAACCTCGTGATTAGTATTTGCCGCAGTTCTTGTGCTCTCTAAGGGTTTCCTTTGGTCCTCCGCTTCGTCAAGAGGAGGGCTAGGCGCAGGCCGTTTTGTTCCTACTAGCTGTTGATTAGTGGCTGCCTCCCGTGCCGTGGGCAGGCACCGGGCAGAGTGCTGGGCAGTTGAGGCTGGCGTCAGTACCTTTGTATCCTGGGAGGAACTTGCAGTTTGCTCTGGGATGGCCTCAGTGCTGTCATCCAGGTTCAAGCTCAGATGGACTCCTGCCGTCTTGCAGTGCTGTCGCATCAGTTCATATCAATCTCCCAGTGCGAGTCCCCAAAAAGGAGGATACGCACCTGACGCGGGAGGCGCTGGGCTGTATTGCCAACTGCATAGTATCGACCACCGCGAGTAGATACTGCTGGTTTGTACCCCGCAACTAGTCGATGAGCAGACTTAGTTGAGGTCGCTATATAGTCACTGGTTACGAATTTATAGTGCGGCCGCTGGCGCAGGAGAGCACCGATCTCCTGCGGAGCAGGGGAGGGGCACTCTGTGAGGACAAAGGCTGGAGCCTGGTCGCTCTCTCCCTGCTCAACGAGAAATCCAAGTGCTTGCGCAAGCTGGTAGGGCGGGGAGGCGGCATGATGCAACGGTACTAATGGGTCTCCTTTGGCACCCCTGGCCGCAGCACTGGCTTGACCAGCAAAGTAGTCCCACAAGCTGATTGCATTCCAGGCGGAATATGAAAGGCGCCCTGGCAAGTAATCGTTGACACTGATCTAGGATGGCAACAACAGCGGGTTTCTTGACCCGCCCTCGGTGTTGCAGATAATTGATGATTGGCAAGATGTCCCCCTGAATGACAACACTTTCCACTGCTGCGCCTCTCTCAAGACATGATACATAGTAGTCAAAGGCAAGCTCAATGGCAGCGCCTCAGCTATAACATTGTCAGTGCACAAGGGTAGAGGTATCGAGAGCCACTGGACCAGATTGGTGGTAGTCTGCGTGACATGCAGCAAGCTGACCCCTGCTCCACCTGTTCGAGTATGCTTGTGAGCAGAACCATCAAACTGTACGAGGCATCCTTGCCAATCTTGTGGTTCGCTGAGCAGCAAGATCGTGCCAGCTGACAGGTCACATGTGGCTTGCAATCGTAAGTGCGTGGCCCCACAGTGACAGACAAACGGGACTAAGCACACAGTGGCAGTGGGGAAGGGGAGCTTCCGGTGCTGCATGAGTAATAGTCGGAGACAGCAGTCATTCTTGACAAAGGTAGCAATGGTGTCACGATTGAGGTCACCACTCAAAGGATTCGATCAGTCGCTGGCATGCTGATCACCCCCTCTTTGTGGTCATGACGCACTGAGTGTCTCACCTTCTCTCATTTTGGCAGACGTTGCCGCTTGAGTTGCGCGTTGCAAACCAGGTTGCAGTTGGTCCCTGGGGGCTGGTTTTGTTTTGTTGTTTTGTGTTTGTTTGGGGTTTTTTTGGTGGGTTTGTTGTTTCCTGTCTGTGTTTGGCGGTTTTTTCTACTGCAACCTGGAATGTAACTCTCTTTACTAGCACAAGATGACCTGTGCAATCTCTGCACACATGGCGTCTCCACCCGTGCAAAAAAAAAGACGCGCCTGCGCCGGAGGTGGAGGAGCTGCCAAGCCTGAGCCGCCACATGTCACTGCAACTTACCCCAAAATGAAGGCCACAAATTCACCCGAAAATGCAATTTACACTTGGACACATCAATGGCCAAACCCACGCCCAAGCCTTTGTTAAGTGGTTGAGCGCGAAGAATACTTGGAATGCCTTGGCGCAAGTGTGGAGCGCCCCGTTTGAAGAAGCGCCGGGACTACAATGTTAAGGTTGCGTTTTGTGGGTTTCTGTTGGTCTTTCTGTTTTCTTGGAAGTTCATCACTCCGACCGAATTAAGACTTTGTAAAACGCAAACGGGGTGTCTGCACTGCGCATTGTAACAGAGGGCCCGAGCGGTACCGAAGCGGAACCGAGGCGGCGCCGCGCATTGTAACAGAGGGCCCGAGCGGTACCGAAGCGGTACCGAGGCGGCGCCGCGTATTGCAATAGAGGACCGAAGCGGCGCCGCGCACTGAAAAAGGGCCCGAGCCGTGCTGTACCGAGACGGTACCGCGCGCTGTAATACAGGAGAGGTACACTTGGATTGGTCATCAAAAAACTCATGTTTTTGCGATGCCACTTTTAGCTTCTGTGGGAAAGAAGATCTGTTTGACGATGCGCTGTAGAAGACAAACCCTCCGATTGAATCGTGCGGCAACTGACAATCTCATTTAATAAACAGGCTGTAAAGAACACAAAGAAAAACAAACAAAGAGAAGCTACCATGCTTCGCGGCCAAAAAAACAACTTGAACAGCCACAAGCTGCCGCAAGAAACAGAAAATGGAACGTGCGCGGAGAAGGCTATACCCTGTCTCTCCCCAATGGAAATGAGCGCGGAGCTGGTTTTTTGGAGGGACATGATTGCTGCGATAAGAATACACTGTTGTTTGTCAGCCAGGCTAATGCAAATTTTACTCCGTGCCCTCTTGCGCATGCAACTTCTCCACCACGGGTGCGCGACGCATTTCCCACGCTACTAGTCTATGGGGGTGAAGGGGTGGCCCGCTTGCCATTGCCACGTCACTGGCTTCCACAATAGTCACGGGCAGTTCAGGAGAAACACCTCAAACACACAAGGCTTGCGGCACGGAATCGCCCTGTCAGTGGCCTCCACGGCCTTCACTCGACCCACAGCTTGATTGTGGCCGCGAAAACCCTATATAGCGCGTTGCAAGGGAAAATTTAAACGTTGATGCTTAAGATGGAGCCAGGACCCGGGCGGCAGCCTCAGTCTCAATTTGATTTGCTTGTGTCCGGGCGACTTGGCCCCCGTTGTGGGGTCCATTTTTGGACACCAAAACGGGGGTCGTTTTGTCGGCAAAATTTTTGCCGCCGGGCGAAAAATAGTGCAAGTTTCGATTGTTTCCGCGGGTACGCGACAGAGGTTTTGCATACCGCTGGGTTTCCATGGTTTTGCAGCGCCACGCGCAATTGTTCGCCACGCCCTGCAAACATGTATGTCCGCACATGTTCTTGAACTGGGGAGGCCCTCAGTGGCGAGACCGGTTTTTGTCGTGGTTTTTGGACCCCAAACTGGTGCCCAGAAAAATCACTTTTTTTCCATCCCTTGAAGGAGCAAAAAGTTGGGAAAACCAGTGAGATTTGAGAATTGCTGGGGAGAAAGCGTTTGGCGTGTATGGTAACAATCAAGCTTACAGATCAATGGTCAGCTGCTTTTTTCAGCAGTCTGATGCGGCCTTGCGCGCTTGGTGCATGTTTGTTAGCTACAATGCTTGTGGTGGACATCCGCCGTGAGTCGACCTAGCGCCTTGAGTCTGCGTATTTTTTTTTTGGTCTGTCTTAGTTTTGGGTGAGAGGGAAGAAGGGTGGGGAGATGTTGAGCGAAGGTGGAGCCTGTCATGTTTGCGTATGTTTATAGGCCTGTGTTCAGGAGCCATCTCTGCTCGTTCAGTATGGCAAGGAAACCTGGTTTTATTCTATTTGACGTTGTTGTTTGATGCGTGTTGTGAAGGATGGGGTTTTGAAAAGATATTGTTGAGGTTTGCGCTCACGTCCTTGGTGTTTGTTGCAAGCTACGCCAGGCTGCCGCCCGGGTCCCGGTTCCATCTTAAGCGTCAACGTTTAAATTTTCCCTTGCAACGCGCTATATAGGGTTTTCGCGGCTACAATCAAGTTCTGGGTCGAGCCAAGGCCGTGGAGGCCAAGCCTCGCGCAGCCATGACAGGGCGATCCCGTGTCGCAAGCCTTGTGTGTTTGAGGTGTTTCCCCTGAACTGCCCGTGACTATTGTGGAGGCCAGTGACGTGGCAATGGCAAGCGGGCCACCCCTTCACCCCCATAGACTCTTAGCGCGGGAAATGCGTCGCGCGCCCGTAGTGGAGAAGTTGCGTGTGCAAGAGGGCGCGGAGTAAAATTTGCATTAGCCTGGCTGACAAACAACAGTGTATTCTTCTTGCGGGCGAAAATACGCCACAAGCCTGCTATTGGTCGCAGCAATCATGTCCCTCCAAAAAACCAGCTCCGCGCTCATTGCCATTGGGGAGAGAAAGGGTATAGCCTTCTCCGCGCACGTTCCATTTTCTGTTTCTTGCGGCAGCTGGTGGCTGTTCAAGTTGTTTTTTTGGCCGCGAAGCATGGTAGCTTCTCTTTGTTTGTTTTTCTTTGTGTTCTTTACAGCCTGTTTATTAAATGAGATTGTCAGTTGCCGCAGGATTCAATCGGAGGGTTTGTCTTCTACAGCGCATCGTCAAACAGATCTTCTTTCCCACAGAAGCTAAAAGTGGCATCGCGAAAACATGAGTTTTTTGATGACCAATCCAAGTATACCTCTCCTGTATTACAGCGCGCGGTACCGTCTCGGTACAGCACGGCTCGGGCCCTTTATTACAATGCGCGGCGCCGCTTCAGTACCGCTCGGGCCCTCTATTACAATGCGCGGCACCGCCTCGGTGCCGCCTCGGTACCGCTCGGGCCCTCTGTTACAATGCGCGGCGCCGCCTCGGTTCCGCTTCGGTACCGCTCGGGCCCTCTGTTACAATGCGCGGCGCCGACACCATTTGAAACTCCCGTCGGATATCAACTTCCTAGCGCCATTAGCCTGTGAAAATTGCAAACAACTCGTTTTTGTCGATCTGTCCAGTACCCTGATTAACGCCATATTGGGATCTACCTTCTCGCGCTGCGTGAATCTTGCACACATTTGGTTCCCGCCCAAATTGAGGCGCATTGGTAAAGAAGGTTTTATGTTTTGCACTGCCCTTCAGGAAGTACATACCCCGCCAGCGCTTCAGTACATAGCCCACAAGGCTTTTTCGACTGTGGACAGCTCACTCGATTTACAAAGATGAGTGAGCCGACCACGTGGCGAGGGCCTTATGCAGAAAGCAACCCCTTTGCATTGTGCACTCAGTTTGCAACCCCAAACTGGATCAATCTTCTCCCCCCGGATGGGGACGACTCTGACTAGTGTGATGGACAGAAACCTCTCTTCTAATGACCACCAGAGCATTGACCGCAAGAGCTTTTGCCTTGTACATACACCACGCCGCATTCCAGGCGAGGACCTCAGTCCGTGTCCAGGAGGCGAGTACAGCATTTTCGGTGTAGTTCGGATTAGTTTCACCTTCTTTCACAGCAGAACAGTAGAATCGGGGCCTTGCATGCTTCACCAAAGTCACCGCTCATGACTGCCACCTTGCCTCCTCGTGTCTTCTTGCCCTGCAGAGCTGTTTGAGATACACCGCCGCAAGGTTGCCATACTGCTCCACTCCCCTCCCCCTGGGGAGGGGAGCCGCAACATCGTTGTCGTCCGACTGGGATCGGATCCGTCCACAGGAGTTCGGAAGAGTTTCGTTGCCTGGTGTGTGCATTTTGGAGATTCGGAACCTCTCGTTGTAGTTGGAGGACGTGTGCTCGGAAGGTTGTTGCTGTCCGAAGGATCGGAGGTGTAGAAGATGACCGTTTCGTGTGACTTAGGTGCCTTCTGTTCCATGTCGATTCGATTTCTTTTGGAGTTTTACAGAATTGGATGCGCGTTTGCTTGAATCTGGATGGAAAGCATTCACTGTGAAATTGCTCGAAACTGTTTGCGCACATGTTGTCTGTTTCTTGTATGTGTGAGCTTTGTTTTGGTGGTGAGTTGCTTGCAGTAGAGCCTCTGGAATGCAGTTTGCGTTTCCGATAATCCGGATAGCAAGTAACTACCTCTTTCTTGAAGAAATTGAGATGTGTGTTTCTTTTTGAACTGTACTTGCCTTCCTTGAGTTTCAGGTTGCACTGTTTTTGAGACCCGCCGCCATTTTTAGAGAAGCCAAGAATCTGTCCGAGAGTCGGGACAAGGTTGGAACCATGAGGATTGTGACGCGAGGCTTTTTTGTGTGATGTCTTGTTTTGCCAGTTTGACGATTCGTCTTGCTTTGTGGAAAGAGTTGGGAAGCAAGAGAAAGCAAGAGAAAGAAAAGAAAGGAAAGATCAGATTGGCAGGCCAAATCAGACCAGTGCAGTGTGGCAAGAGGGTTGTAGATTCTAGATCATGGATTTGCTGTGGCGTGACGAGTTCACTTTGTGCATGACAGTTGCGACTTAGTTCATTGCAAGTTCAGCTTCTAGAGAGTTTCTTGTGATTTCATTTGCAGTTGCTTACAGCTCCGTTCATCGCAGGTTCAGCTTTCAGCGAGTTTCTTGTGAGTTCACTTGTGATTGTTTGCAACTTTGTTCATTGCAAGTTTTGCTTCTAGATCGCTTCTTGGGATTGCATCTTTTGCAGTTGATTGCAGCTTTGTGTACTTGTCAGGTCTTGAGGATAGAGTTTTGCACGGCATTGTAACTATAGATACCCTTTTTCCATCCTGGGCTGACAGGTGAGTTTGTTCTTGAAAGCTTTGCTTTTGAGGATCCCGATGATGAGACCAGAAGGCCGTGCAGAAGGGATCTGACCCTGAGATCTCATGGCTGGCCTCTGAGGGATCCTTCCTTTGCGTTTTGGTTGAGGGTTGAAGTTGGCTCTTTGTTGGATCTGGAGTTTTGCTTGGGATGGACTCGAGTTTACCTCTGGATTGATAGCATTGAGATCATCTTTGAGGACAAAAGTATGGACTTTAGTTGATGTCTGATCCTTAGTTGCTCAAAGACTCACAGAAAACGAATAGAAGAAGAGAAGAAGACAGAAGAAGATAGGAGGTAGCGCTATGCGACCCTAGAAGGGGTGTGAAACATAGCGTGGAGCGCGCGTGTACTGCTTGCTTCTTTAGGGTATTTTCGTTTTCAAAGTGCTTGGGGATGGAGCTGAGTGGAGATCTTTGTCTTTTTTGCGTTTGACCTTTGATCGCCTTAGCAGGAGGATGTTTGAAGTGGCTAGGAATAGCTTAGAGAACCTTTCGGTAACAGCACTTCAATGTGGAGGGAGCGGATCCGATGTTTGCACGTCAAGTTCACACATCTTCTTGGGATGTATGGGATCGCCAACGACTGGTCACCGGTCGGTCCACTCTCCTTCAAGAGTGGGCTCTGCAGCAAGAACCTTCTGCGGTTGTGTCCGAGCTGTGCTCTGCTGGGATTGGGGTCATTCAAAAATGACAAAGTCCCGTCCCATGACGTTGGACTTGTCCTGCTGGGAGTCCGGAAACCTTCGAGGGCATTTTTGGCAGCTTGCCTTGCTTGCGGTGGGAAGCCTGTGAACCAGGAACAAGTCGTTCAGATGGACCGACCATTACAGGCAATAGGCAATGTTGAACCTCCCTCCATTGTTTCCTGTCCAATTGATCCACCGGCAAGGTGGGCCATGCTTACCACATGGTTTGCATGTTGGAAAAGAAGAGCTGGACGAATGACAATTGCTTCCCGAACCAGGGGCAGAGCCTGAAGAGAGGATGGAGAGGTTGACAGAGAGGATGGATGAAGATGATAGTTGTTTCAGTTCACGTCGTTCCAGGACGAAGTTTTGATTGTTCGGCCAGATCGGGACAACAGTGGTGGAGAAGAAAACGAAACAGGGAATGCTGAAAGGGAAGACAAGGATTGCAAGATATCTCAACAGCACCATGGATGAAGTTTCTGATCCAGAGATGTGGATAGTTTACACCATTTCTCATCGGATTCGGACAGTGATGTCCTGATGGAGGAAGCAGAGCAACCCAGTGGATCAACGGGACATTGATCGTTGTTTCATCAAGCAATTTTATGATTTCAGATTTCAAATTTTGAATGAGGGTAGATTTGCTGCAACAACTGAACCAGCAATTTACACTATACGCATGGATGATCATGGATGTGTTTCCTGAAGCCATCTGAACCAGGAACACAGACAGCGCGACGAATGTTGAGCGCTTGAGCATTTGATTTCAAGTTCACAACAGCACAAGAATTCCTGAATATTTTATTGAAATAGCATCACATTGAATGCCGGAACGGCCTATACTTGTGGTACAGATGTGAAGAAATGACGCGGACATTTTCCTGTGGCCCTTTAGTTGAGAACGGTGCCTCATGACAGTGTGCAAAGTAGAGCTTAGTCGCTTAACTTTGAGGAGGCGTGTCAAGTTTTGTCATGTGTAGAGGTGCACTGTTTGCTATTTGAACAAACTCCACATTACTGTAGCGCGTGTGGTCTAAAAGTCCGCTTACCTTGACTTGGTGCAGCTCAATTTGTTCTTTGGCTGGCAGATGCGGCAGTTATTTACGATGGCTGCCGTGGCAAGACTCATACTCAAGTCAAGACCCCTGGTTTTTTCCAAATGATTCCTGCTTGGCGCTTGGGCCGACCACCTGGAGCACATTCCTGTGAAAATGACCGGCGGACAAGACAAGGAAATTGGAACAATGTCTCCACTGCTTTGTCATGGCCCAAACAAAGCATGAGAGCTAACGAGGGAGGAGCGACGGCCGTGGTCAGGTAGAACGGCGCCAACCTGCTACCCCCCTGTGTTCCAAACCCGGCACAGGCCACTTGTCTTCAGTTACCACTTGAACCAACACAATGTTATATATATATATACAGCATTGGTTTTTTGACATCAGCGAGTGCAACCCGTTTCCTGTTACCTACTGTGCGCATTACGACACAACCGGGCAGCGTATTGAACGAGGTTTCGCGCCAAGGCCATCCGGCTTTCACGTGCGATTTGGCCATTCGAGTTGGCAGCTGCGTCCTCCTTTTCCTCAGCCACAGGGAATAATGTTTCGCTGCCCTTCATGAGTTTCCTTGTTTGCCTTTCGCCCTGTCCTTCCTTTTGTCCTTTGTTTTCTATTCGGTATACGTCCATAGGACTTGAGGCCGCCGCGCATGCTTTTGTCAGCTGCTGTCCCGCTCTCTTGTCGATGGCAACCTTCCCCCCTTGCCAAGCTCCTGGCCGAGGGTTCCCTCCCGGACCTCCGCTGGCTTCTTCTCTGGGTGAGGCTGCCCTCGTGGCTTGGACCTGGCCCTGCGCATCTGCGGGCCGCCGGTATACAAACGGCCAAGCAATCAACGCACTGGAAAGAGAACCTGGCCAACCTGTTTTCAACGAGGTGGCTTCAGTTTGATGCAGACATCGCTGGCTTGTTGGCTTTTAGCATTTTAGCTGCCTACTTGGTTTTTAACGGGGTGATCTGGTCTGAACTGGTCACGTTTTCATAGTAGACCCTTTTTACGTGACTACTGTGGGTTCGTAGCTATTTTCAAGAGTACTGTTCTGTGGGGAAGGCAGGAAAGGCTGAAACCAGTACGCGGAAGAGGGGCGGTGCGGTGGTACGTTGGGGGGCGCGGTGTCACGGTATGGTACGGCACAACGGTACGGTACGGTGGTACGTTGGTACGGTACCATGGTACGGCGTGGCGGTACGCTTGGTACGGTACCGTGCGGTGTTGTGTTTACAACGCTACGGGAAGGGGCCACACAGTCACACGCAGCTTCGAAGATGTAGGTCGCACCGTTTCATTTAAGGCTTAGACTCAGACTTAGGCCTAGACGGGCTCGACAATCGCAAAAGTTTGCCCCTTCACCGCCTTCACCCCTTTTTGTTCATTTCACGGTTCACTGAGTTCAGTGTGTGCACTTGACGTAGAGTCACATCTGTACAGGTGGTCTGGCACGATTCGTTGTTGCAAATGTCTTTCACATTCGCCTGCCCTGTGGTGCCTAACCAGAACGCTTTGTCCACTGTCAATCAGTTGGCGTTGGTTGCCAAACTTTCATGGTCTCTGAAAAGGTCTGCCGCTCTTCTACCTTACTGTCAGTTTAAAATTTTGAAGACCGACAGGGAAGCCAGCAGAACGGACATGATGCAGGGCACTGCAAACCTCATGACCAATCAATACTAAATACAAACAACCGTTCAACTTCAACTACATAAATACCGTACTAGGAATCAATCTCATGTTGTCGGTGTCGGGAAAACAAAACAAGAGCAGTCACGACTAGGGGCGTTACATGGTGCCAGCCAAGTCAGCTAGCTGCTTGTGCGTCATAATTGAGAGCACATCAGTATCAAAGTATCGAACTGCAAGGCCCTGAAGCGCCATCATCTCGGATCTTGGAATTGAATTGAACCAAGTCCGGTCTACAACTTGCGCGCTGCAAAGCTTTTATGGGGTCATATCAGTAGCTGCTAGCTGCGGACATGCCAGAGTTTAGATCCTGGCAGTAGAGTAGGCATCACCTGCGCTGATTTAGTTGTTCACTCGATGTGAGTTCCCATTTCACGCCGTCCAAGTGGTTCTGGCACCAAAAGATCGACAATTTGACTGTGACTATCAAAGGATCAGGTCATGAAAGTTAAGAAAGAATGACCTGGAAGAACACCAGTGGCAAGTCTGCAGGGCTGAATGAACTTCTGGCCACTTGCCAGTGGACTTTTTTTACTTTGGCCTGTGCGCCGTCAGGCGGGCCCGTTTTGGGCGCAGGCGCATCAAGTGAAACCAAATTACGCAAGAGACATTCCAGAACGTTAGGCCAAGTAACTCAAGACGTGTTACTCTGCAGCCTTTCAGGTTCCCAGTTAAGAAGTGAGCCCAATACCACCCTGTGTTGCAACCCCGCGCGCATGGTAGCGTAGCTCCTGAACGCAAGGGCCTGCAACAACGGCGGAGTGCCAAGGTCGACCTTGGCCACCCCCGGCACCACCTCTGCCAAGGCGGAGGCAACAAGAGCAGCAAGAGCAAAACCAGCAAGCATCCTTCCGAAAGGAGGCTTCCCAGGATCAACCCTTCCAAAAGATTGACCGCAACCACCTGATACGAAAAGGAAAGGGCAGCAAGCGTCGGCGACGCCCAGTTGACCCCCAAACTGGTCGCTACAAGCGGTCCAACAAGCGTTCTGAGCAAGGAGTGCGTAAGCGAGAGCTAAAGAAAGAGCTGCGCAAGCGCATTGTTGGCCTACGGGACGAAGCAAGCAACCAACAAGCAGGGCAAAGTTCTTCGAAGGACGAACCGCCCCGAGACGGTCTGGTCACAAGGACGCCAACTTTGAAGAGCATCCCGCACACCACACCAAATCCCCAAGTGAACCCTCGGACTCGGAAACCTCCGGTTCAGAAACTGTGGAGAGTTCCTCGTCCATCTCTGTGATTCCTCCGGCCTCGCGCCGTGGAGAGCGAAAGGCTTGAGCCAAGTGCCTTGCCAGCAAAACTAGTGTTGTTTGTTGACGTGTTGTAGAAGCAATGTCACAAGAACAGCAGCAACAAATCTCCCTCTCGGGGAGATCCTTGCGCTTGCCGGGGCCTCCGCGCCAAGCCGGCTCCCTTTTGCGGCCATAGGCCAGCAAAGCCTGGCAGGACCTAGCACAGCCGATGCCCGTGCGGAAAAAAAAACAGTTACAAAGGTTAACCGGCCAAGTCCAGATGTTGACAGCTGAAATAGCCACCCAAAGGTTAGATTTAGATGCTGCTAAAAGTGCGTTGGAGCAACAAACCCAGACAGCCACGGCTGCATTATCAGTAGAACAAACAGCAGTTTCACAGTTGGGCCAATCGGAAACCAGAAAGAAAACATTGAATCCCAAAATGGTGAATCCACCGGACCCGTTCCAAGGTACAGATGCCGATTGGGAGCGGTACAAATTTGGCTTCGTGACATGGATCGGCACCGTAGACCCATCTTACCCCGACCTGCTCAAAAAGTCCCAGGCGAAAAAAAATGAAGTTGCTACCGTTGAGTTGTCGGTTGCTACCGTTGAGTTGTCCGAAGTAGATGAGCAACTGTTCAGTGTCAGCTGGGCGAAATTCCAGCAATGGCCATGTTAGTCCCTGGCCGGAACGGTTTAGAGCTGTGGCGTCGCATGTATGCGCGTTTTGAACCTGAAAATAAACACCAACCATTTGCATGGTTGCGCGCCTTGTCCAATCCAACATTCCCAACAAAAGAGAGTTTGTGGCAGCGTGGTTTGGAAGAATGGGAAGGAGAAATTGCAAAGTACGAACGTGAATATAGCAAATCATTCGATGAAGATTTGAAGCTCGCAATTTTGTCCGAGCACCCAAAATTGCGATGAACTCTTCCATTTTGACCTTATACAAATCGATGCGGGAATTGGTCGTGCAGTACTTGAAGTCGAAGCACCTATGGAAACGCAGTGCTGGAACAACCTTTGGTTCAACTGCTACTGGGTCTGCGTCAGGTGGCGCTAACCCTGGGCCAGTTCCCATGGATGTTGGTTCGCTTGACGGCCAGGACCAAGCAGGCAAGTCCAAAGGCAAGACTTCAGGTCAGAAAGGAGGTCAGAACAACAAAGGCGGAAAGAAAGGAGGAACGAAAGGTGAAGGCAAAGGAAAAGAAAAAGGTAGAGGAACAGAGATGCAAAAGAAGCAGATGGCAAAGGAGGACATTGTGCAATTTGCGGCCCTGACAAAGGTAAAAACCATACAACCGAAGAGTGCTATTTCAACGCCAGGGCACATCCCAAAGGTGATAGCAAAGGAGGAAAGGAAGGACCCCGAAACACAACACCGTAGGTGCAGTTGACAGTGCATGCGAGGACACGTCCGTACCGTCCGCACTCGCAACGTTGCAACAACAAGTTGATGAGTCAACTTGCTGCCAGTCATGCCGCAAATCCGCGAACCACCGCATCAAGTCAAAAAAAAATCATCAAGGAGCAGTCGCAACTAGCAGTTCCGACATGTGTTTTGCAGTCTGTCAGTCCCCAATGTGCCATTCTCCGGCAAAAGTCGTTGAGAATGACAAGATTCAAACAACATCGTCACCACATCCTCTGGCCGCAGTTGCCGTCGAGGAAGGTGCCGTACTAGCTGCAAAATCTGGTGTCAAATATGTCATGGTAGACCCCGTTGCCACCACAAGTTCCGCAAACAAAACGGCATTCCCAGGAGCACCCATAGATCCAACCAAGAAGAAAGACTTGTGGGCCACCAACGGCACACCAATCCGACATGAAGGCGAACAACTAGCACAAACACAGCTTGCAGCAAACACGGCCTCTGGCGAACCATTTTGGATACCAGCAACATTCCGAATGGAAGTCACTGACGCCATGGAGCCTGTGATGGCATTTTGCCGCATTTTGGATGAAACTGATTGTGACATGCATTTCTACCGGTCATCGTCTGGCAAAACGTCACGCATCCAAACACCTGAAGGCCACACCATCAACATGCCTCGGTTTGGTGCACGGTTTTATTTGCCATATCAAGACCGATTATCTGACATGTCACCCGCACAATTTGTTGCAGCCATTGCCCAGGATGAGCATGAAGTTGAAATGGAGGACGAAGATGTCCAATTGAGCGAAATGATTGATGGCCAAGATGTGCAACCCATAGGCCCAAAGCAGCTACGGCAACCAGAAACCCCGTCCGACGAGCAACGTGCAAGACACAACCTCACCCATGCAGACTTTGCTGCATGGTGTCCCCACTGTGTGGCTGGCAAAGCCCCCGAAGACAAACACATCTGAAGAGACAAGCATAAAGATGCGGAAATCCCAACAATCCAATTGGATTATCAGTTTTCAGTCGAGACGGCCAACTCGTTGAAGAGGAGAGTCGAGCCGCAACAGCCCTCACTGGAACTGACACGTCTTCAGGGTATCCATTCATGATTTTTGTGCCCCGCAAAGGTGTTGACATTTACGTCGTGAAAGCGCTCATGGTTTGGATCAACGGGGGCCGACAGGTCGAGATCGAGATCCAGAGGTGGATAGCCAGCATCGGACCAAGCAGGGAGACAAGTTGGCTATCTGGCGGCGTCGCCCTTGCTCGAGCAGGAGGAGATGTCGGTGATGGGCCACTTCAACGAGACCATCCTCGACCTTGATGCCAAAGACGAGATGGCGGAGATCATTGAGGTGGGCAAAGTTGAGTACGACAAGGAGAATACGCACACTTTGGACCTGGCCAGGCGCTATGTCCAGCACTGTCGTGACCACCCGACCTACAGCCCCGAGGTCATCCGAGAAGCTGTGACCATGGGTGATGAGACCTTGAGAGCAGCAGTGTGCCTTGAAGATGCCATGGCGGCTGTCAGGTCAGCTCGTCGGGAGATCATTGGCTGCCCCACCGAAGGAGCGATCACTGATGAAGTGCTTTCCCAACTGCCTCCGGAGCATGCCGAGTACCTCAAGGCCATGCACCAGGATGGAGTTCCAACTCGAAGGTATTACCCCCCCACTCGACTGCGAGCAGAGCCTTACCCCTCAGCGGTGGACCGCCTGGACGAGATGTTCCAGAAGGCTTGGAAGGATGGCCATTGGGGGATCGTGCTCTTCGCCTCGGATGACACCGAGAGCTACACCAAGAACCTCATCGAGTGCCCGCAAGGTCGAGTGCCCAAGCAACTGCCGGACAGGAGTATTAGCGCTCAAGGAAGCCATCCACGCTATGATGACTGCCAATGCTGCCACCCATAAATACCAACATCCCCCTGCAGTTCAACCTCGGCATCGTCAGGTGGCCAGGAAGGCCGTGCCAGGAATCCGGGCATCAGGTGCGCTATCGCCAAGCTGGACGTGAGCAGGGCCTTCAAGACGCGGCTGATTTTGGCAGCGCTCTACCTGGACATGCGGTGGGTCTCAATGGCAGGGTGAAGATGATCTATGGGGGGTTTCCCTTTGGTTGGTGCGGCGCTCCTGGCGAGTACATGGCTTTCGCTTTGGCAGGCCGAGCATACCACGAGAGCTTCCGCCCAGCCGAGCCGGAGATCAATGGGCCTTCACCTTTCTCATCGGAGTGGTTGATGGACGACAGTGTGGTGGTGGAGCCTCTTCTGGGGGCAAGGCCTTGGCTGGCCGTTGAAGCACTGGGCCACTCAATCAAGACCATCTTGGGAAAGGATGCCCTCAACCTTGAGAAGCAGATCGAGGAGGGGACGCCCGCGGTGGAGCAGATCGTCTGGGGGCTCTACATAAACGTGGAGTCCATGACCATCCGCCTTCCCGAGCCCAAGGCCCTTAAGATGCGCTACCTCTTAGCATTGCCGGAGTTGCAAAAGGGGTCGAGGCAGGTGAAGCTCAAGACAGCGCAAGAGCTAAGAGGGCTGAGCCAATATGTCGCTCTCACGATCCCCCCACTCAAGACCGAGCTTTCAGTTTTTGACCAGTTCCTCTGCCCCAGTCGCTGCGAGGGCGGATTCATTCGCCCCAAGGTGGAGGATGCTGCTTCGACGGCCCGTGCCTGGGCCAGTTGGGACGAGACGCTGGAGATCATGAGGGTATGGTTTGAGGCACCTTACGGGGGCACCTTCGAGGCGTCCATGGAGAGCATGCTCAGCACGCGAGAACTCCTGGCACTACCAGGCCAAGCAGATCGCCTACGCTGGATTGGGGGTGATGCCACACCGAAGGTGGTGGGAACGCTGGACTGGAAGGACCAATGCTACATGCGGGAGGATGCGGAGGCCATGCTGAAGGCGCTCGAGGCGGTTCCGGAGCTTGCGCAAACTTGGACATGAAGATCGCGCTGGCGGAGTTGTTCTGCTTCGTGGGGCTGGCAGCGGCAAGGGCATCTGGCTGGCATGATGGAGACCTGGTTGCCTTGTCACCGACAACCAAAATGTGAGGTCATGGCTCACTAAGAGACAGGCTGGCTGCTCGACAGCCAGACACGTGCTACGCATCTTGGGCATGCTTGAGGTTCGCTACCACTTCAAGACGATCGCCTTCTACATTCGGACCTACCACAACTTGACCGCAGACTGGCTCAGCCGAGAGACCAGGAAGGTGGTGATCGAACACATGGAACTACAAGGTTGGTCCTGTGTCGACGCCATGGAGAAATGGGAACACTACATCCGGGAGTCCATCCAGGGCATCTACAGGTGGCCTGGAGGGGAGGCTGTGTATGACCCGGGGTCCGATGCTAAAGAGCTCGCCGGTCACCACTACAGCCCCATGATCGGCAAGGGGTTGGGCGTTGAGTTGGGCGCAGGTCGGCTTCCTTGGGCCATCACCTGGGAGCGGATTGGAGGCACAGTTCGGCGGGTACAAAGCAAAGGAAGCAAGGCCGACGTGGCACTGGAACGGGCTACGTTGGGAGAGTTGGCCGAGCTTGGGACGACGGAAGAACTGACTTGGGCCTTTGCCTCGATTGCTGAAGACAGCTGGGGGGGATCGCAGGCCTACCTCAAGAAGTTTGTGCGGGATAACCGCCCACAGAACATCCTGATTGATGTCGCGCCCAATGGACCTCGGAAGGCGATTCGGTCCAGCCTCGCGGAGTTTGGCTATGAGGTCGAAGAGCTGGACTGTATCACATCGCACTTTGGTGACCCCGTCGCAAAGCACAAAGCCATCTTGGTGGGCTGGAAGCACCCTTGGGAGAAGAGCACGCTACCATCGCAAGCCCCGAGGAGCCACGGTGAGCCACCAGCATTCAACGGTCACTGGACCCCCACACACACTGGCGGTCAAGCCTAAATGGCTCGACGAAAAGGTGATGATCCAAGTGAACAGCAAGATCGCTACTACGGGAGACCGGATGATGCCATGGCCAGCTGGGCACTACATGCTGGACGGTGAGAAGGTGCTCCTCTATGACATCCGTGGTCGTGCCTTGACGTTCAGGAAGGGTCACTCCATGGTCGTCTTTGACTGCCGGCGAAAGCAGAGTCAGGGCCGGGCAATCACGGCTGAAGAGGAGTGGCTCCTCAATGGGGGCCGCATCGAAGAGCTACGTGTCTTGCGGGAGCATGCTGTCTCGGAGGACTACATCAAGCGGGATGCGGCAATGAAGTTTCCCCAACAAAGTGCACATCGCTGGGTGGCCTGGATGGAGCGCTGGAGGCAGGAGAGAGTCACGGCACTGGAGAAGAAGGGCGACAAGGTGGGCATGTGCTTCGACCGAGACCGAGCGCATACAGATGCGCAGGTCAATGCTTGGATGAGGGCATGGCGTGGGAACCACAAGAACCCGCGCCAAGAATATGAATCCTGGCTCAACAACGACAAGTCGGAGGAGGGCCAGCGAGTTGCGGGCCGAGGACGCACAGCCAAGGGGAGGAGCAGTTCAGCACCACCGGACAACCTCGTCCTGCCTAAGGCTTTAGGGTCAGCGCCTCGTCTGTACACGCGCAAGGTGACTCGTCTGTACACGCGCGTGAGATGCCTCATCTGTACACGCGGATGTGCTGCCTCAACCTCACTCTCACTCTCACTCACTCACACTCACTCACTCTCTCACTCACTCCCTCATTCACTCACTCACGCACTGACTCACTCACTGACTCACTCACTGACTCACTCACTGACTCACTCACTCCTTCTTTCATTCATTCATTCATTCATTCTTTCACTCATTCATTCATTAACCTGGCCACTTACTTACTTCTTTCTTTGCTGACTTAGTCACTCATGCCTTCACATTTAGAGAAGGATGTTGCCATTTCAACTTGAGTCACCCTTTTGTGGGCAGGGGTAAAATTTAGAGAAGGATGTTGCTCTTCCAAGTTGACCCACCCTTTGGTGAGCCACCCGAGGGTAAAATTTAGAGAAGGATGTTG
>CAXAMN010000225.1:1577129-1688244 GCA_963970005.1 Durusdinium trenchii
TTTGTGGGCAAGGCAGGGGTAAAATTTAGAGAAGGAAGTGGTCATTCGAAGTTGACTCACCCTTTGGTGAGCCACCCGAGGGTAAAATTTAGAGGAGGAAGTGGCCACTCCACTTTGACGACCCTTTTAACTAAGCAAACATCCGGGAAAGGGCCTGTGTGCGCACTTGAGTCTCCCCCATGGACTGTGTGCGCAGATGAGTCAAATCTGTGTGCGCAGATGAGGCGCAAGCGCTAACAAAATGTGTGTGCGCAGATGAGCCAAATCTGTGTGCGCAGATGAGGCGCTGCCCCCTAAGGCCATCGGGAAAAGCCGTGAACGCCTCTGCATCGATGCCAACAAGGATCCGGAGCTCCGCAAGGACCAGGCCTGGCTTGACGCATTAGCGGCAGAGGCCGTGATGTCGAAGTTGTCGGAGGGGACCCGTGCAGGATATGAAGTGGGCTGGAAGCAGTGGTGCTTGTGGCGCAAGAGGAGCTGCAAAAGCGTCTACCTGACTGGTGAGACTCGAGAGGAGAAGAAGCAGGACGAGGACGACCTGTTGCGCTTCACTACCTACCTGGCCCATGTCATGGGGCGGACTGAGGGGACCATCAAGCAGCGGCTGTTTGCGATAAAGGCGGGCCATTTGGTGGCTGGCTATGAGGACCCCATGCTCCACAGAACTCGCATCTGGGCCGCGCTCAGCGGCTACAAGCGGTGGCAACCTGCCACCAAGAGGAAGTACCCGGTCTTGCCCAGCATGTTGCTTTGGATGCATCAACACCTCGCAACCAGTGAGTCCTACAGCCGAGCCGATCGGTTGATCATTTGGGCGGCGCTCATGGTCGGCTTCTTCTTTTTGCTCAGGGCCTCTGAGTACCTGGTGACGCTGGGGAGATCGTGGGGGAGCACCCGAACGCTGAGAGGATGCGACGTCGAGGGACGCTCGGAGAACAAGCAGGTCAACAACCTACACCACGCGGAGGAGATCGTGATCTACTTGAAGGGATCCAAGACGGACCAACTCAACCAGGGGACAGTCCGGAATGAGTTCAAGAGTGGGCATCGCACGCTCTGCGTGGTCACGGCCCTCGCGGAGTACCAGAACTTAAGGCCTGAACGCTTTCGAGGAGGTGAAGAGCAGCTGCCCCTGTTCAGGCTTGAAGACGGGCGGCCACTACAACGAGGAGACATCCAGGGCCTGATCCAGTTGGCAGCGGTCGCCGATGGGCAATCTACCACCTGCTATGGATCTCACAGCCTCCGCATTGGAGGTGCCACTGCCATCTATCAGACGACAAAGGACCTGGAGACGGTGAAGCGCTATGGACGCTGGAACTCGGATGCCTTCCATGGCTACCTCTGGGAGAGCCACGACAAGCAGCGCGAGCTTGCCAAAGGCATGGCGTCAGCCAATGGGCAGCTTCTGGCACCGAGAAGGAGCAAAGGCTCGATGATGCCCGACTTGGAGAAGACCAATGCAGCGAGCTGCCAAACAAAGCCTTAGAGTGCATCTCCGATGGAGTGAGAGCCGATGGCTTTGGGTAGTGAATGTTTTTGGAGTTTCGAGCTTGGGGAGCAGAGCACAGACAGACTTCTGCTCAGCGGCAAAACAAACGGCCTTGCTCGCTTTGTAGTGTGTGCAAGAAGTCTGTAAAACCTATAGTGTCTTTAGTATAGTCTATAGAGTCTATAGTCAGTGTGTTTTCCACGCCTGTCCTGCTGATCAGCCGATTTCCAGCTTTCCACTGCCTCTTTCCAGACACGCTTGCGCGCATCATTGCGAGTCTCATCAGGCAACGGAACCTGGGAAGAACGCCCAGGTCAGGTGAGTTAAACTTTAAAAATGTGTTGCTCATTCAGTTTGATTCAATATCAGTAAACTATTTTGATCCACTTGCTGTGTGTCCGTCTCCCCTGTGACGTTGTAGGCTATGGCTGGCTATCTATATATTACCAACTGCACTGGACAAACAGTTGGTCACAAAGATCCCCTAGCCGATCACTTCAATTATCCTGAGTCCTGAGTCACTCACTTCTCTTAGCATATTTACCACCAACCAAACGGAAGGACTCATGCCATTAAATTTGCCACCATACATCATACAGCAACAAAATAGCTGCCAAACAAACCATCCTTGGTGACTGAAAATGGACACCGTACTCAAGCACAGACTCGCTTGCCCATGCACTCAGAGATGAAGAGGCTAAAACCGTTCATTGCACAAGGTCTTCCGTTGTGATCCTCCATGCGCTCCGACTCCTGTGAACCTGCGGTCAAATTTCGCAAGACTTGGGACATAATCTTCAAAGCCTGAGTCTTACAGCCTTAGAGTCTTGCAGTCTTACAGCCTTAGAGTCTTGCAGTCTTACAGTATTCTTTAGCTTTAGTGAGAGAGATTCTTGCTACCATCTCATGGTCAAGTGATGTCACGTCACACGTCTACAGAATATCGTGGCCTGTGAGAAATTGGTCCTAATGATCCTTTTGAATCTCGGACAAAACGAACTTGGCTGCCTGGGAATGGCCAAGAAAAGCTGAATCAATTTGGTAATTGGACACTGGTAATATTTGCCGCTGCTAGCTAATAGTTTAAAGTTTACTGTAAAGTTTGTTTAAAGTTGTAGGGGAATAAGTTGTAGGCCAAACTGTCAATTCCATAGCCGCGCCCTCTGGAAATCCTCGAGCAATGATTTGGGCCAAGGCAGAACAAATCCCGTTTTGTGTGACTGACTGACTGACTGTCTGACTGACTGAAGCCAATGAGACTCAGGACCACACAGCCTTTGCGAGCGTGATCGGGCAAAGTTACACTCCACTTGGATGTTTGTGACTTTCCTCAGGCTGTAGGTTCTCACCTGGGACATGTGTCAACTGTGGCAATTGCTTCTTCAACAGGGCTCAACTGGCAAATCTCAGCTAAGTGAACTGCCACGTCATGAATGGGTCCCGTATTCGAAAATCAGCTGTGCAGTGGTTATTGTCCTGCTGCTGACGCAGCCAAAAAGATCACAATAACAACCACCACCAACTGAACTACCTTTCACTTTTGCTGGCCTTGATGTACTTCTGAAGCCGGCAGCTGAAAATGGGATCTAGGCAGCAGGCATGCGTTGAGCAAAATTCTTTGGCAACATCCAGTCGTTCACTCACCGTGAGCTCTGGATCCAAGACAGATGCCAGCTTGCATGGCCAAGCCTGACCGTTCAAACTTCCTTGCAATTTGCGCACTTATTGCGTTAAGCCAGCCTGGAAGGGCAATACCATTCTGTGGTGCGCTTGCGTCATGATGGAGAAAACGGCATACTGAGCCATGTGGATTGATTCTGGGCAATCTGTGTGGCCTGGTAGCGATCGAAACGGGAAAACCATGGAAAACCCAAATCTAATCAAACTTGCCTGGCTATCACATCGAACACAAGTGATAAGTCCACATCAGCCATACTCGAATCCCGAGCCGAAGAGTAAATTACTGCAACAAATTCATGAACACATGACATGATTTGAGGAGTTGAAGTGAATTTGAAGCATGGCCTTCCATGCACGGTGGCAGCGGATCCTGGATCAGCCTGACATACTCCTGAATAGCCGCTTGTGCTGGAGACCTGTGCAAGCTTTTTTGTGCAAATCCGCGCCAAGTCTAGTCTCACAAGCGCAGACTCTAGACTCTAAAGACTCAAATCCTCTCTAAGTCTGCTAGTTACAATCTTCCCCAACAAGCCTGCTTAACGAAGCCATCTTCACAGCTGGTAGGTTTCCCGGGTCTTGATGATTCAACCAGTCACGTTCTCGTTGACTCTTGAACAAGCCGAACCTAGGTGTTGTGTTGTTGGTGAAGTGTGCAGCAGTGCCACAAGACATCGTAACCGACAAAATTGAGCAATCACGGGTTTCTTGACTCATGATTCATGATTCATAAGCCAGAACTAGAACCTTTACACTCGAGGTTTCTCATTAAGTTGCCAACATCAATCTTTCCACTGGCTCCAAGGCAACAGCAGCTGTCGTTAGATCAACGTTGGTACTGCTGGGGGTCCAGTCCAGTTCAGAAAGTCCAAGAGAGAGTTCCGGGAGCTGAGAATCACGAGTTGCCAAGGCTTCACTTGCACCCGAAGTGAACACCTGCCAACCAAAATTGTTAACAATCCGAGCAAGTCACCACCGCCGCAGCATGGATAACAACCCTGCCCTGCCTTTCCATACATTGAGTCCCTAAGCAAACTCATTTTGATGAGACTGATGAAACATTAGTCCGTGCCAAGTTGGCCATTTGGCAAAACAAGCACTCTTAGTCAGAGAGCAGTAAAAGATAGGTGCGCAGGCGCAACTTCTAGGCTTAAGGCAAATAGAATCGAATGGCGTCACCACAACACGTCCACAGACTAATTACTGGTATTGCTGGACGATGAGGGAACCTTGGAAGCGGGAAGAGTATAACTCATAAAACTACTCAGGTCTCAGGGCCAAGCACAACCGCTACTATAGAGAGCCACAAACGCAGGCCTAAACACTACAGAGCAAACTGAAAGTCTCAATGTTCCTCTCATGATTAAGCTGCTAAGCCCTTCACATGATTCGTCACGATTTCGGCAGCAACCCAGGTGACAGTGATGGACAATTTGTGGCTTTCGCCAGTCCTCATTGATTTTGACTAAGTCTAAATGACAAGTGATTGAGAAGTCAAGGACAAGAAACTTGTTGAATTACTGTAACAATCATCCATCTCATCTAACTAACTCACTCTCTTCATGTCTCATGTGTGTCACAAAGCTGTGAGTGAGCCCCTGACACCGTTGCATAGCGACAGCAACAGCTCAATTTCCTCTTCTTTGGGGTCTTGACAACTCCTGTTCATCTTGGTATTTCGGGCCTGGGCATGTCAGAGGGCATACCAGGAATGAAGTTTGCAGTTTGAATTTGAGTGAATGAAGTCTGCTAAGGTCAACTCTTCGCAAAAAGCTTTGTTGAAGCGTGCTGCGTGCATATCCGGCATAATTTGCAGATGGCCTAGAAGAAAGTTATCAGCAATTACCACAGCCACACCAAATCCGTTTCAAAAGGAAGTGGGAAGTGGGAAGTCAGAAACGTAAACACTTTTGCTGCTGAGGTGTGAACTCATCATACGACACCACCAAAGTTGCATTCAAAACCGCGCGCGCGTGCAAGAGCAAATCATAGAATGCGCTGCCCTGACTCAGGATCGAGGATAGCCCAAACCTCGCGACAGTCTCCGAGAGGCGGCACTGAGAACACAAATCAAGTCCACGCAAACACTATAAGTCTATCTAAACTCTGTACACACTCACACAGCGAAAAGCTTTGTGCAGCATGCATTGCTTTCTCAATTTGTTTGAGAAGGTTCACATTTCGGGTAAATCCTTGAGCGTCTTGAGGGTGATCTCAGAGCAATGGTTGATCTCGTGCCTCAGAACAACGCATACCAATTCAATCAACCAGCAGCCATTGCCATGTACTGCATTTGTTCTCTATCGATTTCCTGCATTCTTTTCCAAGGTCCAGGCAGGATACAAGCTTGCCTTGGAACCTGAGACACATGCAGCGACTGAAACTGAGACCCGAAACGTTCATGGGGGCGTCATACATCTAGAGTCTGGAAGCCAAAGTCTACTAACGAATACTGGAGAGACTTATTGAAAACTTCAGTGACTTCAGTGCAAAGTCTGATGACGTGACTAGGCTACATTGTTGTAACTTGACTGGACAGAGGCTAGGCCCTTGGCAAGTACATGATCAGGCGATGATTTTCCAACTCGCGTGACCATAGCCAGATTCGCGCTTGCTGAATCACACACGGCCGTCAACACCAACACTTTGCTGTGCCCTGCCACACCTTGGCTACATGGCTACACTGCGTGGATAGGCACTTGGATACGCCCAACTCACTGGAATATTTCATCTCCACTGCAATCCAAAAGAGTTTTGAATCTGAGTCAAAATACTGAGAGGATCGACAGGCTGCTTCGCCACTAGGCCAGTCCATAATGCTTTAGCAGTTTTCCGTCGTAGTACAGCTGGTGGGTTCACGATCTAGGCAGTTTAGGAAAGACAAGATTCAGTCAGAAACCAAGATCACAATAAAGCAAGCAAATTCACAAAACACTACAGTTCAGTTCAATGTTCAAATGAACTGACGAATTCACTCATGTCAGTTGAGCTCAAACTATATAATAGAGTCTCGCAACTGTAAGGCGGTTGTCCTGGAACCTTCTTCAGGTTTGGTGGAGAAGAATGTGGTGCGTGATGCCTAGGTGTCATCAGTCTCTGACTAACGGACAGGGCCCATGCCAAGACTGCCATGTTGGTAGTGGTCGAACACAGGTCTGACCGGACTTGCATTTTCGGGGCAGTTTCATCGAACTCGATGTGTAAGCCTATCACTGTAGCCTGATACGACTTACACCAATTTGAGTCTAAGCCAATGAAAGACTATGAACACCCCCAACCCCAAAGCATTCCCAAGCTGCTCCTCTCGGCAACTCAACGTGTCCAGAAGCACGGACTTCTGCGTCGATAAGCAGACTTTGCACACTGATTTTTGAGCCTGGCTCATGGGTCGTTTGGTCGTTTGCTTAGCTCCAATATCACAGAAGCAACACTGCCAATTGAGCAAGTGCAAATGACAATTGTTTTCCTGTTTCCTGCATGGGCCCTTAACCATCCCTCTATGGCCTTTGATACAGTTGTTGAACTGCAACCCAACCAGTAGGACATGGAATTCAAAGAGAACCTAAGCAACACATGCGCGAAGGCAGCCTATAACACCGCAGAGACTCCGCAATTCAATGAACAGAGACTCAACACAAGTCTGTTTTAACTTTTAACTCCACTCATATGTCAGTCTAGGTCTAAGTCCAAAAAATTATTGGAGACTTGGACTTAAGACGAGGAAGTTTCAACAGTCTCTGGTTGTCATTGCCATCAGCGGTATTCTTCTTCTTGACAATTCTGTCCTCCACCATGCCTGCCAAGCTCCTCCCCAGCCTCAAGCTGAAAACTGTCAATCTGTCCTGTTACCTGTCGACCTGTTGATGGTTTTGGGTTTCGAAGGTCTAGGCCCTCTGACGAAGTCCACGAACGATATTGACCTGCCCCCCGCTCAACCAGCTGAGCAAGTTTTATCGCTGCTAAAAGTATGACACTCTGCTCTACCAAGCCTCGCCCAGATAGCTTGAGATTCCGGAGCTTGTCATCCTCAACCTGGATTAAGTCCTTTTTGTGCACTACGTAGTTGCTGTTGATTTTCTTCAATTGCTTCCTGCAGCCTGCTTGAATCGAATTGAAAAAAGTCTTCAGTCTTAAAATGTCTTCGATCTTGAAGTCTTTAAAAAGGCTACAGTCCGAGTCTGAGTCTCAAGGTGGATTGAAGCAAGTGCTTGTTAATGCTGCATATCAATATCAATATAGTTCGTCCTTACTTTGTCAAACTTCTGGCTGACAACTCTTTGAATTTTCTTCTTTGCTTTGCCTCCGCGACCGAGTGAAACTTGCAAAGACTCTGATGGGTTCAATGGTTTCTAGTATCTAGTTCAGTTCTACTGTACGTTTGTTTACTTTCTGCTCTCTTTTTACAAGTCCTCCAGTTGACAACTTTGATCTTTGGATTCGGGATCAATGGTTGAATGAAGTAGGTTAGCCGGTTAACCCTGCCTTCACGCACCAGGGCCATTTGGCTGAGCTTGGAATGCTCAGGCCGCGATCTAACACCAGCATTGGACACACCATGTTTCCCCAACGCCCGCGCAAGCACAAGGGCCAAGCTCCGCATTGGCTCCGCATCTAGAATCAAGCAACGAAAGGAGTCCTAATGCAAAACTTTGTCCAACATAATGCTCTTCAGTTTAGTTCTATTTAGTTCTAATTGACTGTGGCTATACAAATCAATCGCTAAAATTCGATTGAACAGATAAAAGCTAAACCATGTCAATGTTTTCAAAGGGAACAAGTAAGCTGAAGAGGAACCCTTATTTCTAGCCAACTCAACCATCAGAGGTAATCTTAGTATGAGTCTAAGTTCTAAATTCTAAAATTATCAGTTTAAGCTTTAGATAGGTTCATGGGAGGTGTGCACTTTGACTTCTTGGTCAATCAATCTCTTGTGCTCAAGTCTAGTCACACTGGAATCTCGAATCTAGACTCCATTGAATCATATTTCTGAGCCTCAACCTCAACGCCATCCCTACAGGCCGGCATGTGGTGCTCGCAACTGCTTGCAAATTCAACTGCTTGCAGCTTGCAACTTGCAAGCCGGTCATGAAGCAGAACCACAAAACACCTGTTCATACTTCATACCAGACTCACATATATCCTTGGCCTGCACCTCAAACCAATCTGCGCTCCTCACGCATACCATGCACCTGTATGCACCTGTACTATGCGACATACCAACATGACATATCAGTACCCTCGCAAGTGTTGACGTGACGTACCGTATCAACAAGACGTACCGGCACCAGCACTACGCACAGACAAGACGTGCCCACACCCACACCCCGCACCATTTGACGTACCAACACGACATACCCGTACCAGCACCACGCACCGAGAAGACGTACCCGCACCTGCATCCGCACCGTTTGACGTACCAACAAGACGTACCCGCACCTGCACCCCGCACTGTTTGATGTACCGACAAGACGTACCCGTACCAGTACCACGCACCGACAAGGCGTACCTGTACCCGTGCCTATGCTGTACCTATGTTTGAGCATATACGTGGCACATCTACAGAAATCATTGTTTTCACTTGTCTCGAAGATAGCTAAGTAGACTCTGCGTAGTTGAGATTGAACAATTGTGGTTGTGGAATGTTGAGGGAGCCTATTTCAACAAATGCAATTGTTTGAGAATATGAACAGGCATGCGTTTCGCGAAAAAACTATTCTTACCAATTGCTACACCCAGCCGGCGAAAGCGGTGGTGGTAACGCACACGGCCATGGATTCTTTAAGTAAGAAACCCAACGGCTTACATTACCTGGGGACAAACTTGAACATGTAGAGTCCACCTTGCTTTTTGGAGTTGACACATGTTTTTTGCAAACGTGCATGCACATCACGAAAGCTAGCATGCTAGCTGAGTTCTTCTTTGCTTTAGCAATGTATTGGGATGGGCTGCGTGCCTCAAAAATGGATATATCAAGCTAACCCCCCCCCCGCGGTTCAACTCCCAGCTGCGCCTCTTGAGGGGATCGATGCATATTCTTGCTACCAGCTACCTTTTAACCTTTTACACAAATTATTGATAGCACAGCTCCCTTTGCGCAGCCCTCTGCAGCCCTCTCAAAAATGATGGAAAACCAAGGGTTGTGCCAACAATTTTTGTCATTCCTCCATGTTTTTCCTGCTTTGTTGCTGCTGCTGCTGCTGGTTGCGGTTGTTGCTGCTTTTTGCTGCTTATGGTTGTGGTTGTTGCTGATTTGCTGTATTCTCCCTCGATGTGCGTGCGCGCATGCAACGCCATTGGGCTCTGTGAACGCTTGCTGACAAGTACATTTCTTGGTGCAAGTGGTCCTGCACATGTGGAAGCCACAGCCAGATGACCATGTTCTTTTCAGTCATGAAGCGGGAAGCGCGCGCGAGCAATGGTTTATCGCCCAAGCGCCTGAGGAGTCACGCCGTTGGTGGCAAGGTGCTTCTCTCAAACCAATCGGTTAGCAGAGTTTGCAATTGATGTTTCAGCATGATTATATATGCTACCCTTTGCGTGGCGACGGTTGCGTTCGCGCAGGAGGTGCCGAGCCTTGGAGCTCCCAGCCCCAAGCCTCGATCACAGACTTATGTCACAGCCGGGCATGTGGTCGTCATCTCCGAGGCCAGGCCATAGAGAGAGAGAGAGAGAGCGTGAGCGTGTCCCTGTGGGACGGCTGCGTTGTCGCCAGACGCTGCCGAGAGAGAGAGAGAGGGATATATATATATATATTTCTTTATTTATTTATATATCAGAGAGAAAGAGAGAGAAAAAGAAAGAAAGACAGAACAGAGAAGAACAGAACAGACAGAAAAAGGACAGAAAAAGGAAAGGAAAGGAAAGGATAGGACAGGAAAGGAAAGGAAGGAAGGAAGGAAGGAAGGAAAGGAAGTGAACAATGAAAGGACAGGAAAAATGAAAAGCGAAATAACGACATAAAGAAATAGAACGAAAAAAACACAAACAAAGAAAACAAACAAGAAAAACAGATACACAAAAATTTCATAGCCAAATCAGTTTCGCAGTGAAAGCTCCAGCTGGAGGTTTTGGAAGTGGAAGATCCACTCGCTGAAGTACAAGAGTTGTCCAGGCGTTTGGACAGTACCCGTGGCTGCCTACTTTCATCCTCCTATGAATACCCGGGCAGGCGCGGAGAGTCCAAGATGCCCTTCTGTTGCACTTCTAAGTCCTAGATCAGCTTTTGGGCTGATGCTCTCGGTGCCAGGTATGGACAATGGACGTTGGGCTTTGCGGACCCACCGCTGTGCTTGGAAGCTTGGAACCGAAAGTTCCAAGTCACTGCGCTCAATCGCCGTGGCGTGTGCTTTGTGCCAACAGTTTTCGACGTCTTGAAGGAGACCGCAGCTGTAGCCGAGGTGAAGCGTCTGGTTTGGACTGCGGCAAATTTTTATGTTTTGTTTTCAGATTTATATTTCTAGACAGGGGCAAATGGGCACATTCATTGCATATAATCTTGTGAAGCATTTTCAATACAAACCACAGTATGGATAAGTAGCATCATTGACACCAAAGGTTGTATAGATGACTCACTGCAGCCCTTTGGACCAAAAGAAGGTTCGCGTGGTAGCGGAGTAAGGATTTGGGTAACCCCCTTCGAGCTCCAGAAAGAAAAGCCCCTAGGTCACTGGGATCCCGGGTGAGATTTCGAGCCATAGATTTGGCGCCTGTGGAACCCGGACAGCTGGACTGGCGAGAAATTGTTGTGAGCGACACCCTGTACCCCGTACGTTGTGTCCGAAAGACATTAGTGTGTGTTGGAGATGGAGGAGATCAGGGAAATCCTTCACAGAGAACGCTGGCAACAACATCAGCAGCTGATGCAGTGAAGAAAGCAGTTGAAGACAAGAAGTCATCAACAACAGATAGGTCAAAGTTGATGGCAAAGCCCAGCATCTTTGACTACAAGTCACAAGAAGAAGAGATAAACGCATTTAGAGAGTGGCCATGGGTACTTGAGAAACATTTGAGTGCAGCTGATGAGGCTTACGTGAAGGATTTGAAAGAGATTCATGACAAGCCAAATGAAAAGTTTGACATGGACTTGGCAACTACAAAAGAGAAGGCCAGGTGCATCAAACTCTATGGATTATTAACTTCATTGATGAGGGGAAGCGCTGCAATTGGTGAAAGCTGTGGCGGAATTCAATGGGTTTGATGCCTGGAGGAGTTTGAACAAAGCTTGAAAACCAACCTCAATAGCTAGAGGATTAGCGCTTTTGGGAGCAGGTGCTACATGGCCAGCATTTTTCAATGAACAGTGCGCTGCAACCTCAACTTTTGAAGCTTGAAGAAGTATTTGATGAGACGGTCAAGGCAGGAACAGCAGTTCAAGAAGAGTTGAAAGCTGCTGGAGGAAAACTCAAATCATACTTGAATTTGACAAGTGGCGACAATGTTCAATACTCAATTTTGAGGGAACAAGTGTTGCAATGGGATCGTTCTCAACAGAAGTGGGCTACTTCCATGGTGGCAAGTAGCAGTACAGACTACCAAGGGCCCATGCCAATGGACATTGGTTGGACATTGGTCGAGTCCAAGATGCCAAAGGAAAAGCTAAGCAGGGGAAGAATGACCATCAAAAGGGCAAAGGTAAAGATGCCAAAGGCAAAGGAAAGAAGGAATAGGAGACCAGAAGGGAAAAGAAGGGGGTCAGATGGGAAAAGGTAAAGGAAAGGATCAGAAAGGAAACAGTGTGGCAATATGTCACACTTGTGGAAAGCCAGGACATCTTGCTCGAACTGTTGGAGGAACAATTTTCGACAGGTTGCAAGTGATCCAGCCTATTCATCTTCAGGAGGAGCATCAGTGACTGCTCATACAGTTGGCAAAAAACATGCCAATGTTAGCCAGCAGAGTAGCACAGCAGAGGCAGAGACCAAACCAGTGGTCAGAAGGTTTGAGAACAGTGAGCCAATCATCTTTGACTTGCGAGGAAGGGATGATGAGGTAGAAGATCCTGGAATTCGAGTGATTCACTTCTACATTGGAGATGATGATGACAATGGTGATGATGATGATGATGATGAGCCAGACTTCCAAGAATTTGAGGAGATTGACATTTCAGATGATGAACCCATGGTGAGGAGACTTGGGGAAGAGAATGAGGATGTGGTCATCATTATTGACAGTGGAGCTGGTGTAGCATTATTCCCTTTGAGTATGGCAAACCATGAGGAAGGATAGTTGGTCTTGCGCTGGGCAGGGGAACCGTATCCCCACCGCGGGTGCGAAAGGTGTTGAAATTTCCTTGCGTGACCTTGATGGACGTGAAGCACTTCTGAAAGAGAATGTGATCTTCAGCTCAAAGGTAAACCAGCCCATACTTTGTTATGGAAGACTGATGGAGCATGGTTGGGGAATCAATGGTCGAGTGCAAACCTTGGAGAATGGTGACTTGGAAGTACAACTCAACTTGCAAAAACCGCTCTTTGACAGTTCAAGGCCGCGCTAGAGTCATTCGAGATGAAGATGAAAGCTGCTTGGAGGCGCGAGTACCTGAAGCTTTGGAAAAGGCAGGAGGTTGGAGATTCAATGAGCGTGGACTGCGAGTTGGAAGCCTATTGACTTCAAGATTTGTGGATCCCGCAGTCATTCCAGAAGTGGAAGCCTAAATATTGCGAAAGTATGATGAAAAAGGAGGAACTTGATGAGCGATTCTTTCATGACGGTGCAGTCATTCCTTCACCCGCAATCTTCAGCTATGAGCCAGCGCCGCCAGAAGATACGGGATTCTTTGCGCCAGGATACAAGAAGCCTGAGAACAGAGAAGGGAGAAAAAAAGAAGTGGAGCAGGCAATCGAAGAGATTACCACTACTCCACCCGACAAGGAGGTAGAATCTAGAAGGTCAGAGAGAAGAAGAAAAGACAGACGAAGACCTTGAATGTGAACTACAAGTGAGCCCAATGGATGTAGACAAAGTCTTGGTGAATCGAATAGAGTTGACTAAGGATTTTCGTCAGCAACTTTGAGGGCAGCGTGTTAATTTCCGGGCATTTCAGGCAGTGGCTCTAAGCTAAAGGTCTACACAGAGATCCTCAATCACGACAAGAAGATGTAACTCTTGAATGCCGAAAGCTTGGTGAGTGAAGCAAAAGCTCAAGAAACAAGAGAGGCATTAGGTCAAAGTGTGGCAAAGATGCCAGACGAAGCCACTCAGGCAAGGCATAGGTTGACGCATATGCCCAATGCCACTTGATATGTGCATTCAGCATCGAGCACGCCCAGATCGCCATGAGAGAACAGATGGAGTAAAGAGAGGAAGCGTACCTGAGGTAAGCTTTGACTTTTTGCTACACAGGAGCAAGAGATCCAGAGACAAAGTCAGCAAGAGCAGTATGTTGGTTAGTTGCAGTTGACAGCCAGACTGGAGTCATTCAGGGCAAGAGTTGATGAGTTTCAGTCAATTGTTGGGGTATTCAGCATTTACCTACAGGAGTGACCATGAACCCACAACAAGACAAACCCTAAAGATCATTCATTCCTGTCAGAGAATACAGTTGACAGGGTGAGGAGGCTTGCAGGGACTTTCATTGAAGGTGTGCAGTCGAGACTTGGTATCAAGAAGAGATCAGATAATCCGCTTTGAGCTTGGGCAGCAAAACATGCCAGTTGGACGCTGAATAGATTTCAGCCAGTCAAGGGTGCAACTCCCTATGGGCTTGTCTATGGCGTTACAAAGGGCTTCTAGCAGAATATGGTGAACCAGTTCGCGGTTTCATCAAAAGCCTCAACAAAGGAGAAGCGAGATGGCGTTTATGTTTGTTCTTGGGAAAGGTTGAGACAAGACACCTATGTGCTTAAAGATGGCGTGAGGGAAGTGCTCAGCACATGCATCAGAAGTACAGACCAAGATTGGCCCAAGTATTTACCCACCTACCAAAGTTTCAATGCCTATTCATGGGAATATCAAACCAACTTTGGAGGCAGCATCGTTGCCACAAGGAGGAGAGCAGAGGCACAAACAGACATTCCCCGAGAGCGTGTAATGATGAAGTTCAAGGATGAAGATGCAGAAGCAATGATGGCAAAAGCTCTTGAAGGAGAAGGTGATTAAGAGAAAGAAGAACCCAATCTTCAGAACCAATGGCGATTCCAGCCCCGCTGGAAATTCTTATGGAAGCAACGAAAAGAGATGGAGGTGAAAAGGAGAAGAATCTCCAAGTAAGAAACAGAAAGTTCTCTTTGCAGATGAGAAAACACTAGAGAACCCTCTGCATCATTGCCAGCAGGACAACCTAATCCAGTTACTCCTACACTATCTTCATTGAGATCACCATCAGCGATCATCAGCGCCGTCAAGACCAAGGGAAGCATTCGATTTGCTTGAAGAGGAAGGCCCAATGAAGGAGCTCAGGCCATCAGACGAATCAAGCTAGAAGCTAGGATCAACTTGGTGAAAGTTGCAAGAGAAGCCATTGAAAGTGAACTTGAGCAGAGAAGAATTCTTGGTGAAGAGAAATTTACCTGGACAAAGAGTTGAAAACATGGTTTGACTTTTTCACACCTCACCGAGGAACCCAATTGTAGGTTCAGTGCTGAGTGTCCACGCCTGGGAAGACATGAAAAGAGCATTATTTCGATCCATGTGGACGACTTAATTTTCACAGGAGAGGCAAAGTACATCAATGAAATCTTTCTTCCAAAGACCCAAGACAGGGTTTGAAACCAGTGTGAGCAAGATTGAGAAGGTTGGTGATGAGTTCAACTTCCTGAGGAGAAAGTGCAATCTTGAGAAAGATGGACTATGGACTATGGGTCCAGCCAGGTAACCATATCCAGCAGATGCTGAAAGCCCATGAAGAGCAGATTGGGAAGATCAAGCTTCAGCAGTTACCGTCAGACAGCTCAATTCAGATGGAGACAAATCAGAAGTCTTGCATGAGAAAGAGAAGTTTAGCCTTGTCAGAAGCGTTGTTGGATCAAGTATATTATCCACCTATGTCAAGAGACAAGAGAGGTATGATGTAGCAGTCACAGTGAAGGAACTGGCTTCCAGAATGTCAAACCCTACAGCTATGTCACCTTATCACTTGAAGAAGGATGCTTGAAGAAGATTATGACTATTGTCTAGTATTTGAATTTCCACAAGCAGGAGAAGGCTATGTCAAGAAAGGGGGGCTATTGGTGCCTGGAGACGTTCTCAGACTCAGATTGGAGAGCCACAGGAAATCAACATCAGGAGGGTTCCATGCTGCGTTGAACAGTTGTCTATTGTTCAACAGTAGCAGGACGCAGAAGATCATTATCTTATCTTCATGTGAAGCAGAGTTACACGCAATAGTTTCTTCAGCGTCAGATGGAAACTGCATTCGCTCAGTTCTTGAGTTTGCTCTTGGAACAAAGGTAGACCATTATGCATCTTCACAGATTCTTCGAGTGCACGCCAACTTGTAAAGTGAGACATTTGGATGGAAAATTGCTATGGATTCAGAACAGAAAGGGCTTCAAGATGGTACAAGTACCAACAGATAGCAACATGGCAGACATCAATACCAAACCGCTTGGAGGACAAAGAACCAGGTACTTGATGAACCTCATTGGCTATTCTGGCGGTGAAGAGCAGACAAGAGAAGGAGAGCGCGAGAAAGGTATATGAAGAGAAGAAGAACTTTGCAGGAAAGGTCAACAAGATTGCCCAGGTGCTTGTGAGAATGGTAGCGTTGAAGGGCTTGCAGCCAGTGGTTGCAGAAGCACTCATCAGTGGATTGGAAGAAATTGAAGGAATCCAATGACAACTGGAAATTTTGGATCGCAGTGATCATCGTGATTGGTTTTGCAGCAATGATTTTTGCACTATTCAAGCGCAACAAGCATTTTGCAATCAGCTATGACACCGCAATGGAAACAGCTCGCTCTAGAAGAGAAGAGATAGACTTCAAATTTAGACAGCTTGAGAGAATGATCAGAGATTGTGAAGACGATGGGCATCAGATAGATCTACTCAGAGATTGCGCCAGGAAAGTTCGCAGTGGATGGATTCTCAATGGGGGCTTTGTAGAGAAAGAAACACCAAACACTCAAACCCTAATCAGCTATGACATGATTGGAGAAATCAACGCAGGAAACGTTTTAGCCAGAAGGAGCTTGGAAGACATGAGACCAACAGAAGGACAATATGAAGGTCATAGAGTGATGTTAGAAGCAGCCAATCAGGGAGCAATACCTTCAGAAGGACCATTGATACAAGCCTTCAGACCAGGAAATAGAGAACTATCTATGACGGCAGAACATGAAAAAGAACAGGCAATACAAATGTGTGGGAGACTCGAGTTGAAAATGGCTCAATTGGACAGAAGACTTGAACTGTTGCTAGAAGTAGAGAGAGAGAGAGAACGATATGAACATTTACTTGAAGTTGCAGAAGAGAGGAGATCACTCAGATAGAGTACCATCAGGAAGCTCCAGGAACCCCGTTCTTGAGAAAGTGGACAATGCAACATGAGGATGGTGAAAATGAAGTGAGCTACGGTGGTAGAGTGAGCTCAAAGTAGCAACTGGATCGCTCACACTGCCAAGAAGGACTGTGAAACACTTTTCAGTACAAACCACAGTATAGATACGTAGCATCGTTGACGCCAGAGATTGTATAGATGACTCACTGCAGCCTTTTGTTGGGTCAAAAGAAAGTTCGCAAATATATATATATATATATATATATATTGTGCGCGCATTTTTCATCCAAGCTTGCTCTTTGTGATGCAATGTTTATATATATATATATATTTGTGTTGACTGGCAAGGATGGATGGTCCTGACAAGATCATCGGAGAAGTAAAGGAAAGTGAGGGCTATTTCTCTGAGGAGGAGAGGTCAAAACAGCCAAGTATTTTCTCGGTTGTTCGTGCTTTCGTCAATTTATTTGAATCTGGAGCGGATCATCACTTGGGTTTGTATGGTGCTTTCGGCTATGACCTGGCCTTTCAGTTTGAGAAGGTCAAGCTCCACAAAGATCGGGACCCACAACAGCGGGACTTGGTGTTGTACATTCCCGACAGCCTGCTCATCATCAACCACCAACAGCAGCAGTCTTGGAAAATGGAGTATGATTTTGTTTTCGCCTCTGGTGGCAAGATGCTCAGCACGAAAGACATGGACGACAAAGGTCCAGAGGTGGCATTTAAACCAAGAACTCAAATGCCTCTTGGTGTAGACAAACGTGAGCTGAAACAAGGCGAGTTTGCCAAGTTAGTAGGTGCGGCCAAGGAAAAATTTTTGCGTGGTGACCTGTTTGAGGCGGTGCTTTCGCAGACGTTTCGGGAACCATGCAAGTCCAGGCCCAGTGAGGTTTTTCACTGCCTGCAAGGGCGAAATCCTTCTCCTTACGGTTTTTTGATGAACCTCGGGGAGGAAGAATACCTTGTTGGAGCATCCCCTGAGATGTTTGTTCGTGTGGAACGAAATTTGAAGGGACTGCGAGTTGAGACTTGCCCAATCAGTGGCACCATTGCAAGAGGCAAGGACGCCTTGGAGGATGCTGAGCACATTAAGAAGATTCTCGCTGATCCGAAGGAAGAGTCTGAGATCACAATGTGTACAGATGTAGACCGCAATGACAAGTCCCGCATTTGTGAGCATGGTAGTGTCCAGGTTCTTGGGAGACGCCAAATCGAGCTCTACAGCAAGCTTATTCACACAGTCGACCATGTTGAGGGCTACTTGAGGCCGGAGTTTGATGCAATAGATGCATTTTTAGTCCACACGTGGGCCGTCACTGTCTGCGGAGCGCCAAAAACATGGGCCATGCAGTTTGTCGAGGAATGTGAACAGTCCCAACGATGCTGGTATGGTGCCTCTGTGGGTCATGTTGCCTTTGACGGCCATTTGAATACTGGACTGACGCTACGAACTGTTCGAATCAAAGATGGTGTAGCAGAGGTTCGTGCAGGAGCGACGCTGTTATTTGACAGCGTTCCAGAGTCTGAAGAGAAGGAGACGGAGCTGAAAGCTTCGGCATGTCTTAATGCTGTCAGGAACCCTCATGATGTACCTCAGAATGCTGGGCTCGCTCCCAGGATGCCTTTGAAGCAGGCTGACCGCAGGGTAGTGTTGATTGACTTTGAAGACAGCTTTGTTCATACGCTGGCAAACTACCTTCGACAAACAGGTGCGACAGTCACGACTGTGAGGCACACTCAAGCAGAGCATGCGTTGGCTCAAGTGAAGCCAGATCTTGTCGTTTTGTCTCCTGGTCCAGGGCGCCCAACTGATTTTGGCGTTTCCAAGCACATCAATCGCTTGGTGGACCTTGGCTGCAGAATTTTTGGTGTGTGCCTTGGGCTACAAAGCATTGTCGAGCACTTTGGTGGAAAGCTCGGGCAATTGCCACTACCTATGCATGGCAAGCCGTCAGAGGTGCAAATCCGGACTAGGGGGCATGATGGAAGCAGCATCCCAACAGAGAAATCTGGACCAATTTTTAAAAATTGTCCATCGAGTTTTGTAGTGGCAAGGTACCACTCTCTCTACGGCTTGCGTCCGTTGCCCGAGTGCTTGCTTGAGACAGCCTGCATTATGCCAGGCCTGTCCTCTGGTGATGGTATTGATGCGGGTGAACCTATTGTGATGGCCATTCAGCACAAGACCTTGCCCATTGCTGCAGTGCAATTCCACCCCGAGTCTATCTTAACAAGCCCAGAGCTGGGGGTGCAGATGTTGGTCAATGCACTCTCGCTCTCAACCCAGCCGTAGCTATCGACCGCCTAGGTGATGTACAGTCCAGCAACCAATTTTTGCGATGAAAAGAATCTATATAAACAACCCGCAGTGGCAAGTGGTGATGCTTTGTGCAGACGCTGGTGATTTTTTGAACCTTCCTTAATACATTCTTTTGCTTGTCCTCAGGTTTTGGCAACTTCTTGAACAGGAACACTTTAAGTGCACAAATACATACTGTGAATGAATCGCCAGCAGACCCCTGCATGGCAATTCCAGCGCATGGTTATACAATCCGCCTTTTGAAGCAGGTGCAATTCTTTAAGAGAAAGCAATGAAGGCTACAGGTGCCCAAAAATGTTTCTGAAGTGTGTGTGTGTTCTTTTTTCCCGAATGCGTAGCGAAGGGTTCTCGTTTGACTCTGGGGGTCTGGGGGTAGGATCTTGTTCGCGACGTGTTGTTTCAGCGTCTGCAACCGTCCGCAACCGTTCGCAACCGTCCGTGGTAGAGCGCTAAGGCGCTGCCAGTAGCTGCCATTGGGGGAAGCTTTTGGAAAGGGTTTCGGATGGAAACGTGATGTGTCAGATTCGTCTGAAATAGCGTGGAAACGTGTGGAAATGTAAGATGCTGAAGTGTGGAGGATGATTTCACTGCGCAGGCGCAAGGTTTTGTGAGATCCGCAGTTTTCTGCGGAGTTCCATTGGGACTAGCGTTTGGAGAGTGGTGTCTTTGGGGTGTTGGATGTGGCCGTGCCATTGGGGGTTGCGTTTCAGGGTGTTGCATCGAAGCTCTGTTTTCGTGACAAGTCTCAGCTGAAATTTCGATTTTCGTGGACGGGAGTGTGCTCAGTACGGGTCGAAATCATTCCAAACGTGTGGTGTGGTGCACATTTTGTTGAAGCTCACATGACCTGTTATTGTCAATTGTCACTTTTCGTGGCAGGCGCAGTACTTTGTGCGTTTTTGGATATGCGGAAGTGCGATTTTCGTGGCAGGTGCAGGGAATCGTGAAGTTGCGAGGCGTGACGGAGGTGACATTTCGTGGCAGGCGCAGTGCTTTCGCGAGCCTGTGAGTTGTGGTAGAGGCGACTGTCGCTGTGACATTGGGATTGGCGTGTGAGCGGGTGGAGGGGCTGGAATCGCGAAATTGCTTGGCAGGGCTGCGTGATGTGTGTGTGTGTGTGTGTGCTCCGATGGGTGTTTCCGCTTGACTTTTGGAGGAAGTCTCGTACGAAACGCTCGTCTTGCAGACTTTGACATGTGAGTTTTTGAGGAAGTCTCGTACGAAGCGCTCGTTTTGGAGACTGTACGCATGACTTTTGGAGAACGTCTCGTACGAAACGCCTGCAGTGTGTGGGCAGATCGTGTGGCGACACGACGTTCGTGATGTCGCAGTGCCATGCGGACTTGCTCGGCCTGAGAGCGTCCCACAAGAGTGTCCTACAAGAGTGTCCCACAAGAGTGTCCTACAAGAGTGTCCCAGAAGAGTGACCCACAAGAGTGTCGCGTGAGAGTGTCCCACAAGAGTGTCCCGTAAGAGTGACCCACAAGAGTGTCCTACAAGAGTGTCTGACAAGATTGTCCCACAAGAGTGTCCGACAAGAGTGTCCCAGAAGAGTGTTTCAGAAGAGTGTCCGACAAGAGTGTCCCAGAAGAGTGTCCTGTAAGAGTGTCCCACAAGGGTGTCCCACAAGAGTGTCCCGTAAGAGTGTCCCACAAGAGTTTCACAGGAGTGTCCCACAAGAGTGTCAAGAGTGGCCCAGAAGAGTGTCCCACAAGAGTGTCCTGTAAGAGTGACCCACAAGAGTTTCTTACAAGAGTGACCCACAAGAGTGTCCTACAAGAGTGTCCCACAAGAGTGTCGTACAAGAGTGGCCCACAAGAGTGTCCTACCCACAAGGGTGTCCCAGAACAGTGTCCCATAAGAGTGTCCCGCAAGAGTGTCGCGTGAGAGTGTCCCACAAGAGTGTCCTACAAGAGTGTCGCGTAAGAGTGACTCACCAGAGTGTCTTACCAGAGTGTCCCACAAGAGTGACCCGCAAGAGTGTCCTACAAGAGTGATCCACAAGAGTTTCCTACAAGGGTGACCCACAAGAGCGTCCTACAAGAGTGTCCCACAAGAGTGTCCTACAAGAGCGTCCCACAAGGGTGTCCGACAAGAGTGTCCCACAAGAGTGTCCCCAAGAGTGTCCCATAAGAGTGTCCCACAAGAGTGTCGCGTGAGAGTGTCCCACAAGAGTGTCCCGTAAGAGTGGCACACAAGAATGTCCTACAAGAGTGTCTGACAAGATTGTCCCACAAGAGTGTCCGACAAGAGTGTCCCATCAGAGTGTCCCACAAGAGTGTCCTATAAAAGTGTCCCACAAGAGTGTCCCATAAGAGTGTCCGACAAGAGTGTCACGTGAGAGTGTCCCACAAGAGTGTCCTACAAGAGTGTCCCGGAAGAGTGACCCACAAGAGTGTCCTACAAGAGTGTCCCACAAGAGTGACCCGCAAGAGTGTCCTACAAGAGTGACCCACAAGAGTTTCCTACAAGAGTGACCAACAAGAGTGTCCCGCAAGAGTGTCCTACAAGAGTGTCTCAAAAGAGTGTCCCGCAAGAGTGCCCTACAAGAGCGTCATTTGGACATATGTAGCTTTTCGAACGTGTTTGCATTGGGGTTCGTGGGCTCCATCTTGTTTTTGTAAATTAATCTCATTGGGTGAGGTCATGGATTCCATCTACCATTGTCGTGGGGAAATCTTTCAGTCATATCACACACGCACAAACACAGACACAGACACAGACAGACAGACCGACAGACAGACAGACCGACGGACAGACCGACGGACAGACTGACGGACAGACCGACGGACAGACGGACAGACAGCCGCCGATCAGCACGAAAGGGCAGACTCTTTGCAGCAGCGCAACGAGAAATGAAGAAAGGTAGACCTGTGATTTGTGATTCTGTGTGCGCACTGATGCTTATTGTGCCGTTTTTGGCTTCAAGGCAACATATTTTTTTCATTTTCCAAGTCAGGGGCATGATGAACGCGAGGACTTTGTGGTTGGGACGCAGCACTCTTCGGAGGCTAGCTGCCACAGAATCAATGGATGCAGAACGCTTGATGCTACGTCTTCGCCTTGACAGTAGTGTTTCTCTGGGCGAAGATGTGTCAGACGCACACTTGAGTCTTATTTCTTCAGGACAGCTTCAGGCGAACGACGATCAAACATCAGCTGTCAAGGCTTTGGGCAAACTGCCGGATGCTTTGCGTGAGGTGCGCGGTGCAAAGAACCGCTGGGATGAAGAACAGATACGCCTCACGGATTCTGCCAAGCAAAAAGCACGGTTTGTCAGTCAAGAGCAGCGAGAAAAGTCAGCTGCTTGGACATTCAGCTGGGCAAACCGCACACCATCGACACCATCGGCACCTAGGATTTTGGGCCCGATGTGCTGGCTGCGTTTAGGCCCCCCACCCGCACTGAAGCCGGCAGGCTGTTATTTGTATGGGACAGTGGGCACAGGGAAAAGCACAATTATGGACTTGTTTTGCCTCACAAGCTTGAACAGCTGGCGTGTGAAGCGCCAACATTTTCATGAATTTGCGCAGTGGCTGCACCGTGAGCTCCATTGCATGAGGAAGACAAACCATGTCCCACAGAGGCACATTCTTGAACGTTTGGCGGACAAAGTCAGTGAGGAATGTGACCTGATTTGCTTGGACGAGTTCGCAATTACTAATGTGGCTGATGCTGCCATCTTGACGGAAGTCCTGCAACTCCTGGCCCTCAGGCACGTGGCAGTGGTTTGCACAACCAATCGCCCACCCGAAGATCTTTACAAAGATGGCCTACATCGAGAGCGATATGTGCCAACCCTAGTGACACACATCCGTGAGAATTTCCTAGTGCAAGGTGTCTTGGGAGTAGACTATCGTGCTGCGATGTACCAGGCGGATTGTGCCATGCAACAAGCCAGTACGGCCAAGCATGAATTCGACGGAGCAACTCTTTTCGAGGGGGGGAGCGTGCTGGAAGCCGAGAAGTCAATCGCAGGTGTGATTCTCCGCACAGGTAATTTGTCAATATCCTGGAACCGTCAACTTCCTGTTCGCCAGGGAAATGGAGTTGCTAGATTCCATTTTGATGACCTTTGCCGAAAGCCTTTAGCTGCAGAAGACTTCTTGATCGTTGCCTCAACCTTTCACACAGTTTTCTTGCATGATGTGCCCAAATTAACCCTTGAAGAGCATAATGAGGCCCGAAGATTTACAAATCTTGTGGATGCTTTGTATGAGCACTCCGTGCGGCTTATTTGTCATTGTGCGGTCAGTTTGGATGAGGTGCTTCAAAACATTCAGGTTCTGCAGGGTGCCAACGAAGACAATGACAGCTTTGATGCGGAAAGCCTTGGCATTTTTGAGACGATGTACGACGACAGTCCAAATTTCCAGATTCAAATCAAAGAGCTGGGCAGGGAGAAGTGGCAACAACTTCAGGACCGCCAGGCGAAAGAGCAACGTGCTCAAGTGAGGAGACTGCAACGTCTCAGCAACCCACAGGCAGCTGAGGGTGACACAGGTAGTGGTTGGAGCACTGCACCTGCAAGCGCGGACCTAAGCGCTCCAGACCAAGGTGTGGCTGGCGTTATGGTTGCTGCTGTCGGGTCATTGCAGGAGAGTGGTTTTGCGGCACGCCGTGCCATTAGTCGACTGAAGGAGATGCAGACAGGCGCCTATTTAGAAGCTGCGCGATGCAGGAGGGAATCCACGAAGTGGACCTGACCTCATCAAGACACAACTCCTCAGGGAAAATGTGACTCGGGGCGTCTCCAGATTCTTGTAGGTTCTTGCTTTTTGCTTTCAAGTGATTTGATTGAGGCTGCAACGCTGTTCGCCGTGACAGTACTTGTACATGCTTTTCGACTTTCCAAACAAACCCTTGGCATGCTTAACATTGCTTAACATTTCTTTATTCTCATATTGTGCGGATTTTAGCCAAACAGCTGGTGCAACCTGCTGAAATCTCAGAAATTGTCACAGAAATGCTAAAACGTTGTGACTGGTATTTCTTGCTTGCCACGTGGCCAAATGAAGAAAACACCTGGTGATAGCATGCCTTTGGTCACGTGTTGTCGAGAAAGTTGTCATTTTCTCAGCATACTGAGAGGGGGGTATGGTGCTGCCACCTGCTACCAACCTGGTGCCGACCTGCTACGACCTGCTGCCGACCAAAGAACTTGTGACCCGCCAACGGTGCCACTTTACAGACCCTAACCCTGCTCAGAGTTCTTGCTCCAACACTGGAAATTATGAGATCCTGCATGAGAGTCGGGGCCTTGTCACGAAATCTAACGGCCAGCGTCAGCTAGCTTGAGTTACTCTTGTTTTAGCTAGTTTTTGGCTGGAGGATGGATATATAATTCACTGCTAGACCCCCCCTTCTCCCTGTGATTGTTCTTACCGGTTTATTGTAGGGGCATGTATATAGGCGTATCTACGCAATTGTATTTTGTTTTCCAGTTGTCCGTAGCATTAGCATCTTCTTTTTTGAGCGTTAATTCAATGCTGTGCATTTGGCTCACGGCCCTATAATAGACGCTTTCGCACCTCTGCCATAGCGAGAGAAAACGTGCTCACCGTCGTTCGCACGTTGCATTTCCAGGGCATTCGCTGGTGTGTTCGATCAGGTCCAGTTCGCACTGCCACTTTGGGAATGAATCTGCCCTGGTAGCGGAGCTTGTGTCTCTTGCTTCGTTTTCATTCAGACGTGTGCATTTGTTCGGCATTCCGGACAGCAGACAACCAGTGTTTCCCTGCCTGAAAGACAATGGTCCCAAATTCAGGAGCTGCAGGTTCGTCCTTCCGAACCTATGAGGCACAACAAACGGCTGGAGTAAAAAGAGAGCGGGTGCTTGCGACACGCACGCTAGCCCAAAGCCCTATCAAAAGCACCGTATATACCATGCAAAGTTTCATACATTGCTCTGAGACCTAGGCGAGGCGCATCTTTCTTTTGACCTTCCTGTGCACAATCTCTATGTGCAATCACGAAAGCTAGCACCAGCTAGCTGGAGTTGTTTGGATCCCTTTCTCGGTCAGATATCCCCCGCTTCACCCCTGCCCTGCTAGCTTTCTCGGCCTCAAGTGTCAATGATAAAAGCTGACCTTCTAAGATGGATGTGTGTTTTCGCGGTGCTCAAGCTACATGGATTGGGCCCCCAAACTTTTGGATGTGTTCGTCTCCGGGGCCCAGTCCAACTGGTGGGGCATTGGCTGCCCGTTGTGCCTAACACATGAATGAGCAGCCGCTCTTCCCCCTCCAGAGGAGAAGACGATGAACTTATATAACCTGTCTTTGGAATTCCAGGGCCTTCAGCCTTCAGCTGCCTCCTTTGCGCACTGTTTGGCTCAGGAAACTTCGTGCGGAGGACCTGCGCCTTCCGACTTGGGTGGCTACACCGAGCAAGCTCGTGGACCCATTCCCTCAGGAGCACAGAGTGTGGTATCTTGGCAAGAAGTTGAACCTACATTCGCCAGTTCCAACAAGGGAGACTCGGGACTCCATTGGGGCATCGTTTGCTCCTCCTCATCTTTGCCTCTTGGCTTCATCTTTGTCCAGGACTACAGGAGGTTGGTCACCAGAACAGCGAGTTCAGCGGGCCTAGAAGGCCAGAAGCTGGGCAGCCGCTGTCAGGGCTGGTCGTACCTTGCAGGAGCAGGCTTCACCGACATGTCCTTCCCATAGAGGAGATGGAGCACGCGCCTTTACAGGTGACGATCACGCGCCTTCGGTCAAGAACTTCAAAAGTTAGCACCGTTCGTCTTGAATATTCATTTTGGTTGCTGCATGAATTTCGTTCGCTTTCACCTTTTAGGCTCTTTTCATTGGTGTCTCAGGTGGTTGGCGTGCGCCAAGGACTTTTAATTAAGAGCTCTGAGAATTTATAGTTTAAAGTTTAAAGTATAAATATAAACGGCCTTGGGCGGGAATATATCGACCAAGGCAATTTCATGCGCAGAGGTTAGGACAATTGTATCACACTTAACCTCTGTGTGGTCTCACACCTTATGTTTCTGAATGACGCATTTTCGCTGAAACCCACAGATAACGACCGCTTGCCGCTTGCCGTCATCCCTGCGGGGCCGCTGTTGACACAAGGGAAACTCCACTGCGTTGTGCTTCCACGTCACCCCCCTCCGCTCAGTGGGTTCAACTCCCTTGGATGTGTCAGAGTTGGAAGTGTATAGTTCTGGTAGCATCCCTTTTATGTTGCGCATCGTGCCGCGCATCCCCATCGGTTTTTGAGGCCATGCGATTTAGATGCTGCTAGCTTTCGTCACCAGCCCCCGGCCTCAAGAAGCGTTTAGTGAGGTATATTGTCCAAAACTGGAGCGGATATCGGAGGGTGGATCCGTTTGTGGAGCAAAACAAGCGCAACAAAACCATACATGCAACAGGAGATGCAGAGCGACTAAACCCAAATCATGGAGTAACAAACTTCTTTGCTGGCGGAACTTGGTGGACCAATTGCTATGGGTAAAGGAACCTAAAAGACAAACGCGACCAAACAAAAATGTTTACGCAGCCCAGAAAACCTTTGAAACAAAAGAAACATGGCTTTTGTTTAGTTTTCTTCTTTGTTTATGTTGGGTTGGTCTGAAGGGAGCGCGTTTTTGTTCAGGACTGTTGTGAGGAAACTACCGTGGTGACACAAAAACCTGTGTTGTACTGCAGCTCGCAACAGTCATTTGCGTCTTATGAACCATTGTGACTTGTAATTAGATGTTGCTAGGCGATCAATCAATGTGAAGACACGCGCTGTGAGTCTTGTTTTACCATGTCACATGCCATGTACCGCGCCCAGAGGGCGGGCTCGAGAGTTTAAAGGACATCTTGTTGTGTCCTTCGCGCTTCGCTGTTTGCTCTTGGTACCGGCTTCGTTTGCGGCTACCAGATCTTCACATTGGTAGCGGAGCCTGGTCCAGGGAGGTTCGGGATAACCCCTACGTCACGAATGGTTCAAAGAGTTCTATTTTCATGCGCTTGTCCGCTTGGCCTTCATCCACGGCTATCGCAACACCCTTGCCACCAAGCCAGACATTGAGGAGCTCTTTGGAACCATGCCTATTTGCGGAAAGAAGACAACGACGCAGGCATCCGGCTCCGATGGCAAGGATGGCACTGGTTACACGGACCTGAGAGCAGGATGTCCGTGACCAACAGGAGCAACGAGAGCGTCCTGAACATAGTGGGCTCGCGGCTCTTTCACTGGTGTCACATGGCGTCTCTTTCAGGACTGGAGCATCGAAGAACTCGAGAAGGAGGATGCGTTCAAATGCTTGGACGCCAACTTCGGCTACGATGCTCGAGTTCAATTGCCAGCCGACTTTGAGGGCTACTTCAATCTGAGGGTGGCCAGACTCTCCTCCTCTTTGTTGCTGACCATGAGGAGGCCTAGTGCAAGCTTCAACAAAATCGAGTTGCCCTCCTCGGTTCAAGGGTGGCATCTATTGTCACCAGAGAACAGTGCCAGGTGGTCACCTGGAAGGCGCCCAGCTTGGAGAAACAAGCGGTCATCGAGGCAATAGACCTCATCCTGAGTCAAGACGACAGACTACAAGTGAGGGTGATGGAATCACCAATGAATGAAGCCTGCTACCACTAAGCCAAGGACTACTGGCCTGAGGAGATTTTTCTGAAGACCCAGACCTAAATTCGACCAAGATGCAGGTGACTTCCTGGCGGAAGAATATGACCAGGCTTTTGCATCCTACACTGGTGCGTTGAAGATGGCTCGAGGTCTGAGCGGAAAGGAAAAGGGGAAGTCTGGCAAGCCGGCAAGCCCAAAACAACTGTCCGATATCCAGTGGCAAGTTCGACCCCAAGCTCACATGCCTGCGCTGTGGTCAAACGGGTCGAGGCCGAGCGGGGCCTCCAGAGCCATTTTTCCAACCCCTCCACGAACGAGACTGACGAGGCCGAACGGGGGACTTAATAATTTTTTTAAAGAAGCTCCAAGTGAAGGTGGATTGGTTGGTGCATTTTTTGAACCCATAGGGCAGAAGGTGGCCTGGATCGAATTTTAGCCCGCAGGGCCTCATCAATGCCACTCCTACAGATTTAGTCCGCAGCTAGCGTATCCAGGTGTGGACGATCTTGGCAAATTTGCTCGTCATCGATGCCTCTTAGGATCTTATTGCCGGCGCGCCGACCAACTGCGGGCTTACAGCCATCGGCGCAAAAGTCTTCAACGGCAGCAACATGCCGCTGTTGCGTCGGCGGCCTTGATGGTGCTGAGGCACTAGATGGAAGTCGGTGAACTTGCAAATGGACTGGCGGACTGGGAGGTGATTTGCCTGTTCATTTTGGTGGCCACCCAAACTTCGAGGACTGCAATGTGCCCTTTTGGGCATGAGATATGTTTCCAGGAAAGGCGTGTGCTGGCATGTGGCTGACGGTCACATCACCCAACAGATAGCAGTGCGTAACCTGCTGGCTGTTCGGGGTTGCGCGTGAGGATATACCCTCAAGGCTGGCGCGTTCGTGATGACATGCATCAGTGGCTGATCGATGCCAATACCCACTTGACACCAAGCTTCTCCTCCGTGTGAAGACGCACGCAGTGAGTCTGGCTTTTTCCACGTCACATACTATGTGCTGCTCGCAGAGGGTGGGCTCGAGAGACTAAAAGGCCGGCCACGGTGTGACGAGTGGTTTCGGTTTTGCGCTTGTTACAACCGACTTCGTTGCGGCTACCAGATCTTCACATCACACCTTATCGCATCTGCATTCTCAGTTATGTGCGAATTGCTAGTTTCCTACATGGTTCCGATGCAGGCGCTAAAGCGCTTGCGGTCATACTGGACAAATTTGCTGTTGGAGTGCCCTGGCGTGGCAAGTTGGTATGCTAGCAGGGCCTTGTCAGGAGTTTAAAATGGGCCCTCCCGTCGTAAATTATTCCAGGGTAGGGTCACCCAGGAATACTTTCTCAGAATATTTTTTAGGAATATTAAAACCACCATGTTGAAGTTGGTACCCTGGAATAATAAGGTCGGAATTGACTTGCTCCACTATGTTCCCCTGTCGCTTCAAAAAGCAACATCACACGCTCACATTTGCAGCTGGCTCAAAATCCAAAAACGATCACAATCATGGGGGAACAGGAAAGGTGTCACAAGGATCCTTATGACGCCTTTCGTTCAAGAAACTTCAACCTCTCTTGCCAGAAAAGAGAGCTGTCAGATCAGTGGACCTGCGAAACACGTGGCTCGGGCCATCTCGGGCCAAATGCTCCCCGTTGCATAGGGGTGATCACACCCGCCCTAGACTTAAATCTGCTGTCTAGAAGCCTGTGACTTCCAGGACGGCGAGTTCACGCCGGAAGCCAGACCCAGAAACCAAACTTGGGAACTGTCACATCAGACGGGGATATGTGCCCCAAAAATGGCAAGTTTGCCTCCTGTTGTATGTCCCTGCAATTATTCCAGGGCCACCCCTAGAATTATTTTAGTCAAGGAAAGAAGCCACACCAAATTCGGCACTAAATTTTTGAAGTGGTCTCACCAAAACTCTTGTGGAAGCTCCAAGATTTGTGCCCCAACAGGGCAATTTGCCTTCTAGACAGCTAACTGCTAAACTATTCCAGGGTCGATCACATCAAACCCAACGCTTGGATTATTTTTGTCGTTGGTGGCTCTCATTGTTGCTGTGTGGACTGAAATAATTCCAGGGGTGTGTTTGATGTGAATTTTTACCTGCCCTGGGCGCGGACGGCTGCCGGTCCCTCCCGTTGGCGACGCCAATTGACGTGTGCTACGCCTAGAACATAAGACCACCACCGCCTATCTGCAGCCACTTCCAGAATTTTGTGTTTGACAGCCTGTTCACCGCCCGCTCCGTTAAAGAAATGGTCGTTAAAAATGGTCATAGCCAGGGATAAAACTTGTTCAATCCATTTAGCTCTGCGCACGCCCGCCCTGAAAGGGCCGCCCAGGTGGCGCGGTTGAAGGAAACGATCGTATGTCGCTAGCCTGCTAGGGTGATTGGGAGGTCGCCTAAGAATGTGCCCCAGCAACTTAAGTTGATGCAAGCGGATGTCATTGCTAAGTAGCGTTTCATGTAGTTGCCGTCGCACGTCGTCGTTTGTGATTCTGTCAATCCCTATCTGCATGGCTCCCCACGTGGTGGGAACATTAGCTATAGAACGCAAACATTTGTGGTGGAAGGCATCAATGTGTCTGTTTTGCGCGTCCGTCAACCAGAGTGTGCCTGAGTTATACAGAAGCTTGGAAACAACACACGCGCGATAGATATGAAGTTTCTTAGCTCTGGAAAGCCTGCCATGCTTCCAAACTCGAATAAGTTGTTTGAAGACTTTCCGAGCTTCGGTGACTCGACGGCGAACTTCCGGCCCTGGTTTACCGCTTTTCTCTATGAGCCCCCCAAGATAAACCATGGAAGTTACTTGGGGCACAGGAGCCTGGCTAGCAAAGAACAACTGCATGTTGGAGTTGAACGGTATGTGTTTTGTCTTGCCCGTGTTGAGGTGGAGATTATATTTTGCCGCTTCGTCTTGGACAAACCAAAGAAGGTCCTGGATGTGTTCCCCAGTTTTGGCAATTAATACCGTATCGTCAGCGAATTCAATGTCAAAAAAGGGGAGGCGGGGAGTAGTGGCAAGTGGGTGACGAGCTTTGTACTTGACCTGGACATCGTGGAACAAAACTGTCTGCAACAGAATGAACAAGAGTGGGGACAGCGTGCACCCTTGACGAATTCCACTCCGCTGCGGGTATGTATTTGAGACTGACTTGTCCATGAGAACTTCAAACAAAGGGTTACTTACTAGGTCTGAAATATCCTGGATGGTGTGGTCAGGAACTAGCAGTTGACGCAAGGCCTGTTGTAGGGCCGCCGGTCGAATCTTGTCAAAAGCTTTGCTCCAGTCAAGGAAAAGAAGGTGTAGGGTTTGATGCCGTTTGGCGTCGACCAGGTCCTGCAACCTGCGTACCAAGAAGGTGGCTTCTGCTGTGCTCCTACCCTTCCTAAACCCAAACTGGAGTTCACGTATGCGTTCGTCGAGACCGGCGGACAAACGGCTTGCAATGATTCTAGCGTATAGTTTATAACATGTCTGTAACAGGCTAATAGGTCTGTAGTTAGCGGGGTCTGACGCGGAACCCTTCTTAAAGATTCCCACAACTTGAGCGAGCTTCCATTGTCGGGGACTTGTGCAGGTGTCCGTCCCAGCATGATTGGAAAAGCGTAAGAAGAGCGCCGAGTCCGGGCCCTTGCAAGTGCTTCCAAAAATCATTTGGGATTTGGTCTTTTCCCGCCCGCTTGTGTGGTTTGGTTTGTTTGATGGCTGCGGTCAGCTCAGCCACAGAAATGGTCGGCTGAACACCATTTATATCCTCTCCTATGTGTTGCTCTGGCGGCTTTGCGGTTTGCTACTCTGCTGAGACGGGCTGCGTCGGACCTCTTGCCCCGTTTGTTGGACCGATTCGTTTCGCTCTGTTTCCGCAGGGGCTTGCTGTGCTGTGGTCTGTCTGTGCAGAAAAAATGGTCAGTAGAAGAAATGGTCAAAAGTTGTGTGGAGCCTCGCGGTCTTCCCGGCTCGCCTGCGTGGCGGCGCGACTCATGTGCCCCAGTAGAAACGATCGTTAAAAGTGTATGTGGCACATGTATCGAGTGTTGGTGGTGGTCTACCTGTCCCTACTGCCGCGCGGCCCCCGTGCCAGCGCCTTTGGGCTGGCTCACCGTCTGCGGGGTGGCATTGGCCGCGTCTGTCTCCATGGGTTGCGCGGTCTGTTTCCCAGCTGTCTGGAGTTGCCGGCATTTCTCATCGTACTCCGCTGCCTTTTCCGCGGTCAAGGGGACTGGTGTGATACGAAAGTGGTTCTGTGGGCGGTATTGCTGGTCTGGCCCTTCTGTCCACCCCATTGCTGCCAATCAGCTTGGAATTTGGAGACGAATGCTTCGTGCGTAGAGGGCTGGACGTGGATGATGATGTCTGTCTTGTCCACTGGGGAAGCCTCGGCCATGAGGACCCACTCCGCGGAGTGCCAGAGCGCAGACAATTCCCGTGTCGGCTTGTGTCGGGCCCTTGTCCCTTCACACTGGGAGAAAGTGGCGATGGCGCATCGAAAGGGCTGGTCCGCCTCTCGTTGGTATTTGGGTGTCTGAGCTCGTCCCACGGTGATTTGGCCATGGCAGATGAGCATGTCCTTCTTGATCATGTCGAGGAACTCGTTCCGTGCCTCTTTTGTGAAGAACTCGACAACGGTAAAGGGTGAGATGCCGGTCTTGCCTTTCATGGTAGTAGTGCTGGCATATCGAGAGGTCAGGCCCTCTTTGCGAAGTAAGTCCTCGATGGCCTTAAGGCGGTCGTGCGCTGTGGCACTGTCTGCCCAGCTGGTGACGAGGGCTTGCTTGGAGGCCTGTAGTTGCTGCTCTTTTTGAAGCTGGTGTTGCGTGTGAGCGGGGCGTTGGTCGATTTCATTGATTCGCCCTTGGTGTGTGTGCAGGGTCTCCTGCTGCTGCTTCATTGATGCTTGGAGTGTGTCCATGGTTTGGAGGAGTCGCTGGTTGTTGGCTTGCACTTCATCCAAGCTCGGGAAAGGGGATCTGCTCCGATTTTCTGCCATGCGGGTCGTAGATGGGCTAAAGAAATGGTCGCGTGGGGCTATGACTCTAGCCAGTCTCGGTTCCAAGAGCCTGTTTGACGTGATAGACCCTTGGAATAATTTAGCAGTTGGCCGTCTACTGAACAGTGGCCTACAACAGGAGGCAATCTTGCCATTTTGGGGCACATATCTTGCACAATCTACAGCTTCAGGTCACATATCACAGCTTCAGAGTCCACAAGAAAGATGTGGCTGGGGCGCCTATGACCTAGGAGCCCTGACCTGACAGTTCCCAAGTTTGGTTTCTGGGTCTGGCTTGTGGCGTGAACTCGCCGTCCTGGAAGATTTAAGTCTAGGGCAGCTTTGATGTGATCACCCCTGCGCACTGGGCATTTTTCACAGTTCCACAGATCTGACAGCTCCCTTTTCTCGTGTAGACCAGTTTTCGGAGTCGATAACAAAGATTTGGTTGGGTCGCCTATGACCTGGCACCCCTGATCTGACGGTTCCTGCTCTGTGTCTACTCCCAAGTTTGGTTTCTGGGTCTGGCTTCTGGCGTGGGCTAGCCGTCCTAGAAGTCACGTGGGGGGTTGCTGATCTGAAAAGTTCAGCCGTTTTGCCGCGTGTTGGGTCACTTGACGCGACCGGAAACGAGGAGGAACCAAAACGCAGAAGATCACTGTAGTGAAACTGAACCTGTGTTTTGGAACGCGTGTAAGATCACTTAATTACAGACTGCAAGGCAGACATGGCTGTAAAATGCTGTAAACATATGGAATAAGTTTTGGCCAGGTGTAGGTCCACCACCCTGAATAAAAAACAATTATTCTGGGGCCCCATCCACCCCGGGACCCCAGATAGGAGGCCCCATAGTGTAAACATGCAAAGGCATCAACCCTGCTCGCGCCGCACAAATCAAGCCATTTTGGCTAGCCATGTTGGGCATCTCCATGCATTGGCAACGTTGAAAAAACCCGAAGCGTTGTGAAGCGGCGCGGCGAGACACAAAGGCCCAGGCCAGAGTCCCAAAGAAGATGTCATCATTGTGCAAGAATTGGCGGTGCACACCTGGATCAATTCGAAGGGCAAGCCATGGCGGCTTTCAGTGCGTTTTTGGAAGAGCAGCTCAGAGAACTACACATGCGCATCTTGGAAAAACATGAGGAGCCAGGGAGGCATCGTCATCGTCACCACATGGTTTGCACTGCACTGACCATTTGCTGCCCTAGCCTTAGCAGCCTTCATCTAAATTTTTGCTGGACTAGGAGCTTATGACAGGCGTGCAGGAAACTGGGCAGCACAAGAAAACTTGACATGCATTGATTTGGCAGTGCAGGGAGGTCGTTTCACTTTTGTTTAAAAAAGTGCGTTGCCAGAGGCTCTTCATGAAGACGATGCCCGCTGTGGGGCTAAAACTTTGCTTGGGAATCGAGTAACTGGGTGGATAGTTCCCGTGGACGTGGTTTGCGTTTGCCATTGGTCTTTATTCTAGTTGATGTCTTTCATGCCGACGTGCTATGTTTGCCAGAATGTTCCACAATCTTTTGGTTGGCGGCTGGCATTCATTCGAAGATGCCACCCTCGAATGGAAATCGTACGTCAACACTATCGATATTGGCTTCCAACTAGCCACCATGTTTTTGAATCTGACCTGGCCCTTCCAAGGCGAATTCTAAGAAGAAAGAGGCCCCCGCACCTACTGGCAAGGAAATTTTGCTCTTTAGTAGCAATGAAACAATTTAAAACTAAAGCAATTGCCAGGCTTTGTCAGTGAATGTCGGAAGTCTTTCCGGAGCGAATGTGCCTGGTGCAATCGACTCTGAGGAAGTGAGCAGCTTTCTGTCAGATTATTGGTGAAGTGTAACTAGCACCTCCCTGTTGAGAATTGAGCATCATCAGCCGTGTAATTTTAGCTAGATGGGCACTCTCTTGCATGTTGGTGCCCTGCTGTGCAACCTTTCCGCTGCTGGGACGTTGACTTTCAGGCTACTCTTCCATGAGCGAGATTTATGACCCAAATGGCCAAAGGCAACAATATTTGGACCCTGCGATTTATGTACCTTGTTGTGCATGTTTTTGCAGGCTCTCGCTCTTGAGTCGCGGTCGCAGTTTTGAAGCCTTTGGTCAGGACCCAAGCTTATGTATATAAATGACGTTGACACTCGTCTACTCCACGGCCAGTTTTCTCAGGTCGTCAATCCCACGCTGACATCTTGCACCAACTCCAACTCCTCCAAATGCAGCAAGTCTTCAGCTTACACGATTGAAACGACACCACGAACAAATGTAGAACTCGGCAAGACATTGTATGTGTCAAACTCTTAGTGCAGTGCAGGGAATACCTGTGACACTGTGAGCGTACTCAGGTCCAGGGGCCGCCGCCTTCCACATCAGTTCCACAATTGCCCGAACTGCAGGTGTTCCCGATCAGATTCAGAGATAGAGAAGGAGATGTCCAAATCAAGACCTGGCATACAAGATCCTGCGAGGGCCTACGAGGGTTGTGTCCCTCAATTTCTCCTATCTCCCAAGGGTTGTGAGAAGATGGAAACAGAGAGAATGGAAACGGAAAGAGGCTCACAGAGAGAGAGGCACAGGAGGGGGGAGAGAGAGAGAGAGAGAGAGGGAGAGCGAGAGAGAGAGAGAGGGAGAGGGAGAGGGAGAGAGAGAGAGAGAGAGAGAAGGAAAGAGAGGCGGGTTTTGCTGCCAAATTTCAGTCGAAAGGTGATACCCGCCCTTCCAGCAGTCCCGGCGCGCCTCTCCAGGAGCCTGCGTCTCCGAATGAAGTATACAGTGCTGTTACATTTGACGTTTTCTGACAGTGGAAGTTGTATCCTTTGAGGACTATTTCGGCAAAGCCGCGCCGATCCTCTCTTTTGCAGTGTCCTGACACAGGCGGGCAAGAGCATACACAGATAAACAATTTAACCCATGCCGGATGATTCATGCTCCTGGCAAGGCTCCAGCTCAATTCTCAGCGACCTGGGGATCATTCCAAGGCAGGGTTCCTGGCGCGAGCGCTGGGTGGACAAACCAATTAGTTTACTGATCTATGAGCCAACCTTTGTCTCTCACCCTTTCGGAATGCTCAGGGTGCGCCGGAAGTCTGATGTGGCGGTAGCTTGACTTGAAGTGAAACTGCCCACCACAGAGTCAGTTGGTAGCAAGGGTTTGGACCCTTCGACCCTTCGCTACTGTCATGCATAAGGCGCCTGGCATTCCTGCTCGAGAGGCAAGGCTGCAAACATCAGTTTGTAGCTTCTTAGCAGCTTCTTGTTACTAGTTACTACAGTAGTAGTAATGGCCTCCAACCTAATAGCGATGGCCTCCAACCTAGTAGCTTCCAGCTACTAGTAACTAGCTTCCTCTCAACAGGAGCCTTTGGCTGGAAAGTGGCAGCCGCTCCCCTTGAAGGATTGCCTGCGGGGAATTGGCGAGGGTGGCTGGGACAGGTCGGACAGCCAGATAGCGAGAGCTATTGAGGTTCTGAAAAGTATAGGAAGAGGTGCCTGTATGCGCTTTGGAGACTGGAGCTGCTGGGTGCCGCTGCCACATGTGTGGCCATGTGTGCTTTGGAGCATGGGTGCTGGTGCCAGATGTTTATGGTTCTATGTCGGTGCAATCCGACCTCCATGGACCTTGTTTTTATCCCGCAGCTTTGTGACAACTAAGCTACAAAAGCTACAAAGCTGTTAGGATTTTCAGTTCTGACATGAGAGCAGTGTTTTAGGAAAGGTGTTTGAACGATTTGATGTCAGTGTGCTGGACAGATCTGTCCGAAGGAGTGCAGTAGGGCAGGTATGGCAGCTTTTTGATTGGGAAGGTTCGATGGTGTTGAGCTACAGGGTCATCACACCCTCGACAAGTGATAGGAAAGGGTGGGGTGAAAAGGCGTCCAGGGTGTCATTTTCTCTTTGCAGATGAGACATTTTATGACATTTTCATGGTGCCCGCAAATTTGGCATTTTTGCGCGCAGGGCTGCTTTATTTATGAGTCCAATGACTGTCGTTGTCAAAAGGCAGTGAGGCTATATAAAGGTTTGCCTTTGTGATCAGGACACGCCGTTAGACCGAGTTTCAGAAAACTCTGAAGCAAAATCCTTGGGCCGAAGATCTTCCAAGGTGCTCAGGGCAACTTCGCTGCATAATGAAAGTGCGGCTCACTTTTTCTTTGGAAAGTTGCAGGCTGTGCATGTTGATATCGTGTGACATTGCAGTGACCACGTTGACACCGACCTGTGCCTAAGGCTGAGAATGTGGGAGAAACGTGGCTTTCAAACCCACAAACGAAGGACCACACCCTCGAAGGGGAAACAGTTTTTGTGGATTCCGTGCGAAATGGGAGCGCGCTAACTACTGTGTCAAATTCCCAGACAGAGGTGTTGTGAAAGGTCGCCACTGTTGGACTCGCTGCGCACAAGTTGGCGCAGGATAAAGCCGAGTCAGCTTGGAAAGAAGAGGAGGTCTTGAGCATTGGTGTGGTGGCAGGGTGAACGAAGCTTCTGATTCTGTCAGGATGCCCCTCATCATTCCAAAACACTCATGCCAAGGCACTGTTCCAAGGAATCTGACCCTTGGCAGCGAAAAATTGGAACGACCCAAGACCAATACAGTCATGTTGAATATATATATATATATACATGTGATTTTCCAGCAAGCCAGCCAAAAAATAAAAACAATGAAAGAGTGACAGCACGACCAAATCCAGACCACAGCACACCTTCCGAGGCAAAGCGTTCCTTCTTCTCCGGGATCTTCCGCACAGAAACTGACTTGGAACTCCAGGGCCCAGGTTGTGAACCTCTTACAAATGACTTTGGCTATGAGCTTCCCAGCTCATCCAGCACTGATCGGTTCGACTCCACCGTCGGAAGGGTTCGGTGGCTTTTGCGTGATTCGACTAGTGCTAGAAAATAAGGGCGGGAGTCAACCTCTTCCTCTTTTTGGGGAAGGTTTTTAAGGGTCGCCGCAATAATAGTCAGCTCTGAAGTTCATTTCATTTGCTTTCGTTTGATTTCATTTGCATTGTTTTTCTTTCTGGGGCTGACTTTACAAATATGGATCCAGACTACTACTATTATGATCTATTATGCCTCAGTAGAAATCAAGTTTGATCCGGAGTTTCTGGACGTGTGAATTTTACAATTAAGGATGACCTACCAAATACAAATTAAACCGTGAACAAAGCTCATGTCGGACCCCCCCGATTGAATTTTACGATATTTCCTATGATTAAACTAGGGTTGGATTGGGCACCTGGAAAGGATTGACACACCGAACCAAGACATATAAATATATATAATTGTAACTGGTCGCGGGCACTTATGAACCGATTGGAGTTCGGAAGCTGACATGGCGGCAACCGCTCCTTTTCCAGAGAGAGCATGTGAAAGTGTTGCGGACGCGGTCCACTTGAGAGCGAAACAGTCGAGGTTTGAGCTTCTGGATTGCTGGCACAGATCAGACAAGCATTCAGCAAAGGTGAGGTTTTAAATCTGAAGCCAAGGAAAGAGCATTGATTCAATAGACGGAAACCGTTAAACTTGTTCAAACCACAATTCATCTCAGTCTCTTCGTGTTTTCCTGGCAACAGGTGACAAGATTCCACAGATTGGTGACCCGCTCGTCATTGTCCAAGTACCTGGGCTCATCCGTCAACGATGATTCTGAAGATTCGGAAGTGATTGAGCTGCATTGGGCATGATGAATTTGCTATCTGTGTTTGGCAGACCTTTGCAGACATTTACAGGCGTTCATAGCACTATCAGACCGCAGGTCGTTTTCGTCATAAAGCCCTTTTCAGCAAAGAAGATTGCGTGGGACATTGTTGCTCGGCAAACCTCGCCTGAAGCGCAACAATGAGATAGGTTGGGCGTTGAGGAGAAAGAGCAAGCAACCCAAGTTCGATAAGTTGGGCTTGACATATCTCCGGGTCCAACCTGTGTTGCCATTAGTTTCCTTTAGTCTAGTGTTGAAAGACGCCGGCGTGCGGAGATTTCAGGAAAAGTAGAATTTGATTTGAGGTAATTTTTGGAGTTGTGCTACATGATGGAGTTGTGCTTCCTTTACAGCTTTTGGGCATCCAAATCTATTTGCTGCTTGCTCAGTTAAGAGTAGAACGTTGCTTGTATGACGGATGTGTGACTGTTGTGTGATTGTTGCCGTCTTGTGCCACAGAGAGGTCCAGAATGTTGGGGTGGCTTTTCGCAATCATTTGGACTATCGATGCAGTCACATCCAGCTGCATTTCCTACGAGCGTCACAAGGATGCAGACACAGGAAACTGTGGAGGGTGGCATTTGCGACGCAAACGGTCAATTGAAGGGCATCCCAAATCCACAGGATGGATTATGAATCATTTGTGATGGATGGTTTTCAATTTGAACATAGCAGCTGTGGAGCTAATGCCCTTTCATGAAAGCTAGCGTTAGCATGTTGAGTACAACCGTCTCGGCCCTCCCCTTTTCCATTCCCGATGTGGACCAAATTTGAGCCAAGCGCGTAGGTTTTTGTGCAGCCTTCCAGTCTTCCTACTTATGCTTTCTGCACTGCTTTGTCTTTTTTGGAATGACCTCATTCAACTATGGTGCTGAAACGAGAACCCTGACCCGTGTTGCCACAATGCTCACTTCAACTCTTCAACTGCTGTCCTTTTGCTTTCATCTCGGGGACTCGTTTGCAATCTCGTTGTGTGTGCCATGGGTGTGAACTTGAGAGCAGGGGAGTCCATCCAGGAGGCTGTAAAGGGGTGTGGGAAGATTCTTCCATTTATATATATATAGCAGGCAGTTTCGGCCCTTGTCGACGTTGCAAGCAGCCATTCCAAATCCACATTGGCGTTTGCATGCCATAGCGACACCCGCCATGAGCTAAACACTTGGAAAGCCTTCCAATGCCCAAACTTGGAATGCTGAGTTGTTGGAATGAGTCGACTCTTGCCGACCAAGATGACGTCATGATTTGTGAAATGGTCAGTTGTATCTTTCAGCACTTCGCCAGAAAGCACGCTGAAACACCCGCAACGGCGCTGTGTGGAGCTCCCAGAGCTCTGCCCAAGCTTTACGCAAGAGAAAGGGAGCCCAACACTGTAATTGAACCGAAGACATTAAGAAAAACACAGTTTCTAAGCTTCATAAGTTAAGAAGAGGTTCGTTTCGCTTCTACACTCTTCAAATCTTCCTTAGATTCGTAAACCTGCCTCCTCCACCACCTCTACATCTCAGAACCGGCAAAACAGGGCATCGGCGCCTGCAAGCAGCCATGGATTCTGTTTTTTCCCCAAACGGTGTGGACACACTTAGGGGTTCTTACGTTGAGTGAAAAGCAGCTGATGCCTAGATTGCTGAAGCGCGCGGCCGTGTCCGGCTTAGTCGCTGCTATTTACAGTGCATTCATGCCTCTCGACATTGTCAATGTGCATTTCGACTGCGAGGCTCGCTGAATCTGGGTGTCCGCGGCGGGTGCTTCACGACTGCGTTCTCGTTGTGGTGACGTGTGCATTTTCGCACATGGTGGTCACTTTTCGTGGCAAGTGCAAGGGAAACTTCATATTTTCGTGGTTCAAAGTCTACTTTTCGTGACAGCTGCAAGGGATCGGAGCGGCTTGACTTCAATCATGCAGATTTCGTGGCAGGCACAGTACTTTGGACATGGTGGTGGTCTTCGACGAGACCTGATTTCGTGACAGGTGCAGTGAATCGTGACTTCTGGAGATGTGGCTGGTTCGCAGGTTTTGTGGCAGGCGCAGCTTGGTGAACGTGGAAGTGCAGATCTCGTGGCAGGCGCAGCGCTTGCAAGGTGAACCTCGAAGTGCAGATTTCGTGGCAGGCACAGCACTTGGTGAACCTCGAAATGCAGATTTCGTGGCAGGCGCAGCGCTTTGTGAACCTCGAGGTGCAGATTTCGTGGCAGGCGCAGCAGTTTGTGAACCTCGAAGTGTAGATGTCGTGGCAGGCGCAGCGCTTGGTGAACCTCGAAGTGCAGATTTCGTGGCAGGCGCAGTACTTTGTGAACCTCGAGTGCAGATTTCGTGGCAGGCACAGCACTTGGTGAACCTCGAAGTGTAGATTTCGTGGCAGGCGCAGCACTTGGTGAACCTCAAGGTGCAGATCTCGTGGCAGGCGCAGCACTTCTCAATCTCGCTTCACTTGATCTGTGCTCTCAGATGTGTGCTCTTTAGACTGCTGTAGACCTCTGAAACCCTAGCTTGTTCTCATATGTGTGCTCTCTAAACCGGCTTCCCGACATCTAGACCTCTGTCTTCTGACGCTGACTACGTGCGCCCACTCTCAGTCTCACTCTGATTCTCTCGCTCTCACTCATACTCATAACGCCCACACTCACTCCCATTGCTCTCCCATGCTTTCCCGACATCTAGACCTCTGTCTTCTGACGCTGACTACGTCCACCCTCACTCTCACTCTGGCTCTCGCTCTCACTCACACTCATGACACAACGCCCACCCTCACTCTCATTCACACGCGTTCTCATTCTCACTCACGCTCAGACTGACTCGCTCATTCACTCACTTGCTGCGTGCCCTGGTGACTGTGCTCTCAGATGTGTGCTCTTTAGACTTTTGTAGTTCTCCTGTGTGTGCTCTTCTTTCTATAGAGAGATCTGGCATGGTTACACCCAGCTGTTCTTTTATCCGGTGCACCTGGCGTGGTTCCACCCAGGTACCTTTGGCAAAGCTTTGTTTCTATCTAGAGCGATCTCCACTTGTCTATGCTTTTTCCGTTGCACTTGCTGTGTTTTTCCCCAAACAGTGTGGACACACTAGGGGTTCTTACGGTGAGTGAAAAGCAGCTGTGCTTAGATCGCTGTGCCGCGCGGCCGTGTCCGGCTAATTCGCTGCTGTTTATAGTGCATTCATGCCTCTCAAAATCCTCGAAGTTCATTTCCACTGCGCAGGCTTGCAGAATCTGGTTGTGGCTCTCGTTGTGGCTGGCAACTGCGCTCTCGTTGTGGCGCCGTGCGCATTCTTCCACATGATGGCAACTTTTCGTGGCAGGCGCAAGGGAAACCTCGAGTTTTGGCGCTCCAAAGTCGACCGTTCGTGACAGGCGCAAGGGATCGGAGCTGTTTTACTTCGATATGCAGTTTTCGCGGCAGGTGCAGCACTTTGGACATGGTGGTGATTGTCGAGGAGCTCAGATTTCGTGACAGGTGTAGGAAAGCGTGACTTTTGGACATGTGGCTCGTTTGCAGATTTCGTGGCAGGCGCAGCGCTCTGCGACCCTCGATGCGCAGATTTCGTGGCAGGCGCAGCGCTTTGTGAACCTCGAAGTGCAGATTTCGTGGCAGCTACAGCGCGTTCTGAACCTCAAAGTGCAGATTTCGTGGCAGGCGCAGCGCTTGGTGAACCTCGAAGTGCAGGTTTCGTGGCAGGCACAGCAGTTGGTGAACCTCGAAGTGCAGATTTCGTGGCAGGCACAGCACTTTGTGAACCTCGAAGGGGAGATTTCGTTGCAGGCGCAGCGCTTTGTGAACTCGAAGCAGATTTCGTGGCAGGCACTGCGCGTGGTGAACCTCGAAGTATATATAGATTTCGTTGCAGGCGCAGCGCTTGGTGAACCTCGAAGTGCAGATTTCGTGGCAGGCGAAGAAGTAGTTTGTGAACAGATTTCGGCGTGACGCAGCATGTTGTGCTCTCAGATGCTCACCCTCTCACCCTCACTCTTACTCACTCACACATTCTCACTCTCACTCTCACTCGCACTCTCACTCGCTCACACACTTGTCATCACTCACACACACTCACACTCACGCTTACCCTCACCCTCACTCTCACTCTAACTCTCACTCTCACTCTCACTCTCGCCCTCACACTCACTCACACTCACACTCACACTCACTCACGCTCACTCACGCTCACACTCACGCTCACACTCACACTCACTCTCTCTCACTCTCACTCCCACTCCCACTCTCACTCTCACTCAAACGCGCGCGCTGACACTCACACTCAGTCACCACCATGGCCACCATCGCCGCGATCCCCACCTCATCACCACCATCACCTCTCTGGACCCCAATGCGTCTAGATCTCTAGACTTTCTGCTTATAGACCTCACACACTGTTTGGCTCAATGCATCTAAACGCAGGTTTTCATCTTCATATCATGTCACGCGTGGTTCTGCAGGATCATCGAACACCGAGGGTTGCTGAGAGATGTTGCATTTGGTGGTTTCATGGTTTCGCAGCGTTTCCGATCCAAACCATCCTCCATCGTGCGTGTACATTTGGCGTCATCTTGGAAGCGCAGAACCATCCCTCCACCATGCCCGAAAGAAGATCCGTTATTATATGGGACACCAGAGCTTCAGCAGTGGGATGCCCCGCTCCGCTACCATGCTGCAAAGGCGGACTGCGGTATATTTAGTACGTGCTTGGAACCAGCGTAAAGCAGGTTATGTTTCATGAGTACATTTCACTAGCCTGCATTGCCATTTTGGCTCAAGATTGGGCCCTTTCGAAGTGAACTTCCACTCCCTGTTTCCTTCTTTTCATTCTCTTGAAGCCATGTCTGCTACTGGTTCGTGAATTTTTGACTGGGAGCTGATGGACGACGCTCCAACTGTGACTTCGTTCTCTCTGGACCCCTCCAAGGTGGAGGAACGTGAATAGGAAATTCGACGAGTCGAGGAAACGATTTTGGAAGGGACAGGCCGTGCCGCTGGTGCCCTTTCCGGCGCCCCACCTGACCCGGGCCGCGCGGGTCCCCAGGATGATGCGCTATGTCAAGTGTGTGAACTGCTCATGCCGGAGGCGCTCGCCGCCAAGATGCAAGAGATGGATGCTGCCATGGCCAAGCTCCACGTGACTCCTCCTGCGGGTGCAGACGCCGCGGGCTCTGAAACATGCAAGGAGAGTCCGGCGGCTGCCGCGACTTTGACCTTTTCTACATCTGCGGCTGCAGCGCCAGCTCCCATGGACATCGACCCAGTGATTCCGCCTGCATCGAGTGCGCCGGCGGAACCGCCTCTTCGCCCTCGCAAGCAAAAGGGTACGTCCGCCGCGCGAGGAATCTGTGGTTCAGTGGCGCGAATTCGTGCTGGGCTCCGACACCATTGTGCCGCTCAATGCCTTCGTGTGGTTTCCTCCCATCAAGGTCTCTCTCCGCCCCGGGTTTCCCAGGTGACAGTCAACGAGGGCACATTCCAGACACCCAGCCTCTTGCGGAACGCGTTTTGGAAACCTTCTTTGTTGCCAAGAGTCAGGCCCAGCAGGAGGCCTTTTGCGACAGCCTCACGACATCGTCGACGCCACTGAACCTGGCTCGGGCGAGATGAAGGATGCAGTGGACGATGAGACATCAAGGGGAGGTCAGGTGACTAAAGCTTCAAACCCGGCGAAACGCCTGCAGACATCTCATCCCCTTGAAGACCTGTACTCTGATGATTCGCGAACTCCACCAGGCTGGCCAGCCATCATAGGTGGCATCGGGGACAGGCGCCATGGGCCCTGAAATCCCTGGTGACAAAGGATGGTGGAGCAGCTCGGGATTTTTCAACTTTTGAATCTTTCCCTTTTTACGACGCCCATGGGGCCGTTTTGCTCAGGGTGCCCGGTGTCTGCTTTCCTCCATGGCTCTTGTTCGCGTCAACTGGGATTGGTGGCGGTTTTGGGTGCCATCCCAGTCTGACACTTGAGTCTCAACCATGACCATGGAAGGAAAAGCCAACCAAACTGCAAAAGGGAGCGCTGCTGCTTTGCTGCTTCTGTTTTGGCTTTTGGTCTTGATGTTTCATGAAACCTTGATTTGTGCGTGCCATCGTGAACTGCAATTGAACATGAAAGCCTAGGTTGTGTTGTGCTTCCAAATCCATCCTTTCTTCTTGTGGGAACATGTAGGAACAAACGTGGAGTGAATGCCGGTGGGCAGCCATTTTGGCTCAAGGTGAAGCCACACTGCTGCAGAGCCCCGCAAAATTAACTGGTGGGGCCCGTAATTTTAGCTCATCGAGGAAGGAGGCCTGATTGACGTTTTGATCGTCAACCTGTGTTGGCCATAGTGTGGGTGCTGTGCAGAAACACCAAGACCCAGGAAGGCGGGTGAGCAACATCCTGGGTTTGAAGTGATTGTCTTGAGATACAGAAAGCGCGCGAGCGTCTATGGAGGCCCCAATGGAGGAGCTAGGCTCAGTGAAGACAATTGGTGATGCAGCTACCTGCGTTGGCGTCACTGGGGGCCAGGCGCGCTTCGCAACATTGAAGGAGGCGATCTACGCCGATTCTCAAGACAGCTGGTGTAGAAGACTACAAGAATGACGTCCGCATCTGGGGTTCCAGTGTTGAACCCAGGTGCAACATCGTCAGGAGCAGGTAGAAAGGAGAAGCTACCCAAGTCTTGTCGCAACTAGACGGGACGGAAGTGGATTTGATCTCCGAGACCGAGCTGTTTGGCTGCGGGCGACGTCCACCACCAAACCTTAATGACCCTATGGCAGAACAAATCAACTTGGTGGAGTCGGGGCAAGCTCCCTTGACTTTGGGCGAAGAACCGGGCCCTCACAGCAGCAGGAGATCTGTGGATCGACAGACATCACGGTTTGGCGACAGTGTTTCGCAGCGTGGTTTATACAAGTGTATATGATCATGTTAGACATCGTAGACTTGGACCCCTTGCAAACTAGCACCGTTACGCCCGGAGGGGAAGACAGCGAGAACGGTGGCAAACCTTTGAGACAATACAGGAGCTCTTCCCTTTATGGGCCATGAGTGCCTAAGGTTGGGCCCATAGCTGAAAGCTAACGGTCCTGAAGGGGAGAGCGTGTGAAAGAACACAAACAGCGCTCACATCCCTTTCATGATCACGTGCAGTTCATGATGACACGCGCAAGCCGAAATATACCACAGACCGCCCCTTGAAGCATCAAAAGGACCGCACTTTTTGGTCGACGAAGTGTAATTGTGCTGCTTTCTGGTTGTTCCTTGATGATGGTGGACAGGAAACACGTCATTGAGTGGATTCCTTGTTTCTTGTGTCTGCGTCACAGCCGTGGACCTCCAGCGAAAGAGATATCGTTGCAAAGCGGGGCCGGGGCAATGTTGGCCCAGGTCTTGACGGAACTTGGGAGACACGATTGTCCCGCACGTTCCGCAAGTACCTCACAGGCTCTGCGGCTTCAAAAGGGGTGGATGTAGCACGTAGCGCCCGACTGGCCAGGTTTCTTCCTGCCAGATGTAGTGCTTGCCATACTGAGCTGGGTTGAACTCTTCGTATCGTCCCAGAAGCTTGGCAGCCCCACGGACAGTCAGTCTCAAGCATGTAGCGTTGGTCGCATGACTGAGGACATTCCAGCTTGTGCGCATCCTGAGACTCGCACGCTTGTGGCGGATTGAGGCGTCGGGTCTCATGTGTTTCATTTCCATGGTGTGCAGTCAGGCATCGTGAGGCTGTCACCTCTCACGTAGAAACTGTGTTTGTGTTGTTTCGAGGCCATTCTGCAGCTCATTTCGAACAATATCCGTTGCTCAGCAGCATATGCTTGGTAAGAGTATGCCCTTGTGAAACGTTGTGAATCCCAGCAGTTTGTTTCCAATTGCGTGGACCTTTTGACCCAAGCCGGCATTAGGTTCAATTGAAGTCTTTTCACAATTTTTTTTGGGCGCGGGACTGTGCAGATATGTTTGTGAGGGAACCACGACCTGAGACCACATCAACCTTTCCCATTGCTGTGCGCGAGGGTTTTTGCGAGCTCAAAATGATAGTGTCAAAGACCAACGTCACAAGATTTCAAGACTCAGCCCCAACACAGCAGCTCCCCAGCCTTGGCACAGCGCTCAGCCCGGTGCATCACTGAACTCAGCTGCACGCGGGCGTATAAGGCCCAGGTACGAAAAACTTGAGAAAGTAGTGGCAGGTGAAAGCTGCCGTTGATGGTTCCGATGAAATACAGCGAGGAAGAGTACATAGGCTTAATTCGTGACAAATCCGTGTTGACAGTGTTCCTTGTGCGGCGTGCAGCTGCCAAGAGACATGTGCAACGACATCTCAAGTTGCGGAAGTTTGCAGACTGAGCAGTTTGATGCTGCAAGTAGGAGACACTTATATATATAATTAATGACTCATTCATACAATTCAGGGCAATCAAATGCCTCCTGATTGACAGTGCACGCGACACAACGTGCAGAGTTGCAGAGCAACATCCTCAGCCAGCGCATCACAACCTAGTGTACCTGGGAATCGTTCTGCCATCTGGGAACCAATTGGGCTCAGTGCCTCACAGGAGAACAGAACAGATTATGCATTTTTGGGAGGTTCTTTTGTTCAGGTTTGTGAGGTCGCATGAATCACGACTGCTTGGCCTATCAGTCTATGACCAGTGGCCGTCCAAACGGCAATTCAAAAGGTTATTGGCAAATGAAAGCAGATACCGTGTTGTGAATGCAGGCAGCATTTCGGAGCAGTTTTTATGTGAGCAGGTGGCTGCCGAACTCCACGCATGCCAGTCAACCAAGGATCTGAACGTGCTGTATTGTGTATTGGCATATCAGGCACTGCTCTCTTGCAGTGAGCCCAGTGTATGTATGTGTATATATATATATATTTCTATGTTTACACTAAATATATATTTATATGATCGTTACAGGACGAGTTTTCAATTGGAACCATCCTGCCTTGGAACCGGTGTGAATTTGGAGGCAAGATCTTGTGGCTGATGGTCTTCTTGCATTTCATGGCATGCTTTTGGGTCGCGCTTGGGCGCCAAGATGGGGGCTGGGTCACAGTACACCGGCCTGGCGCCAGTGATGTGGAGCAGCAACATGTCAGCATGGTGGGATGTGGGGCAGGAGCTGACACCCTCACGTAGTTTCCTGCTGTGAAAACAAGAGAAGGATATAAAAAGGACGGTAAGGTAGTAAGGCTCATTTAAAGGGAGCCTCCCCTTCACTTTTTTGTTGTTTATTATGTTCTTATCATTTTGTGTAATTGGGCAAGTTATAGAAACCTGGCAAGCTCCCGTGAAGGGGCGATGATGCTTGGTGGACTCAAGCAGCCGAGGTACAGCGTAGCTTTTCATTGGGCGTTGGCTCAGTTTCATGGGACGATGGAGTTGTTTCCCTACACACTGGAGGACCTTGCATTTTCCCGAGCTTCAATTATTCTGCAACAAGGCGAAGCATGGTGGAACCATCTTCATTCCCTTGGCAGTTTGCAGGAACGGATTTTTGCATTTACCTATCTACTTTTGGCATACCTGCTGGCAGTGGTCTTCATTTCGTTCATCACATCAGCCATGACCAGGCTTGATGCTCAAGCCTTTCGTGCAGACATGCCTGTTCGATTGAGATTCATTTCGCGATTCTCGCAGGTTGCACCTCATCACAGGTGTGCAAGCGGCTCATCAGAGAGTGCTCCGGTGGTTTCTTATCGTGCCTGTGCGGCAAGTCAAGATAGCGTCATCTTTAATTTAAGGTGTTTGTTGTGTTTTTTAAAAAATCAACTGATTTCCAGGACAACGGGATTTCCAGGCAACTTACCGCTCGCATTTACTCCAACTTGTTCCTTGGATGTCAGACGCCAACTAGGTTTGAACTTCAATATGTGTGGAGTAAGTGATCCAGCACACTGCCCCAAAGGAAAACCACTCTGACTGTTCAGCAGCACGCAGTGCCTGAATCGGAGGCGGGCAACCAGCAATTTGGACAGCCAGTTTGCAGACGGGATACTGTTGTGTGATTGGAAAGTGCCACAGGTATTGTTTGGGCTGGCAAGTTTTGAGTAGTTTTGATCGTTGTGATTTGACATGCCACAGCCTGAAGTGCTCAGAAGTAATTAAGAATGCGGGACAGACCACCAGAAGCGAGTAGCAGTAGCCCAGAGCGAAACAGCTTCCCTCGGGATACAGACCAACGCAGCTCAGCTCAGAATACGGTAGCTGAGCCACCCGAAATGTCGCCAGGGCAGAGCACAACAGCAGGGTGTGGCAGATTGCTGAGGCCTAAGCCAAAGCAAAGCAGCTCCCAGATTAGGTGAGATCTAAAGGTGCTGAATCACAAACTGGCCTCAGCCCTGCGCAGCTTCACAGCCAGTGGCTGTGAGCCTCAAATAGCACCGTGTAGAACCCTCGAGGTGGCCACATATTATGGAGGCTCAGAACTGGTCAGCCGCCAACCCTTTTCTCGTTCACTTGGTGTTGTATATGGCCGAGGACGACTAGAAGCGACAATCCCAAATTTTGTCAAATCTCTACTACTTTGTTAGCTGCATCGTGCAAAAGAAGGTGACGCTTTTTTTTGGTGTTTGTCAGGTGGAATTCTTGGATTTAGTCTCTGAGAATTTGCGCATGGAGTTGCATTGTGAGATGTATGGCCCTAGCATTCGCCATCATCCGCGACTTGGCTGCTGTAGATGATGACAAGCTCACTATGAATGCTGCAAGACAAACGGTAGATGTGGGCCAAGTCGCAACAAAAACGACGGAGACTTGTGTTCCTGCAGCCATCCAGTGTATGACAAGTCGAAAAACAACTAGAAACGGATATGGATCTATGTCAAATGAAAAGTCCTTGTCATCCATGTGTTGGCATGTCTTCAGAATATTTGATGCGTTGCTTGAGGCTTTTTGAGCCGATCAACACACAGTTGGTAAAACAGCTATGCCACACAGCCATCACTTTGGCAATTGTCTCGTATGGCGACCTGGTGTTCATTCAAGGACTGGTGCGGGTTTGTGGTGTGCCCACCACTAGAGCAGAGGAGGTTAAAGCTACAGCAGATGACAAATTGCTTGTTTTTAGCCGCTTGCTTTGTGTATGACCTTTGTGACACATGTCATGTTGCATGTGCATGTGTGCGTTCAGTGCAGTTGCAAGCAGTCGGACTTTCTATGTGCAAACGTAGTAAGAGTGTCCCGCAAGAGTCGCACGAGAGTGTCCTACAGGTCCCACAAGAGTGTCCCGCAAGAGTGTACCACCAGGGTGTCCGACAAGTGTCCCACAAGAGGACCTTTCAGATAGACTCCGGCAGAGGAACTCAACGAGCTGTCAGCCAGGCTTGCCGAGATTCAAGCATCGAATCCCCTTGAAAAGAAGTTCAACGTCTGGGTGGGCGGAAGTCACCAAGTCAAGCCAACAAAGATTATTATGTCCACAGTTGCAATCACCCTCTCAAACCTGGACCAGGCCGGATGGGACATACAGTGCCCCACACGAGTCGTTGGTCTAGAGATGAAGAAGTGTCAGAGTTAGCGACCTTGACATCATCTGTGCAAAGTATAGGAACTGGAGGACCAGCTCACTCCACTAGGGCGACCCTTCTGGCCTCATGGTGGCTTATACGAGAAGTTGAAGCTTCAAGAGTCGAACATGTCACTATGGGTTATGAGAACAAGCTTACGCATTGGAAGCTGCCTTCCAGCAGATTGGCCGTTCGCTTGGCACCATTCGCCACGCACATGTGCACCTGCGAGGCCTGTCGCAACGCCCTGTGTCCATTCCACCTAGTGGAGGACCAGCTCGCGTGGTGCAATGCTCAGCCTCGGAGCTCAAGTTAAAGCTGTGCGCCGGCGCCGGTTTACGGAAATTTACAGGACACACAGAGCGCGGCGCAAGGGCGGTCCATTTAGCTGGGATCGGATTGCTTCAAGCGATACGTATGCGAAGCACCGTTATCTCAGCTTCATGGCCTAGCCCAAGAAGCTACACTTCGGACATCGCTGGCAGCAAGGGCCAAAGTTCCAGATGCCGAACAGCACACCGCTTCGACTCTTTCGTCGGACCAAGCCATCACTGTGTTGGCGGATTGTGAAGCCGCGAACGAGCTGGTACCAGCAGTGCCATCATGCCCTTTGTACGTCGTGAACATGGCCCCAAAAGGTCGCATTCGCAAAGTGGCACGTTCAGGTTCCCACCTGCCCCACTGCCTTTAGCGTGCAGCATGTTCATGGCCATATTCGCTTGGCGCCACCAGATTAGGAACTGACAGATGCCGCGACACCAGATCGTAAATCTCGCGCCAAATGTTTTAAGTTTTAAACGCTCAAAGACCTCGGAGTCCTATGAAGAGTCCTCCACATCTTCTTCCTCATCGTTGTCAGAGTCATGCGCTCCGCAAGTTGGATCAGACGGGCAGTGACTCAGAAGGAGGAAATTTGACACCTCAGAGTCTGTGGGGCCCCAAGGCTGCACTTAGCTGAGGTGTGACTCACTTGCCCAACCCTTTACAAAAAGGTGCGATCTGATTCTGACGCCAGTCTTGCTTCTGACGTGCTGGTCAATTGTTGCCTTGTCCATTGCCCACAAGAGTTTCACACAAGATTGTGCGTGACCTCAGAACATGTAGTAGGGGAAGCAGCTTGTGGGAGCTGGCCTCAGAACTGGCCACTTCACAGTACAAATCTAATATGGGAAGCAGCTTCTGGGGGGTGGCAACCTGATAGTGCAAATGTAGTGCGGGAAGCGGTTTCTGGGCGGTGTCCTGCAAGAGTGTCCCACAAGAGGTGTCCCACAAGAGTCGCCCGAGAGTGTCCCACAAAGGTGTTCTACAAGAGCGTTTTCTACAAGAGTGTCACGCAGTGTTTGGCCGTTTGTTTTCGGGTCCGTGTGTGCGTTCGGGTTCGTGGGTTCCCTTTTAAAAACATTGGAGCCAAAAATCGGGACAGAAGTAGTAGCAACGTTGCCAGCTGAAACGCAGCACTAGCAGGAGTTGCCTGTTGTAACGCAAGTAAGTGGTTGCAGCCACAGTTGGAGTTTTACCTAGTCGTGGTGTGTCCCGAAAGGAGAAGTTCCGGTGGAGCCGCGCATGGTGTTTGCCAACGAGGGTGGCCTCATGTACTTTCGCAGTGGGAGGTATGAACCCATCCCAGTGCATCATGGGCAGCATGCGGCTGAGCCAGCCGTTTGACTGCACTGGCCGGCGGGTTGCTTGTGTCTTTTCAGGTTCAACCGGACGGCCTTGGATGCAATTTGAACACGAAGGTTCCAAATGCACGCGCAAATAGTTGGTTGTTTCCAACTTTGCGCACCTGGACTTCATTTCCAAGGTGCTTTGGACAGACTGGCTTCATCATGGAACACTTCGTGTGGCAAGTCTTCGAGCAAGGCTGTTGGCACCATTGAGATTAAATTTGCCTAAAATCTAGGAACCACATCATTAGGGCGAGTGCTTCCTTGAAGAAACGTGAACTATCCTGCGTCCAGTTGCTAGAAACTTATTTAAGCTACCTCAACTAACCTCTCTTCTCCTCTTCTAGCGGCCCCCCCCCGCCCGGTCTTTACAAAAAGCACCTTCTAGTGGTCTTTTGTGTCATGGTTCGTTCGCTCTTCAGGCTGCTGCTGCTCAACGCCAGCCGCTTTCAAGAGTTGCTCGGCAGAGTGTGATGTCGGATGTTGTTTCAGCGGCAGTCGTGTCCGTCGTGTCCTTGGTTGAGTCCCTTTTCCTTCCTGAGAGCTGCGACATGTAACATGTACACCTGCCCCTGCCTAGGCTGGCTGTGAAGAATACAAGCCCTGACGTGGATGCTTGACTTGCAGAGCGCAATTCTTATCGTGTGCCAACCAGCTGAAGGTCAACTAGTGTTTTACTGCACGATGGCATGATAGATCTTAGACGATTACGAGTAGTTTGACTGAGGATTTGTTCGCCTATGCGTCCGAATACGTGCGGCAATTCAACGAGCTGGACCCTTTGGACCGACATGACCTTTGGGATGGGATGGACTTGTCCCAACTTTGAAGCTGCAGCTATGGGGGCTTTGGCGAGTTGTATGTTTAGGAGGTAGGTTGCAGTTAGTGGGAGTTTACTTTTTGTGGGATTTGACGGAAAGTCAGTCAACGTATGTTCGTGCAAAACTTATAGAGCAAGTTGCGCATCCTTTATATTCCAATTGGCGTAGCCTGCACTTTGCTCAGCCTTCTTGCTGACTTTCCAATGCCAGAAGCTTGGCATTTGCCTTTGCATGATAATTTTGCGACTGCTTGTAGTCGCCTGCTGATTGGGTACGGGTCAAGACAAGGACCAGGGCACTGCAGGTTTTAGAATTTAGCATTTCCCTTTTTACAAAAATATCTTGAAGCAATGTGTTTGACCCACGCCCATTTTGCGGAGTCAATTCCGGTGGTGGCGCTTGGCAACAAGGTTCATAGACGCCGCCCACAGGGTTTGATTCACGCAGCCAGAATTTCAACTGCAAGATGCCTTGCAAGCCTGATTTGTGAAACAAGAGGTTTGCAATACAGGTTGGGTGTCAGAAGGTGGCAGAAGGACAGGATTCCCCGTCAAATTTGTTGGCTTTCTCAATTTCTCACGACCCAGCCGCATTTGGTTGCATGTCTGCAAAGCAGATGTTTTTTCTCTCCCGGCCAAAGTTTTATATCATTCCTCGCCATGGATAGACCACCATTTGGACGGGCAAGTGAAAAAAGTTGACGCGTAACGAACAACACCAGGTCAATCAGTTGGTTCTGTGGTCGTTGGCATCAGAAGAAAGTGGGCAATATGCCATGTGTTTGGGCTTTTGCAAATCATACGTTTTCCCAACAGTCATTTTGCATACATGGGGTGCAGCATTGTTTTTGCAACAACCACGTGGCACTCATCGTTTTTGCCATTTGTGCATTTCAGCTTCCACCTCTTTGGGCTGATTTAAAGGATGAAAAGGGGGCCATGAACGGATGGCATCTCAACTGGTTTGCTGCGATGCTCCGTGACACTCCGATTTCCTGCGCAAATTCGACACATGTAGTCCGCATATCAGTCCGTAGAACCATGCAGATGCAATTCATCGGGAGACTACTTTTTGAATGGACAATCTTGAATGTTTTCGCCTCGCCTCAAGCTCACATGCAGCAGGCGCTCGCTGAAGCGCTTAAGTTCATCCAGTGGGGGTCCATATCCGGTTGGTGGGGGTTATATATCCTGTCCCGCGCACTGCGGATCTAGCTGGACCTTTCAGGCCTGCATCTTTGTTTCCGGCTTTTGCGTCGGAAGCCTCCTCACCACCCTTGCTGGACTTTGGATCTACCTCCATCCTCTGGCTGCTTCGTTTGCTTGCCCTTCTGAGGAGGTCACTTCTCGCTCTTCTACCTCGGCCTCAACGCTACGCCTTTCGGCGTACCTTCATGAGCGACGCCGTCGCCTTGCTGGTTAACGCTGTCAAAGCTGCCGCTGGCACCTTGCGCCTTTTGGCTGACTCTCTTGAGGCTGCTGCTGATCGGGCTGCCTCTGCACCTCTGGTCGAGGTTGATCTTCGTGATTGGGATTTGGAAGACCCTTCTGAACTGGGTCTTGGGAGCTCTGCTGCTCCTCCTTCATCCTCGCCAAGGGCATCTACCAGATTTGGGACTGCCTACGAGCAGGTGGCTTGTTCCATTCCTCCTCTACCTGCTCACTGCTTGGACATTTGTGGTCGGCTTGGGGGCACTCAGGAGGAGGTTCGAGCAAGAGCACAGAGAGCCTGGGAGGCTGGCTGTTGGGCCAAGGCCTGCATTGAGGGAAAGGTTCAAAAGCCAAGACCTACTCCGAAGATCCCTCAGAAAGCTGCTTGCTACATCATTTTGCGTGGTCCTGGCATTGTTCCTCCTGTCCGAGTGGACACCGCTGCGGAGTACTTCAAGTTGCTGCCCCAGTTCGAGGATCGAGGGATCTATTTCTCATTCCTTCCCATCGCAGGCGGAAGGCAGAGTCTATTGTCTGGCGGCGGGATTCTTCTTCCCTGAGTCACGGGGACAATGACCACCATGAAGATGTCAAGACGTTGGATCAGGGCATCCATTTGCTCCATGTGGTGAGGTTGGACTTTTCCGAATGGGGCTACAGCTCTGGTCCAAAGGAGGCCTTTGTCTTCCCTTTGATGAAGAGAAAGGATGGGTTGATGTGTGCAGAGCCTATGGACTTTTTTCCCGACGAGGTCCTGGATGGTGGCAACTCTTCGGGGATGGCGGACCTCATTGGTCCTTCGAAGAGAGTTTCTGCCAGCAATTTTGGAGGAGGAGAATGGTGTCGAGACGCCCTTGGATTCAGAGATAGACTGCTTGCTGATGGATTTCAACAGTTCAATCCTGGAGCACCTCAGGGGTTTCGATCCTGTGGCCGAGGGCGAGGACATTGTTGCTTTCTGGCCGGGCAATCCGGACGTTTTCCCCGAGGCCAATGCTTTGATCATGAGCGCCTACTCTTGGGTCGAAGAAGGAGGAGATCGAGTGAAGTTTTACTCTGCAGAGGAGGAGGAGCTTGTTGCGGCCTCCCCGGCTGGAGGTAAGAAGGGAAGGGCCAAGGCGAAGGCTGCCAATCCCTCGAAGAGGATCACTACGGCATCTCTGGCAGAGCAGCTAGCGGCTATTTCAGAGGCAATCCCTTCGATCACGGAGCAGCTTCAGCAGGAGGCAGGAGTCCCTCGGAGTGAAGAAGCAAGAAAATCCCATGGGAGGCCCAAAGAAGCAGGACGACAAAGATGCATGGAAGAAGAAACCTCGAAGGAAAGCAGGAGGAGAGCACTTCATGAGCAAGGCCCTTCACGGGCCTATGGCTGACTGCATGACGAGCTGCTCTGATGAGCTAGGTTCCGGCCTATGTTCCGAGGTAGCATTTGATCTACCTTGCAAGGCTGCAAGTTCGCGGAGCTCTGCTACCTGTCCTGAAGCCAATGAGGAAGGTCCGACAGAGGGCCATGCTCCATGGTCAAAGCTACAGGTATTTTCTTTTTCAAGGTGGGCCTCTATGTTCGCGCCGAGCCTGGTTGCCTCTGGAACTCCATTTGCTGAGTTCCTCAAGTCGATTCTCCATTGCCAAGTTCAGCTTGCTCCGGCAAGCGAAAAGGCCTTGTTCCCTCTGCCTATTCCGAAGCTTGGTGTTTTTGGGCCCTTGAGATGTGGTGCAAGACAGAGGAGGAAGATCAGAGTTGATCAGGCCTTTCATGTCATCATCATGGCGCCCAACTACTGGCACTGAAGCCCAAGTTCGAGTGTTTCGAAATGTGAAGAGGCTGCTCAAGGCCTTCGGTAGCTGTCAGGAAGAGTTTCAAGTTCCTACATGTGGCTGAAGACTACCTGTTTTGGTCTCGCTCCTTTCCGACCTTTCTGAACTTCTGACGTGGGAAGGTGCTGGAGGAGATCCTTACTTTCGCTCTTTTCCTGGTGCCCCACGAGGTCTTGCTGAAGTGGTGCCCCGTGATCTGTCGCGCGCAGAGGAACTGGTTCCTTATCGTTCTTTGGATCCGGAGCGTTTGAAGCTGTCAGGAAGTGCCCAGTGAGACCCAGAGCCTTACCTCTCTGATACTTTGTGGATGGCCTATGTTGAGCCAGCCTCTCTTCTCTGGACCCAAGATTTGAGGACCAGTGGAGCCCCTTGTGTTGACCGTGAGGATCCTGAAGCTGTCGCCGGCCTTGTTCCTGTTTGGGATGCACGAGGCCTCATGTATTTGAGAGATGAGCCTCTTCCAGGTGACGGTCGTGATCTGGCTATGAGGTTCTTCAACTGCTACAAGTCATCAGAGGTTGACCGCATGATTGGAGACCGACGGGCCAGAAACTATGTTGAAGGAAGATGCACTGCAGTATCGCCTGGTCTGCCCTCGGCTCAGTGTCTGTTGGACCTTGAGATCAAACCAGGCTCCGAGCGCTTCTCCCTATGTTGCACGGATCGCAAAGACTTCTACCACCAGTTTCATGTCAATGAGAGAAGAGCTGCTTCCAATGCATGTTTCCCTCTCCTGCCCTTTGAGAAGGCAAAGTCCACGAAAGCCTTTGAGGAGTGGTGCTCGAGGAATCTGAAGAAGAGGAAGTATGACCGCCTCATTCATGGCGACCTACTAAAGTCTGGAAAGGGTTCTTCCAAAGTTGTGAAGGAGGTGCCCGACAGTTTTCAGCTATGCTTTCGCAGCATCCCTCAAGGAGACCATCTCGGCGTAGAGTTTGCAACAGATGCGCACCGGTCTCTTCTCAAAGATGCAGGCTTGCTGGCTGAGAAGGAGGAGATGAGGTCAGGGGCGAGTTTGTGGAGTGAGACGAACGCTTCAGGGCTTGTCATTGATGACTTCTTCTCCATTTCCAGGTTGCCTGCTGGTACGCCTTCCTTTGATCCTGAGGGGTGACCAATACCAATCAAAAGCGGTCAGAGACCTCATCGTCGCCAAGGACACCTACAAGGAGGAGGGCATTATTGGTTCTGATGACAAGGACATATGGGACGCTCCAAAGGCAAAACTCATTGGGGCCGAGATAGATAGCTCTCCTCCAGTCCGCAGGCTTGGTCTGGCTACGGTTGCTGCTCCTGCTCGGAAGAGGCTTTCGCTGGCTTTCATTTCCTTGGAGTTGGCAAAGGTGCCGCAGACCTCAGATGCTCTCTGGGCTTGTTTGATCGGAGGCTGGACAAGCTGTTTGATGTATCGCAGGCCGTTCATGTCACTCTTTTCAGAAGTTTACTCGATTGTGAACATGGAGGAGGTCTCTCAAGATCGGCCAAAGCTATGCCCCATGTCCCGTGGAGCAGCTCAAGAGATCCAGCTAGCGGCCATACTATGCCCCCTGTTCGTGACTGACTTGTCTGCGATGCTTCAGACCGAAAGGGTGCGGTGGTGTCTAGGCCTATGGACCTTCAGCTGGTTCGAACTTTGTGGAAGACTGGCCGAAAGAAAGCTAGCTACACCAGAATGCTCACGAGGTCTGAAGCCATCGTCAGGAAGCTGGACTGGGACCGAGAGGAGGATTCCTTTGGTAGCGAGTGGCCTGCAGCTGAGCCTGACCGGCCGAGAGCCTTTCGTTTCCACTTCATTGAGATTTGTGGAGGAGCGGGCAAGATTTCTGATCGCATCGCAGCTCGAGGATGGGTCGTTGGTCCTGTTCTGGATCTAGAGAGGTCCCCTGAGTATGACCTGGAGAACCTCCGAGTACTATCCTGGATCTTCCACATGGTTGAAAGGGGTTGGCTCGATTCTTTTATGGTGGAGCCGCCGTGCACTACTTTCTCGCCGGCCCAGTACCCAGCTTCTCGAAGCTACGATGAGCCAAAAGGCTTCAACCCACTGGAGCCGAAGACTTTGAAAGGGACAACCCTTGCTTTGAGGGCCCTGGCACTGATGAAGCTAGCGTCCTTTACCTCTACTCCTGCTGGCCTAGAACAACCTCGTCGCTCAAAGATGAGAAGGCTCAGCGAGTGGCAGTTTTTTCTTGGACAATGGTTTAGCAGAGGAGGTCTGGACAGCGTCTTGCATGTTTGGGTCGCCCCACAAGAAAGAATTCGTCTTTCTGCTGACAAACCTCCGGGTGGCATCCACCGCAAGTGCTCAGGAGATCACTCTCACATACGGATAGCTGGAGCCTATGCAAAACCGTAACCTTCAGCCACCTACACTGATGAACTTGCTGAGACAGTGGCATCGACCTTTGACAAAGCCCTTTCTTCAAAGCTGAGGATGGCAGCCCATGATCCTCTTGAGCTGAAGGGTCTAGAGAGTCCTATGGTCAATGATGTCCTACTTTCGGGAAGGTGGAGGGTTGACAAAGTCTGGAAGTGGAAAGTCCCACAGCACATAAACATCCAGGAGGTCCTGTCGACTTGCAATGGACTCCACTGTCGGGCTATCCTCTCTGGTGAAGGGCCGCTCTCCCTCTCATGGACTTCGAAGAGCATTGAGGAGGGCAGGAACAACAGTTATTGCAGGCTGCCTCTATCCAGCTTTCCAATTTGGCCCTACTCGGCTCCTACCTGCTGATCACCCCACTCGGGACACGAATTTTCCAGAGAGCTGCGCAAGCATTCTTGAGAAGGAGCATGGTGAGAACATCCTCCGAGGCCTTGCTTCTGTGGTTGGACTCCGTCGAGTCCAGTCGAATTGGGTCAGGCTCTTTCTCCTGATTGTTCCGCATTGGCCCTCATGGTGGACCGTCGATGACTCATGGCGCTACGCCCACCTCTCCTACAAGGCATATCCGAGTCTTGGGAGTCAAGTCAGAAGAGGAGTTGGCGCTGGAAGCTGGATTTTTGATGACACCTGGGCTATCCCGGAGAAGGCCCTCCATGTCTTAGCTTCGCAACGACTGCCCCTTGGAGTTATCTTTGTGGAGTTTTTTGGATTTCATGGACTTTGTGGAATTTTTGGATTTCATGGATTTCGTGGACTTCCAAGCCAGGGCCCTCTCAGGCCCGTGTCTTCTCTGCAGGCCGTCGCTTCACTCCTCTCTCTCTCTCCAGCTTCTCCCTGGTGGGTCCCCCAAGGTGGTGTTTCTTTTACTACTGATATGGACCCCCTTGTTTAGTGTAGCCGGCGCGGTGAGCCATGGACCCCGACTTGTCCCAAGAGATGCTCGTGATCGAACACGAGCTCAATCGAGATCTGGCTTAGAGCTGCCGACTGGGAGGCCAGTGCTGGGAAAGACGCAAGAGAACAGAGACAAGCTGCTTGGCGTGTTTGATGAATGGTTGGGCCTGCAAGGCCTTTCTTTGAACATTTTGCTGGGCCCCGGCACTCCAGACATTGAGCTCATCAATCTCATGCTCGAGAAGTACGGGCGTGAGCTGCACCGAGCTGGACGCCCCTACGGGCACTATGCTGAGACGGTGAACGGAGTGGCAGCGAGGCGCCCGCTTGATTATGAACCTCACTCATCCCAATTAATTCACTGATGACTCCCATCGTGGGCTCTGTCAGGAAACTGCCGTCAATCACGGCCTGGTTGGGGATCACCGCCGAACCAGGAGAGTCACTCGGCTTGTGCCAGAGCGATGTGGCATCAGCTTTCTACTTGTTCCGTTTGCCGAGCGTGTGGCATAAGTACTTAGCATTCAACGTAAAGGTCAAAGGGTCGGAGGTAGGCTTGTTGGATGACCGTTCTCACGTATTTTTCTTTTGCTGCAATGTACTCCCAATGGGATGGGTGTCATCGGTTGCAGTCATGCAGGAGGTTGCAGAATCTGTCGCATTACTGGGGGGACTCCTGAAACTCAGATAGGTAGGGGGCGTGCGCTCCCTCCCTGAAAACCGCCAGGGACCGGCCTTGGTGGCACGTCTACCTTGACAATTTCCGCGCGGGCCAGAGACGTACTCCAGGTAAGGGGTGTGACGAGGGCCGGGCACTCCATGAGAGCGTTGAGGACGCATGGGACCGTGCTGGCTTGGTATCATCTACAAAGAAGCGGGTTTCGGAAGCTGAAGCCATTCATGAACTAGGAGCATGGGTTGACGGCGCCCCTCAGACCATTTCCATCTCCGGGGAACGCTTCATAACCTTCTCACACAACGTTTTCTAAGCAAGAAACTTGTCCAGATCGTAGTAGGTCGCTGGGTACATGCACTGCAGTATGTGCAGCCGGCTATGGGGGTTCTTGAAGAGATTTGTAACTTTGTTAGCTCACCTCATCCAACTCCACACCTGGTCATGCAGACACGTAGAGAACTTTGGAACCTCCTCTTACTCTCACCCTGTGTTCAGACCTTCATGGGTGCGCGCATTGACACCTCGACGACGGCTTCAGACGCCTCAATGGGGGTGGGCGCTGTTGGCATCGGGAAGCAGCTCAGCACAGAAGGGCGTGACTTTGTTCTGAGTTCGGTTGCTAGGAGTGGGGATGTTCAACGGAATAGGCGGATGTTTTAGGATCTATGATATTTTGGACATCATTGATCTCAGTTGAGCTTTATGCTCCGGCCAATCGGATAGTAGAGAAGCGCTGGCCACATGTCAAGACCGTGACCGATGTCCGGCTGGTCGACCGACAGATGGCCAGAGAATGGCTTCTCGAATTTCCCATGGCCAAAGAGATTCACCTATGGGCTGGCTTCCCGTGTGTTGACTTGTCAGGTGCTAAGGCTTTCCGACAGGGGCTTGAAGGTCCTTCCTCTTCCTTGGTACACAAGATCCCCCGGATCGAGGACCTTTTGCGGGGAGCGTTTGGACCGACAGTGCACGTTAAACGAACCATCGAAAACGTCTCATCCATGGATCGGAGTGCCGCCGAAGAGATCTCACGTTTGTTTCACACTTTACCCTACGAACTGGATTGTAGTGATTCAGTGCCTACGAGGCGACCAAGATTCGCTTGGTGTTCCGAGGCGCTGGAAAACACCTTCAGATATCCGTGTGACGCAACATGCGTATTGGAGGAGGGTGCATGCTGAGGCTACGTTCCCGACCGAGCTTTGAGCAGTGGGCCGAGCCCGGTTGGGTTTGGCCAGGGGACGAAGAGGGTACCTTCCTTCCCACGTGTATGAAGGCGATCTCAAGGAGCAAACCTCCACCAAAGCCTGCGGGAATTCGCAGGTGCTCTGAAGCTACACTGGCCAAGTGGAGGGCGGACAACTCTAGGTATCCGCCTTACCAGTATTTTCTCAGAGTTCTTGTTCTGGCAGGACTCGCAGTGGCGGCTGGCTACTTTGTCAGAGCGGGAGCTTTTGCTGGGGTATGGCTTGGAGCACACCGCGGTGTGCCTCTCGGCATCTCAGCAAAAACAACTGGGGGATCGTGCAGTTGAGGACATCCGATGTTCTCTCTTAGGAGATTCGTTCTCGGCGTTTTCCTTCATAATTTGTGGGGCAGCCATGTGCCGGAACTTTCTTCCACAGATGACATACGGATGGCTGGTCGAGCGAATGGGACTCTCACCAGGTTTCGAGCACCCCTCAGAGCACGGGCTCCCCTAGGGCGCTTCTTGCAGTACGGTTATAGGACACTTGCTGTAAGTAGATCTGTTGATGTGGGAGACCTCAACCCGGTTTTGCTTACCAAGGTTAATTACTCTGGATCTGATATTCGTGTCGCGACAGGAGACATTTTAAACCCGCGGGCGTTTCCACGCCAGGGACTAGAGGCCTCGTGGTGGAATTGGACACCGGTCTTCAAATGCCGGTGGGGGCTTGAGGAGCACATCAACGCCCTTGAAGTCAGGTCCATTTTCTTGGCACGACTCAAGTTTCATGTCTTCCGTAGGTGCGCTTCAGATGTTCGAATCTTTCATGCCACAGACTCCTTCGTTTGCGTGAGCGTTATCTCTAAAGGTAGGTCAGGGTCTTGCAAGTTGAACCACATCTTGCAGCAGCTCAATGCCATCTTATTAGGCTTCAACATCTCTTTGATTATAGGTCATGTAGAATCAACACAGAACCCCACGGATGATGCGTCGCGGGCCTAATGGGACGGAGCTCGCGGTCTTTTGCGTTGGGTTGCTGGTGCAAAGCCGAGCGGGCCCGAGAACGCAAGGACATAGTGCTCAAGGATCGCTTGGTCACTCACAAGACCCTCAGTCAGTACTATAAGTTTACTCGCAAGCTTCTTCCGTGGATTCGGCGCTTGACGTCAGATGAGGAGCTGGACGATGCAGTCAGTGCTTGGGTAGAACACTATTGGGAAACGGGTCGACGTTTGTATCAGGTCTCGTGTGCACTTTGTGGACTTCAGTTTTTCACGCCATGGTCAAAAGGGCGCATTTCACAGTCATGGAAACTTTTCCGACTATGGAGGAAACTTGAAATACCGTGTCCGGCGCCCCCGCTCACGGCCGACCTTGTTTTCTCGTTCGCGGCACTTGCGATCCACAGGGGCGACCTCACCTTTGCTAGCCTACTTCTTCTGGGGTTTGAGGGTTTACTCCGCACAGGAGAACTTCTGCACTTAAGGGGCACCGATGTCCTCATCAGGGACGACGTTGGGTTGGTACGCCTTGATGAAACAAAGACCTCTTTTAACAAAGGTGCTGAAGAATTTGTCCCCTTGCAACATCCCTGGGTCCTTATGGTTGTAGGCACGCTCCTGTCATGCCTTGCTGAGCAGCATGATCTTCAAGGGACCACTCTGGAAGGGAACACCAAGCAGCTTTCGGCAGCGTTTTCGTGAGTACTGTTCTCTTTTCCATGTGAAAGACTTGGGGTTCAGACCATACAGCCTTCGGAGAGGTGGGGCAACTGATCTGTTTCAGCGAAGTTTCTCCTACGATCTAGCTCTGGGGCACAGCATCCGTGCGGCTAAACTGTACATCCAGGACGGATTAGCGAGACTTCCCGCTCTCGCCATGTCAGACAGAGCAAAGGTCACGATTTCCAAGTGGTACCCCCTCTGACCTGATTTCTGAGTGCTACTAGTTTCTGTTTTTCCCCTTTTCATCTTTTTCAGGACAAGTACAGGGACTTGATCCAGCGCCTACCTCTGCCGGGAGGTGTAGTCCGGACAACTTTCAAGTGCTCCTCCCAGGAAACAGAACAGACAAGGTGAATTCTAAGGCTTTCCACCCCAAGCCTTCTAAAGAGGCAGACTCAAAGTGAGTCAAGAGAGCGCCTCAGGTGCACTTGCAGCAGAAAAGGGGTGAGTTGGGAGACACAATCTATTGATGCAACTGGAAGAGGATTGTTAAGTCAGTATAAAGCTGGAAAGAAGATGCGGTGACACGACGCCAGGCATACCTGAGCTGAAGGGGCACGTAACCAAGGGTACGGAAAGCCGCGTTTGCCTTCAAAGTCTTCTTGGTCTTGTAGTTCGCTTTGGCTTTTGCATGTCCAACCCAAATGAATCGAATAGGTACTAGACAGCTATGTTGCCATGGTCAATAGCGAGTCGGATGAGTGATGGCATGACGCAACAACGATCATAGAAGGTAATACTCCAAAAGTGTGCGCTATCTTCATTCACTGCATTTCACACTGCCGTAAATCACCAGGGTTCATCATGTTGCCATTGGAGTTGCCCAAAGCCCCACTATGGACCGTACTTTACCCTATTTTTATGCTCTGTGAGGCAGAAGCCACTGCAAATCGCGATGTTTTTAAGCTTGTCGTGGCCCAAAACACCGCAAAACACCGCAATTTACCACGTTTTCAACGACGTGGTCGCCAAACGCACTGTTATTTGCAAGCTTTTGTACATTTTCGCGCAAAGTCGTCGAGCCTCCGCATGTACAAATATGTCGCAAAAACCAATGTTTCTGCCCGACAATACTGCGAAAACCGTCACCCAAACAGCGAAATCACAAAATCTGGTCCCCCGGCCTCCCGACAAGACACATGAAACAGATACGCGTCTCAAAACCGAAAATCGAAGACCAACAGTAAAAAACACAGTTTTTATTTTTTGATCTTGCCGGTTCCGGGCGGGCGCTGGCACGAACTAGTCCATTCCGTGCTGTAAAACACAGTGTTTTTAGTTTTTGGAAGTCTGCGGTCGCGACCTATCAAAAAAACCATTGTTTTCACCAAAAAATGACCCCCCCTCCCCAGGTAAACCTGTACCTTACAGTTGTTTATGCCATCCGGATGATCACGTCCTGAGCACCTTCGGTGCGGGCGGATTTACATATACTGAAAATGCATTGCAGCATGCAAGGGAACAGTAAAAAATAGTCTTGGCCGCAACCTACAGGTGGAGCAAAAACAGGCATCGAAAGAAATGTTCAATCCAAAAACAGTTCACGCAGGAAACTGAGGGCGAGAAGCCGGCAAATGACTGTACACTGTACACGGACGAACCTATGCGAATACACCCGCGCAATGAACCTCTTTATCATCATTTCTTACAAGAAGTACATTAGAGGTAGGCTCATATCAAGCAGCTCTCCTAAAGTAAACCTTCATAACCATAAATGTTTACTTTGACAGGTAGTTCATCATTAATGAGAGGAAGATTCACCGCGCCAGAATTCATCAGCTTTGACAAACTGTACAAGACTTGCCTGCAAAGGACTTTAAAGAGTTGAGCATGCAAAGACATTCAGAAAAACTCTCATGTGACCACGTGGAGGTCTCCTTTGAATAGTGGCATTTCTTCTGGCAACACAACGATGTTCTGATGCTCACTCACTAATCCTACCAGCGTCGCTGGTGAGCAGGATAAGTGGTGGTTTTGTGCAAAAATGCCCTGCAAGAGTGTTTTAGAAGCATGTGCCCTAGAAGAGGGTCCCACAAGAATGTCTGCAAGAGTGTCCCGCAAGAGTGCCTTGCCGTGTCCCACGGCAAGAGTGTCCTCACAACTGTCTTACGTATGTCAAGCAAGAGTGCCAAACAAACCGTGTCACGCAAGAGTGTCCTGTAAGTGTATCTAGACTGTCCCACAAGGATGAGCTCGTGTGGTGAAGTGCAGAGCAAGCTGCTTCAGGCCATAGCGCAACAGGGCCCTTCTGAAGGCCATGATGGTGGCGAGTAAGGCGTTGGTGGTGGATTGGTGCCTTTGCTTTGCCAGAGGCTTGGGGTTGAGCATTGGCGGCAAGGAAGCCTGGGTTGCACCTTGTCTGTCCAAATCCAAGCTCTTGCGCACCATGCATCTCCTAGTCATGTCATCTCCTCGGTCACGAACAGGCTGCTGGCAAAGGATATCAAGAAGAATCGCCGGCAGTCTCCAAGGCCCAAAGTGCCCCACCCTGGAAGAAGAGATGCCGATGATGTCCTTGTCCTCCGCGATTGCGAGCAAAGTGCCTGCACTCGTGGGGCTCAAAGAGGAGGTGGCGCCATGCAAGGTCTCAAGGATATGTCGAAGCGCGGTCTCGCCGCGTACCGCGCTAGCCCGACTTCAACGGGCTGCGGGCTTGCGCAGCAAAGAATGCAATGAATGCATGCATGAATGCATGCATGCGTGTATGTTTGTATGTATGTACTTATGTATGCATGCGTGCATGCTTGCGTGCGTGCGTGCGTGCGTGCATGTATGTGTGTATGTGGCTTTGCGCCACGCTTTTTTTCTTGCGGACCTCCGAACGTGGCCCAAAAAGATGTGGACCGGATTGGTGGACAAGTGTTGTTCATGTCTGTCCGTTTTGCCGCTTCATTTGGGGCTTGGAGGTTGGTATGAGCAAGGCAGTCTTAGAATTGTGTTGTAAAAAGGGTGTGACAAACTGACAAACTGATGATACAGTTTTGGCGCATTCTCTCCGCGCAAATCAAGTCAAACTCTTTCCATAGGTGCCCCCCGTGTTTGTATTGTTGTGGACATTGGGGCGTGCAGCATGCCATGTTGACATACAGTAGTTGTTTGTGTTTTCCAAGGTGCCAGCAAACTTCCCTCACACAGAACCCAGCACAAATTGAAATCATTGACAGCGCCGCCCTGGGCGACCTTCGGTGCAATGTCAGCTTGGACCTCAGATGCGCCAAGCTTCCACACACACACACACCCAATATAACTCATAGCCAAACGTTTTGCCATTGGCAGTTGCAGTGGCAGTATCCACAATTGAACGGGCACCGCTTTCTCTGGAACTGCTTGTGACGCCTCGAGCCAGCGTGCTCAACTGCCCTACAGTCCCATAAGTTACTTTGTGACAAACAAGTGTTGCTGCCCAACCAAGACTTCGGAGTCATTGTTAATCCCATGCATGGTGGCAGACAATCATTTTCGATTTCCAGTGGATATGCTTTGCCAAGTTGTGCCCGGGTGCTTGCCAGGGTTCGAGCATATAGAACAAACCCGGTATACTGCACTCAGAATTTGTATACAGTAGTAGGAAGTGCCAGTGCTGGTTGTGCATGCTGTCACGGCAACTGTGAGCTGGCTGCGCACTGTTGCAACAGGGTAGCCATTGGTGGTCCGGTAAAGACTATTCTGTAAAACGATGATGGTTGGAAACCTAAAATAACCCACTCGGCCCTCAGACCTGCCAGGCGCATTGTATGATTCTAAAGTGTTGTTTTGGATGACTTGATCCATGGGATGTGCAGATGTGTGAATCCTGAGGATTGTACATTGGACATGAAGTCTGGCAGGAACATGTTGCTGACATGAAGATATTAGAGGTTACCTGGAGTGTCCTGCAGAACTACATGACCCAATCCGTTCGTCCATGGCGTCACGTAGGAGCAAAACGAAGAAAATGTCAGCAAATGAATTGGGATGGCGCCTGAAAAGGATTGACAGGACGGAGTGGGATCAATTACTTTGATCAGCTGTTGCTCTCGATTTGGGACGGGGAACATAGTGTGTGCCGGCATGATATCAGTTGTGATTGATAATGAACCTGAGGTCACAACCTATGACGCTTGACTTTAAGAATGGGCTGCTTGCTGTCAGTCACATGCTTTGTTTGTGGTTGGGTGAACAATTTATAGTTTTGTGATCATTTTCCCAAGGACAGCTCTTTCAGCTACCGCCAAGATCAAGTTGCTCGATTGGGTGAGAGGGCAAAAGCAGAAACGACTGAAGAAGACAGACGCACCTTGACTCTTGAAACAGTTTACTCTTCAACTTTTAAGAAGGCTTTTTGCCTAGACTTTAGCAGCCTCAAGAACTGAACCACTCGTAAGCCGAGGAAGATTTCAGCAAAGCCCATTCATGCAGCGCATGAGGGAGATAGACGAACGGGCTTGGCAACAATTTAGCGAGCGTGACAAGAAGCGCACTCAGACAGACCCTAGCTTTAAACCGAAGGATTCAGATTTTGAGGCGCCAAGAACCATCAAATATGACAAGGCTGTGAACTATTACAAGACTTTGGGCGTTGACGAATATGCAACCAACGATGAAATCAAAAAGGCCTACAGGAAGTTGTCTTTGAACTACCACCCAGACAAGCAGACAGGAAAGACGCAAGAAGAGATGGACGAAGCGGCAGCAATTTTCATGGAGATTAAGAACGCTTACAAGCTGCTCAGTGATGATCCCACTCGTCGGCAGTATGATTTTGACCGGGACAGAGATGTTGTAAGTGCTCAGTCACATGGGAAGAAACCACAAGAAAAGAACGGCTTTGATGCAGGTGAAGCCCTCCAACGCATGCTTCAGAAGGCTGCGGAAAACAAAAAACTCCCCAGTGAGATCATCACTGTGCCCGTCCATTGTAGGGTTGAAAAGTTTGTGTTTGGTGGGCAGAAAACGTTGAAGCGCACGCGGCTAGTCAAAGACCGCAGCTACGGTGGCTACAAAGAAGAGCCCAAGACATTCCGGGTGGATTTGCCAGCAGGTGCAGAGCAACCCTTTAGTGTGGAGTTTCGCCGTCAGGGTGATCAGCACGATGGAAGGGAAGCAGACACGATCCGATTTCTTTTCTCTTCCAAACCTCATCTATCTCTAGAAAGGGATGGACAGAACCTAAGGCTGAGAGATCGTGTGCGATTAGAGCTGCCAATGAGGAAAGAGTCGTACCTTTCCGTCAGCCTGTCTGCCTTCGCTGGTCGGCAGATCTTCCTTTGGGGTCGGAAGCTCTCCTGAAGTGGAAGCTGAAGCATCAAACAAGACAAGGTACTTATAAAAAAATATATATATATGTTCCCATGATTTCTTGGCCGCAGCTCTTTCGACGGTTCAGGGAGTGCATGAGCCTTGTGCATTCCCCCGCGGCGCAGTCGGGGGTAGTAGCGGCCATCGTTGCGTCGCTTTTCCGTGAGCCCGCGCAGGCTCTTCTGCCCTGTTTTTGTGAGGAGGTCCGGTACCACTGGCCTTCCATCCTTGCTGGGATCCTGGTTGGGCTGGTCATTGGACAGGTGGTTGAGTGGCTCATTCTCCTTCGAGCTGCTTTGGGTTTTCAGCTGCGTAGTCTGCAGTTCTGGACCCGGAATCTGCATCTAGCTAGGGCACGCCTTGCATGAGCACCCCTTTTTCTGAGGAGCTGGTCACCTTGCGTTCAGAGTTGCGTGCTCCCCAGGAGCGAGTGAGTCTGCTGGAGCAGCAGGCTGTTGAGCCTCGCTCGGACGGGGGCCCCGCCACCGTTGTTCCGGTCACCGTGAACTACCATCCCTCACAAACTACAGACAGCCCGGTCGTGACTCGGTCATCGGTGCAGATCGGTTCCCCTTCTCAGGCTCCAGAGTTGCCTGTGGGCACCACCCCTTCTGGTCGTGTCTCAGCCACTTTGTACACTGAGGATTATCGTCGTGAGATCACATTGGGCATCGGGGACTACTTCCGCCGGTGCCTGCAGGGGCATCGGGTCGTCAGGAGGTGAACCTCCCATCCAAAGTTTACGTGCTAGTCCGAGATCTCCAAGGCCGTCTTTACGATCCCGTTGAGGTTTTTACGACCTTTGGTGCTATTCGGCCTCACGTCCGTGACGGTGACTTTTTGGGGGAATCCATCTTCGTGGGCTTCCCCACTCAGTGGGAGGCAAAGCTCGCGGTTCAGCAGGCAGGTCTGCGCTGGCCTGCGTAGATGATGGAAGGCGATGAGGAAGATGTTGATGGCCAGCCCTTGACTCAGGCCGAAGTGCTTAGGCAATGTGCTGTGCTGTCGGAAGAGTTCGACCAACCGTCGGTGGAATACCCCATTGGTGTTTGCGAAGTCACTTCATCAGCTGGGCTTTCATTGAGGGTTGCAATTATATGCATTGGGGAGTGGTCTGGGTCCTTTTTGGTTGCAGTCCCACATGCTGCATGGCATCGTACAGTGGCCCGTAGGCAACTCCCATCTTCTTTTTGATGAAACCAAGTGCATGTGACGTCTTGTTGGCTCCATCGAGAGATCCTGCCGCCGAGACGACTACTTCAAAGATTTGGATCGGGTGGCTATCCCCGGACTATTGGGACTCCGTCTCATTTGACACAGGAAGCGCCCCTGATCTTTCCATCCCGTTTGATGAGGATGAACTTTTTCTGCCACTAGCTACAAGTCTGGTCGCAGCAGCTCAGCCTTTTCTCCCGAGTCAGCAGCAACGGCCCAGTTCATTTGAATCAGTTCTCCCTGAGGCGGAGACCTCGCTGGGCCCTCGTGTTGCTGCCTTGGAAACCAAATTGACAGAGATCAAAGACCAGCTCGCCTTGTTGGTGAAGTTGCAACGGCCTGTCTCTCAGACTGCTGAGAAGCCGGCTGGAGCAGTTCGTGTCGCTGTACCCGGAGGTAGGCCAAAAGCATCAGCAATAGCCGAGCAACCGGCATACCCTGGATTAGATCCTGCAGTAGTTCATGCTGCGCTGGCTGCTGGTATTCCAGCGTCTCAGTTGGAGGACATGTCAAGAGTCGCAATCACTGGAAAGCCTCGCCTGCCTGACCTTCCTCGCCCTCCGCCTGGGCGCAAGGACCCGCTGTCGGAGAGCGAAGATGAGGTGCAAGCCCTGGCAGAGTTAGATGCCCCGGCGGGGGAACAGAAGGAGACCAAGTTGACGGCGATCACCCAGCACCTTGCAGTTCAGAAGAAGAGAGACATTTTTTTGGAGGCTTTGCTCGACGGATCTGGCTCTCTCGGGTCGTCAGAGTCAAGTGGTGTGCCCGCTTCCAGAAAGAATGCTGCGGCCCTTCGTGCTCTTCGGAAGACCCTGACATCCGACCCCGAGAAGATCTCCCGCGTGATCGAATCCAACATGGAGGCCGATTTCCAGTTGAGGAGGACCGGTCTCCCAGGTTCATCGATGGTAACAGTGAGCGCTCGAGCGTGGTTGGAAGCCCGGTCCAGGGTGCAAAATTTCAAGACCCCTGTCACTTTGCTTTGGGGTATTGCAGGCATCCTGGATGCCTTGAGGGTGCAGCGTCCGGAGGAAGCTCGAGCTCGGGCTTGCCTTCTGCTTTGTCAGGGCGACCAACTCTCGATCGACAAGGGAAGTTGGATTGTGGCGGCTCCTATGTCTCTCGAGGATCCACCTCCTTATGCGGTTTTTGCCACCCATACATTGCCAACAGAGAGCGAGAGTCAGGTCACAAAGTTGATCGACAGCAGGTGGGTCGACCTTTTTCTTCATCATTTGAACGAGGTCGATCAGCTGACGGAGAAGAAGAAAAAGCTTGCCTTCAAGAAGCAGCAAGATCCACCTACTGGGGATGCACCTGTGCCAAAGCGCGGCAACAAAGGCAAAGGGGCCGGCAAAGGCTCTGGCTCAGCCGGCACTGGCAAGGAAGCAACAAAAGAGAAAGAAGCGGCGCAGTGAAGCTTGAGGAGCCCTTGGGTCCCGCACTCGGCTGCCAGATCCCTTGTGACGGTTCTCCTGTGCCGAGTTCTTCTTCGCCAGCGCAGAACGTTTTCTCCCCTTCGGGAGTTGACGTTCCTGCGGTATTGGGTCCGGGAAGCCGTCGCGAGGGTGAGCGCCTGCCTCCTGCCGGGGCCAGCGGAGTGGTGACCCGACTACCAAAAGGTTTTGCTCAAGAGTTGAATCGGCATATTATGACTAGAGCTGCATGGTCCCGGCTGTTGTCACCCTGGAAGAGCTATCAGAAGCGTCTGGATCGTTTGCTGCCTGAGGACGAGGTTCCTGTTGGAGAAGAGCCTGCACAGGCTCATCCGCTGTGGGTGCAACTCTGTCGGTCGTGCCAGTTTTATAGCTGTTTCAACTTCAGAGCACCTGTTCAGCAACACATCAACATCAAGGAGCTTAAAGCATTGTTGACAGCTGAGGGGAGGCATGCTGAACATTTTCCTTCTACACGCTGCAGCATTGGTACTGATTCTCAAGTGGTCCTAGGAGCAGTAGTCAAAGGAAGGTCGTCCTCTAGAGCTCTCAACTGGCTGTTGCAGTGTCATATACCAACTTTGCTGGTTTACAATTGTTGCTCCGGACAAAACTATGTACCTTCTGCTGATAACCCTGCTGATGACCCCACTCGAGATAGACAACTTCGCAGCCCAGTGGAGCCTCCTCCTGCATGGCTGCAAGCAGCTTTTCGAGGGGACTTCCAGCCACTTGATGATTTTCTAGCAGACCAAGGGGTGAGCGACGCTGTCTTAGCCCGTTTACGGAGCTTCACTGAGAGTGCGCTCCCGCCGGACTGGTTGGAGTCTTGCAGGAAGTTGAGGAGGCGATTGTTCGCTCAGCAGTCAGGAAGAGCTGTCAACTGCTCGGCTCGGCCGGAAAAGTCCCGGGCAGAAAGCGCACTGTTTCCCGAGGCAGAAGCTGGAACTCCAAATTTGCTGGCATCGAGTTCCCAACTGTGGATGACGGTCAACCGCCGTCCGTTGTCAGGAGAAGCGAAATCACTACTTCGAGCTCTCCCGGAGGAGTACTTTGTTTTCCCGCCTGGACGTACTGCAGCCCAAAGACGAGCTTTGATGAGCCATCCTGGTTGCTTGGATTTGTTTTCTGGCAGCCGGGGACTAGCAAAGGCCTTGGCGAGACATGTAGGTTGCTGGGTTTTGACTTACGACATCGCGTTCGATCCGAAGCAGGACCTTCTTGCAAAGCCTACTCAAGAGTACATAGAAATGCTAGTAGCAGCAAAATGTTTTGTGACTTTGACTGCTTTCGAGCTTCTCCCGCGCCGTTCGACCTCCAGTCCGTTCCCGGAGCCGACCGCGCGGTCTACAGCAGCTGTCGCTGAACATGAGACGGAAAGTTGCAGATGGAACCGCGTTCTCCCAGTGGCTGGCAGGCCTTGTAACAAATAGTTTGCATCTCAGCATGTTGGTGTTGGTCGAGAACCCTTGGATGTCGTTCCTTTGGGATCAGCCAGAATGGCAGACTTTGCGGGAGGAGACAGCTTGTGACTTTTTTACTACAGACTTTTGTGTTTGGGGCACACCGTGGCGGAAACGGACAAGATTTTTAGTTAATTCCAGTTTAGCAGGACAAAAGCTGTTATGCCGCTGCCGCCCCCCAGTCGAACACATCAGATTGTCTGGTTATTCATCTCAACATCGCCTCCCCTGGACAAAGGTCGCTGAGGCCTATCCGGCTCGACTTTGCAATGCCGTAGCCTTGTTCCTTCAGAATGACCTGCTGCCAGAGGCCCGACGCAGGCGCCTAGACCTTGCAGCCTGCGCTCGTTGCAATAGACGAATTGGAGAAGCTTCAAAGCCGGGGCGACGGCCTCGGCGACTGAGGCCTGAAGTTGACCTTGAAACTGTTCAACTGCTTTCCTCCCAGACTCTCTTCATTCAGCAGCGAGTGCGGTCGCTTTTTGCCGAGTGGCTAGAGCTAGAACTCAATCCTTTGTCATGGAACAGGATTAGGCTCCGTGCTGACCTCTGGGTCGTTTTTCTGCGAGCCTTCGGTCGACATTTGTACATGACGAGTCAGCCTTTGTACCTTTTCAGGCATCTAGTGGTGTTCTACCAACGGAATTATCCGACTTTTCCAGCCCCGCTCGCCGATGCTTGGGACTTGATAGCACGCTGGGAGAGAGTTCAGCCAGTACAACATAGGACTCCGATGCCGAAGGTGATATTTGATGCAATGATGAGTTTGGCCTGGTTGTGGGGCTGGAAACGGTTCGTTTCAGTGTCCTTGCTTGCGTTCCATGGCAAGTTGCGGATCAGCGAGCCTCTCCGTGCTCGAAGACAGGATTTGCTGTTGCCCAGCGAGACTGGTTCGGATTTACAGGCCCTGTTCATCAACATAGAAAAGTCCAAGACTAGTTACCGTGGCAGAGGCATTATACAACACACAAAAGTGGTCGAGGAGCTCGCCTTGGAAGTGACTGAACGGGTATGCGGTGCTCTCCGCCCAGAAGAGAGTTTGTACCCGGCTACGCCCAGCACTTACCGTCGCCGTTGGGATGCTTTGTTGCACTGCCTACAGATCGACAAAAGTTGGGGGTTGACCCCCGGCACCTTGAGAGCTGGCGGTGCGATTTATGCATACCATCAAGGCCTGCAAGTGACAGAGATTCTGTGGTTGATGCGTTTACGCAACCTCACCACTTTGGAAAGTTATTTGCAGAGCGCAGCAGCCATGAACATTCTTCTTAAGCTTCCTGAACATGTCAGGATTCGAGTTCATTCATTTGCCCAACTTCTACCCTACCTTGTGCGCCTTTCTCCTTGAGCAGCGCGAAAGCACAGACCCGCAGACGCCCAACCCTGCGGACACAGCTGTTGGTAGGTCTGGCAAAGCAGTGGAGGTGGAGCTGCTTCGTTGACGACTTCAAGCCCTGTCGTTGTTTTCAGGCCTTTTCATGAAGCCGTCGTTGGTTGCGAGGCTGAGTTCGATGGCGCCCTCACTCACGTTGTCAGACTGCTGGAGTGGAGAAAAGATAGGGTTAGAGCGTGCGCCGGGCAATCATGTTCCCATGATTTCTTGGCCGCAGCTCTTTCGACGGCCCACCGCGGCCCACCCTGGAGCTGCTTCGTTGACGACTTCAAGCCCTGTCGTTGTGTTTTCAGGCCTTTTCATGAAGCCGTCGTTGGTTGCGAGGCTGAGTTCGATGGCGCCCTCACTCACGTTGTCAGACTGCTGGAGTGGAGAAAAGATAGGGTTAGAGCGTGCGCCGGCAATCATATATATCTTATGGAAAACTTTGGACACTTGCAAGAAGTCTTAATTCACCTAGCATAGTCTTGTGGCTTTCAGGAATCCTTTCTTTGGCTGCGCTGCCGGGGAGGAGGGGGACCTTCTCCTCCACTTGCATGGCCTGGGCGTGGGCGCTGGTACGCTTGACTTGGCTTTGAGGTGCAGCTTGGGCCCGAAGGCGGACTTGCCATTTCTGTCAAGAAAGCATCCAAAGATTGAGACCCTACGGTCCATTGAGTTATGTTAAGATGATTTCAATACTTATACGTGTCTCATTTTGTAACATTTTTTCACTCATTCATTTCCAATCATCTCCATCATCGTCCTGTCATGACAATTGTTCATCATTCTTGACAATCTTCCCCTGTCAGTCGACCACGCGCTGTGAAGCCGCACCACTACCGAAGCTCTCGGAACGGCGGACTTTTCTTGAGCGCTTTGGCCTGGCGCCGAAGAGCGGCTTCTCGTTGAATGCGGGGAGACATTCGTCAGCGAGTGGTGCCGCTGGCCCAACAATTTGGACATTCGAACAACACAACCTTGAGTTTGATTAGCTTTAGCTTAGGACCAGGATCCTCCTCCATGATCTGATTTCAGGGTCGGGGGGCCACCCCCCGTGTCTTTGCTATTGCTTCCTACTTAACCACTGTCTGGTTTGCTCAAGCTTGGTCAAACAACCGCTTGCTTGCGCACGCCGTAGTAGCACTTGTCACTTTCGTTCCGTGCTCGTCCGGTGGACCGCTCTCGAGACAGTGTCTTTCCCGGGGAGCCTTGCTGCAATTGCACTTCGCGTCAACTAGTGCTAGCGGAGCCTGCTCGCGATGGCCACGTCAGGCGATGATACTCGGATGAAGAGTCGATGGCTCTGCGCATGAGTGTTAGATAGCTGCTGATATTCGGTGGTTGTGTCAGTTGGTTCCGTTACGAAGAGGCCGTCGATGATTGGTTAGCCAAAGCCAGCATTGATAAGGCCGAACGTTTTGCTCCACTGTTGAAGACACGTCCAACAGGTGATGCCACGACGCCGGGGATAATTACTCTTGACACTTGACAACACTCAGGCGATATTGCGTAAAATGAGCGCAGAATGTTTTCCTTTACGTAGTGTTCGGTTTCTTCAATCACCGTAGGGGAAACCAAGAGCTCGTGACATTCACTTCGAACCTTGAAATCCTGTTGCGCTGACTTTGGAGTGGCCGGAAGACCTCCACCTGAACGCCCAGCCAAGTCTTACTGGACTGACAGGACAGAACGCGGGCAAGATATGTTGGGTAAATGGCTTGAGATCTGTCAGGACAGGCGCAACCTTTTGTTTCCACTTGCCAATCACTTCATTACGCTGTTCTTCATCATCCTTTCAGAACTCTCAGATGGCCAGCGTGAACGCTTGACCAGTCTGCCCCAGAGCAAGGGAATCCTGGTGCATTGGTAATTGTGACCTCTTCATTATGTCCCGCGCGGCAATTCAAGAGCAATTCAAGATCCGAACATTCGTCCGCGTAACAGGCAACGTTCGTTTTTGATTTTGGGATCAGGGAGAATATGAAGGAGAGGAAGGTTTCTGGGTCGAGGATAAGGAAAACGGAGTGGAAGGTTTATGTCTTTGGACGGCGAAAAAGCATTTTTTGCCATTCATGAGGGGGTAGATGCCTAGCGAGGTAAGGGCAAAAGGAAAAGAGGAGCGTTTAGGTCCTATACTGGATGTCAGACCAAGAAAAGCAACGGTAAGGCCAATGTCGCCGAGGAAGAGCAAGATCCAGATCAGTCTTGCCCCACCGAAAGCAAGCAAAAATAAGCCAAAAGGAAAGTTTGGCAACGATGATGCAAAGGAAGGAAGGCAAGGATAAGTCCAGGCCTTTCCAAGCGTCCGGTGAACAAGGTGCCTCGACCTCTAAGACACGATCCACTCATCTACCCTCCGCCAACTATGCCTGTTGCATTAGCCAGAAAACACAAGCGCTTGTCCAACAAGAACGAACTTCACAAATTGCATATGGAACAGTACCATATGAGATTTGAACCTTTAAGCATCGTACTCATGCACTTCACTTGCCAAAAGAAACCTATGAACTTTATTTTGCAAGTCAGTCGTTGAAGGGTGCGAGACATGTCAGAAGTTCAAATAGTAAAACTAGCGGTCTGAAGCTGTTTGAGAGATGACTTTCATGACTTTCATGGATCATTGTGAGATCTCAGCTCCGTCAGGAGAACCGATCATTGTCTTGAGCATCTTGGACCACACTGCTGACGGTTGACCGCTATTCCTGCTGCAATTGCACTTCGCGTCAACTAGTGCTAGCGGAGCCTGCTCGCGATGGCCACGTCAGGCGATGATACTCGGATGAAGAGTCGATGGCTCTGCGCATGAGTGTTAGATCGCTGCTGATATTCGGTGGTTGTGTCAGTTGGTTCCGTTACGAAGAGGCCGTCGATGATTGGTTAGCCAAAGCCAGCATTGATAAGGCCGAACGTTTGCTCCACTGTTGAAGACACGTCCAACAGGTGATGCCACGACACCGGGGTTAATTACTCTTGACACTTGACAACACTCAGGCGATACTTCGTAAAATGAGTGCAGAATGTTTTCCTCTACGTAGTATTCGGTTTCTTCAATCACCGTACGGGAAACCAAGAGCTCGTGACATTCACTTCGAACCTTGAAATCCTGTTGCGCTGACTTTGGAGTGGCCGGAAGACCTCCACCTGAACGCCCAGCCAAGTCTTACTGGACTGACAGGACAGAACGCGGGCAAGATATGTTGGGTAAATGGCTTGAGATCTGTCAGGACAGGCGCAACCTTTTGTTTCCACTTGCCAATCACTTCATTACGCTGTTCTTCATCATCCTTTCAGAACTCTCAGATGGCCAGCGTGAACGCTTGACCAGTCTGCCCCAGAGCAAGGGAATCCTGGTGCATTGGTAATTGTGACCTCTTCATTATGACCCGAGCAATTCAAGATCCGAACATTCGTCCGCTTAACAGGCAACGTTCGTTTTTGATTTTGGGATCAGGGAGAATATGAAGGAGAGGAAGGTTTCTGGGTCGAGGATACGGAAAACGGAGAGGAAGGTTTATGTCTTTGGACCGCGAAGAAGCCTTTTTTTGGCCATTCATGAACTCCGTAGGGTCGGGTAGATGCCTAACGAAGTGAGGGCAAAAGGAAAAGAGGGGCCAATGTTGGACGAAGCTCATTGGTTTGAGTTTAATGCCGAACAGAAGCTATTTCCTAACGTTTACTTTTCCTTCCTTGAGCGTTCGCATTGAGTCTTCCTGTTGATTCTACCTTTGTGCTTCTCAGTCCGATGCCTTCGCAGCCACCAAGTCGCAGTCTGAGTCTGAACTCTGAACTTCGTGACGGCCACCCAGGCTTTCAGGAAGCCAAGCTTGCCGAGATCAAGTCTTGGCTCGACGCAAAAAGTGTTTGATTTAGCCGATAGCGGTAAGATCAATTCCAAGAACTGGGTGACCGGACGTTGGGTCCTCACCGTAATTACACGAGATAGAGACGCTAAGTTCTTGAAACGCATTGATTCTGTTTCAAGCTGAACATGTGAATCATCATCAGGTGCAAGGCCCGATGGGTCCTTCGTGGTTTTCAAGATTGTCAGAAGGACAAGCGACAGACGGATAGCCCAGCTGCCTCACAGTCAGGTTTTCGCGTGGCCGTTCAGTAAGCAGCCGTTGAATGTTGGAATCTTTTCCATATGGACTTAAAAACCGCCTCTCTCCAAGCAAAGCTTATGATTCATCCAGGGACATTATTTGCCAGATCCCCCCTGAAATGGGCTATCCGCCCGACCGACATCCTTGCTCTTATGAAGAGCCGGCCTACGGTGGAACAGCGCCACGTCACCCAGTTCTTGGAATTGATCTTACCGCTATCGGCTAAATCAAACACTTTTGCGTCGAGCCAAGACTTGATCTCGCTTGGCTTCCTGAAAACCTGGGTGGCCGTCACGAAGTTCAGAGTTCAGACTCAGACTGCGACTTGGTGGCTGCCGCGAAGGCGTCGGACTGAGAAGCACAAAGGTAGAATCAACAGGAAGACTCAATGTGAACGCTCAAGGAAGGAAAAGTAAACGTTAGGAAATAGCTTCTGTTCGGCAGTAAACTCAAACCAATGAGCTTCGTCCAGGTAGATATCCTCTGCGTGGAGGTTCTGATCATCTGGATCACTCGGCAAGAACCTACAATCAACCGTCTCGTCATCTTCTGCTTCATGAATTTAGTGAGCCCGATCCCGCTAGTGACTGCTAGTGAACCGGCTCAGGAACGGCCGCGTAGGGCCAGGCATCTCAAAGCTTCAAGCCCAGGACGGCTGAGCGCATTTGCTCGAATCCTGCCAAGGAATCGCAGGATGTCTCTGTCACGCTGCTGGGACGAAGGCCAACCCAATCGTCTTTTTGGAGCGCGTCAACAGGCTCCGGAAATTTGCCAAGACTCCAAGAACCATGTGGGCACGGTGCAACGCTGACAAATTCAATCAGGACACGCGTCTGGCAAAGGCTAACGTCTCATTCTGCTATAGACGGCTGGGCTCAAACCAGCGCCGTGCATGACAGCTCGTTCATGCTGAGGCTGCTGTAAGCCCGCAGTTGGTCTGTATGGTCTGTACGCCGGCAATAAGATCCTAAGAGGCATTGATGCCGAGCAAATTTGCCAAGATCGTCCACACCTCCGTATGCTGGCTGCCACCTCTCCTGCGCCAAGAGGTCCATGTGGCCGATGATAAAACCAATGTGACTCCTGATTACTATCGGATGAATCTTTACAAGTAATATGATATGACTTGACCTATTTTGACGGACGGACCGAACATTTTATATTATTACCAGCGCTCCAGGATACTGCAGTCCATGGAACACATCCAGAAAGGCAGTTAGGAACGGTGGCCAGCGAACGAATACCAGTCTTTTGTGGCTACCAAGCAGGAACTGCAAGATATGATCTATAAAACTCCAAGAGGCCATGTCGTGTACCACCTAGACATAGCGCTACAGGTCAGCATTCCTTGGTAAATTTTTGTCCGGCTCCAATCGTTGTCCAAAGGATGTCTGCCGTTCGAACATCAATATGGCCAAGGTCGTGTACAACGACACGGGTCATTTGCAGGACCACCCTAAGACTGTGCCATACATCTGGTGCCCGATCACCGGCGAGTGGTGCCAAACTTGACGCTACCATCGACTGTATTCTTGTTCCCCAAATGCACCATTGGTTCAACGTCATGGCGGCCTTTATCTGAATATGTACAGCCGCAGACGCAGCGTCTGTCATTTTTCATATGCGACCTCAATGTGCTTGCCCTGTGCCAGCCCCAAAGATAGTAGCTTACTTTTATGGAGGGCCCCCCTGGACAATTTTCAGCTGACGTCTCTTAAAATGTAAATTACAATTTTGTTTGGCCCCAAATGTGCAACTATGCTGCGGCATTGTTTATGACTCTATGCGGACTGGAACCCGCCCCAAGCCAGCTGTAAGTTTTGTGGAGTCGTTGCAAAAGGTACGGGCCAAGCAAAACAACAAGAGAAGCCGAAACCTCACCAAAAATGTAATTAAGCAAAACTGGTGGAGGCATCAAAAGCAGTGGCAACTGTGCAGGAAAGCCCATATTGCACGGAGTCAGTCGAAAAAGACTAGAATGAAGAGACCTATGTGAAAGAAGTTCCAATACTGCCCATGCAAACCCCCTTCGGTCAAATGGTCATCGAGTAGAAAAATTGCCAGACAAAACAAGCAACCAGTGCAAAAGGTACAGGCCAAGCAAAACAACAAAAGAAGCCGAAACCTGACCAAATGTAAGGTAAACTGGTGGAGGTGTCCACAGCAGTGGCAACTGTGCAGAAATTCTACATTGCACGGAGTCAGCCCAAAAAAGGCTGAGTAAGGGGCCTTGTGAAAGAACTTCCAATACTGCCCGTGCAACCCCCCTACGGTCAAATGGTCATTGAGCAGAAAAACTGCAAGAACAAACAAGCAAACGGCGCAACAGGTACAGGCCAAGCAAAACAACAAGAGAAGCCGCAAAAAGTATAAGCCAAACTGGTAGAGGGGGGAGGGGCATAAGTTGCCAATAAAAGGAAACCGCGCTCATTCCCCACCGGGATGTGGACATGGAGCCACATACGCGCAAGAAAATCTGCAGAGATCAGGAGAGCCACGGTATTATTGCGGACAGATAGTTCACCAAAAAACTCATAGCCAGTCTTTGGGCCAGCGCATGCCTGGGCCAAAGCATGGCTCACTGATGATGGCTATGGAGACTTGGGAGGTATGCAAAGCTGTAACCAGCTGCCAAATACGGTCGTTTTGAGCTTCCTGATGGCTGGGCATAAGGGCACCTCGCACATTCCAACTCAGTATTCTCAGGTCAAAAACAGAGCACGTGGCCAGGCCTGGTTCACGTGGCACTTCACTTGTGGCTATTCCGCCTTTCCATGTTCCAAAAATGGTGTTTAAAGCTAAGCCACCGGCTGTTGAAGCTGCCCTTCGGTCTAGAATGTCAAACGTTTGGCCGGTTGCACGGTCACAAGATTTGTGCGAGTCAAGATCCTTGCTAAGGTTAGAGAGTCCATGGGGCGGCGCAGATCTCCGCAGTGCCTGAATGTCTCTTCTGAGCACCAAAGCCTGCCAAGTCGCAGATTCTGTCACCGCACAAGGCAAAGGAGCTCGTGACAAGTTCAGCAGCTCGTCATGAGCTGCAGCCACCCATGCTAGAGTCACGAAGAGACCTACGCGAAAGAAGGTCCAACGCTGCCCATGCAATCCCCCTGGTCAAATGGTCATCGAGCAGAAGATTTTGAGAGCAAACAGGCAACCTCACAAAAAATACAAAAATGTAAGCTAAACTGGTGGAGGCGGAGTCAGCCAAAACAGGTTAGACAAAGAGGCCTATGTGTGAAAAAAGTTCAATACTGCCCATGCAACCTCCCTACAGTCAAGTTGTGATCGAGCAGAAAAATTGCAAGAACGAACACGCAAACGGTGCAAAAGGTATCATAAAAGGCGCAGGCCAAGCAACGCAGCAAAAGACACCCAAACCTCGCAAAATATGTAGGCTAAACTGGTGGAGCCTCTGGCAGTGAAAAGACATCCCGAGAAAAAGATCTGCTTGACATCGCCGCTGGGTGGGACCTGGGAAAAGGTCAGCTACATTTCTCAGACAGGGTATTTCCCCATGTCCCCGCTCAATAGGGGTAGGGATATGAGAGCTCCACATCAAAAGAGTTCTTTGACCGTGATTGTCGTTTGTCCAGTGAGTTGACCGCCAACTGTCTTCAAGGAATTGTCCGATCTTATGACTGCGAGCTTACGTTCAAGATCCTCACTACTTACTGGTTTGGCCCAAAGACGTTGGGAATCTTGTCCGTTTTGACACTCAATATGGCCGCAGACTATGGTCCAATTTTACACTAACTCTTCTATCGAAACTCAGCACAGATTGTTACGGTCAATCAAGCCGACCCACTTGATGGTGAAATGACCAGTGACATCCTCAGTCATGGTTTTGTCGGAGTGAGAATGAGTCAGGGTCAACAATAAGAAGGCTCCTGCGTTGGCAATTTTCGCGCAAGGCCTGCAGATGTCCTGTCAATCAGAATTGAGGTATATCGACGTTAAGTGTCTTACCGATAAGACCTGCTGGATCAGCGCGGGCACTGCATTCCGGTGGATTTTCGGCAACAAGCAGTCCGAACAACCTACGACCTTCATTCCCAAGAACAAACTTTTCGAGAGTGTCTCTCCTTATGTCCAAGCAATAGACGCTGGTGTGATTTTTTTAAAATAGCGTCCAGCCAAATAACTGTGAAAGAAGCATATGTACCGGGAACCTTTTTGATAGCTTGCGCGACTGTTTGCTACGATGTGTCTGTGAAGGCAAGTACCAAAAGTTTGGAGTTGACACTTTTTGTGATAGGAACGATTTCGTGGACCTCAAGATCCAACGGGATCATGCGGACCCCCATGGCCTATAAAAATTCAAGCCTACAGGCGCACAAGGCCGGATTTCCTGAGTTCCTGTTTGCCCAGGTCTATCCGCAACTGTCTGTTTTTCTGTTCACGCACGCGGACTATATTGATGAGCACTATCGCCGGAAACGTGTGGACCATTTGAAGGCTAATGCTTCTCGCCACGCATCTACGCCCGCAGTGCTAGGAGGCAAAATGGCATGAACTTCAGAGGCTGCGTAAGAGCGCCAAGGCCGATATAATTGATCGGACCATGAGCGTTTTAACGTCGGAGAATTTGATTCCACTTTCGGTGTTGCCATTGGTTGGGTCAAGTGTTCGACTCACGCCTCAGCCATGTCGCATAAAGTACGCCTCCCGTGATCTGAGCAATCCGCAATCCAGCATGCCCGCGGGCAGATGCCAGTATTTGGTCTTCGATCCCGCACTCAACAATTTCCGTAAGGAAGAGCAACCTCCAGGACGCTACAAGCGCTTGCCTTATGAGACTCCTTTGATAGGACCCAGGGATGAATCTTGGCATGATCCACGTCAAGTTATGCTCCAGCAAGTGCAAGGCCAATGTCGTTACGAGCTTTGGCGAGAAAAACGGAATGCCGTATGATGCCAAGGCCAAAGCGTTGCGTGCGGTCTCACGTAGATATCTTTCTGACCCGTATATAGCGTCTCATCTCATTGCTGTACAGCTGACGCTTAAATGAGCACCCTGAGAAAAGAGAATCAAATATTTACATTCAAATTTATATATATATATATAGGTATACAAACAGTATATATGTATATTATATTTACGACCTTAAGCGTTTAGAATATCGACCAGGCAACTTCATGTTAGGAAAATTGTGTCGACCCCTGTCTGGTCTCATCACCTCATATGTGTACATGGCTGACATATTTGGCTCAAGCCCAGTAAAGCAACCGCTTGCTTGCGCGCCGTAGCGCTTGTCGCTTTCGTTCCATGCTCGTCCTGGACCGCTAGTGTCCTTCGCGTCGACCCCCTCCCCTTCATGGGTTCAACTCCTCCTGGGACGGTTCGGGCTTCTCCTCCTTCCTCGTTATTTGGCGTTTATTGGCGGGCCACGGGCATTTTTACCCGAACCTGCTTTTTCAGCTGGTGTGTATTTCCGTTACGGATGTTTCTGTGGCTCACAGACCTAAATCAAGGCATGTTGAACCACCGACCAACAAAAGCAACCAGCTAGATTCTGGCCCGGGTTCTGACCCAGATGCTCCAAATACCTACTGCCGTTGCCGCTGCTGCTGCTGCTGTTTTGGTGTGGTTGTGTTGTGTCGAGCCTCGCCCCCCCTCCTCATTATTATGTTTGCTACTCGTGCTGCAGCTGGAATCGCGTTGAGCTTCTGACCCGCTGCTGCGTTGCTACTGTTGCCTGCCATTGCCTGCTGTTGGTTTTTTGCTGCTGCTTTGCTGCTGTTGGTTTCTTGCTCCTGCTCTGTGCTGCTGCTGCTGCTGTTGCTGCTGCTGCATGGTGGTCTGCTGCTGCAGTTGCTGCCCCTGCATGCCCTGCAGCTGCCCACACTTTACCAACCTTTCGCCCCCCTTTTGTCAAGTTATATATTGAAAACATGATCTTGAATCGGCTCGATTCACCTGCCTTAGCTTTGCTTCTGACTTGTTTGTTCCAAGAACTGTTTTTGCTTGTTCGCTCTTCAGCAAGCCAATCTTGGTTTTGTTTTCATCGCGGGAAGGTGCCATGCTGCAGGAGCTCCTGGAGCGCCGACAGCGTAGGCGTGAGAGTGAAAACTTCGTGGCGGACGTGGAACTCAGGCGCAGACCGACAGCTTGACCAAACAAGTCTGAAGCTGGGGACGAACACAGCGGTGAACTGAACTGGAGTAAAGCAGTGACCATAGGCATGAGAACCATGAGTGCAGCCTGTGCCATCCAACATCAGAATACATCGCAAAAACATGCAAAAACGTTTCAAAAATTGAGTGAAGTTTCGCAACACTCTCCATCTTTGCGAAGACATGTGCTTCCTGATTTGCAAGGCCTGTTGGAGAACCTATTCGGCTATTTACCAAGCCGCCCAGCAGCCTTGTGTTCCTGACCTCTGCCCACGGCCTTTTTGCCGTGAGTTTGGATTGCCCAGCCTGCGGGAAGAAAAAGGCTGCCGGAGAATGGGAGCGTTTGAAGGCACGCTTGAATGCGACTTTGCGGGAGACTGTCTTCCTCTTGTTACCACAGGCCCGCGTTGTGCTCCCGCCCTCCTTGCTGCTGAAACAAGTTTTTGATGACAGAACGGTCCTATCACGGCCAGATCGCTGCATGCCGTGGAAAAGCATTGGTGACCACGCCTTCAAGCAGGGAAACTACTGGATAGCAGGGGCAGCATATGCCAAGAGACTTGCAGAGTTGGGTGTGAGACTGCCGGCAGGTGCATGTGCTGACGACGAAGAGGAGGGAAATGGTCTTGAGACAGAGGAACCAGAGGTGATTGACAGTGCTGACCTCAACATAAAGAGGGGGGGTCCTGATCTGGTGCCCGAGGCGGCCAAAGCTCTCTCCAATCGTGCTGCATGCCTTGTGAAAATTGGAGACTTTGCTGCTGCATTGGGCCATGCTCGAAGAGCTTCACAGCTTGCTCCACGTTGGGCGCGTGTTTGGAGCCGAGTGGGTCAAGCAGCTTGGGATTTGGGCCAAAGCTTTCGAGAGGAAGCTGCTGAAGCATTTGCAAAATCTGTGGAGATGGATCCTTTGATTTCTGCCGTAACAGCCTTGCAGGAAGCCGTGCGGCAACTCCATGGTTCCAACCCGGATGCTGCACATGTTTTGAAGGAAAAAGGCAATGAATCCATGAGGGGTGGTGAGCTTGGGCTGGCAATTGCCTGCTACACGCAGGCTATAGGACAATTGCCCCCTCTCAGAACTGAGACGGCTGAGACTGATAAGCCAGATGAACATGCCTTGCTGCGAGGTGTTCTGTTCATCAACCGATCTGCTGCCTTTTGCCGAGTTCGAAATTGGGATGCAGCCGTGGCAGATGGCAGAGAAGCAATAGCAGCCCAGCCTGGACTATCTAGTGCACACTCGCAGCTGGGAGTTGCCCTCCTTGGTAGTGGCTTTCACCAAGAAGCCTACATTCAGTTTGCAAAGGGTGTCCACCTGAATTCCGAGCACAAACCTTCTCTCAAAGGTCGTAATGCTTGCCTGAAGGAAATGGTAGTTTGGAAGTCAGCCTCTGCCACTACCCGCTACAACAAGCGCTTTTGGCTTGACCTGCGTAGAACCAAAGGCACTACCAGGATCTTTGCCATCTCGGATCTGCACTTTGATCAAAAGTACAATGAGGATTGGGCCCATGGGATTGATGATATGGCATTTTTGGATGATGTCTTGATTGTTGCAGGAAATGCGGCAGATACCAAAGTTGGAGTGATGCGAGCTCTTACAACCCTCAAGGCCAAGTTCAGAAGAGTCTTCTACACCTTTGGAAATCATGAGATGCAAATAATGACATCAGAGTTTGCCCGCTACCCGGACTCTCTCACCAAGATGAACGAGATTTTCACAGCCTGTGATGAAGTTGGGATTGATGTTTTCCCTGCACCTGTTTGTGAGGGTGTTCTCATCATGCCATTGTTGTCATGGTGCAGTGCTGAGTTTGATCACGAAGACCCTTTCCCGGATCCAAATGCCAAGTTCAATTCCAGATGTACGTGGCCAATGGATGCGGATATACAGCTTTGGAAATATATGATGAAGCTGAACGAACCGTTTCTGGACATTCGTGGCTTTGATACGGTGATTACGTTTTCCCACTTTTTGCCACGGCAGGGGTTGCCATTTGACAAGACCAGAAGGAACGCAGTAAAGTCGGTGGGTTGCGATATGATTGATGAACAGGCACGTGCTGTCAAAACAAAGCTGCATGTGTATGGTCACGGTTGCGTGCGAAATGCGCAGATGCATGCTGGAGTGCGCTATGTGAGCTCACCTATTGGCTTTCAGGTAGACTGGCCAAAGGATCACCCTCCAAGGCTCATGATGGTCCACAACGGCCGGAGCCTATGCATGCAGGAGTGGGGCACAGATGACGAACCACCCCTGGGCTACACGAAGCGCTTGCTGCACTTGATTATCTACGCCATGCCAGGCCTGCGAGAAGCAGAGATGCGCAAGATTCAGAACATTGTTACTCACAAATTTGTGGGCACTCCGAATCATCCAGGAATCCTGTGCTCTTTTGATCGACTTGGTAGCAGGAGCCTCGACAAGGAAGCTCTTGCCCAAGATGCTTGGCCTGACATACTGTCATGCAGCCAGGATATGAGTCACGTGTTGACTGTAGTTGCTGATAGCGTGGATGCCCTCAAAGCGTTTCTCACAAGTGAAGCTTACTGCAAAGACTTGTCGACATCAATCTCGCCCCACTCACGGAAGACCGTGTCCTTTTCCTCGCCTTTGGGCCTAGATCTTGTCCATGCCAAGAAGCGAGACCCAATGCTGATCGTGCATGGTCTCCAGCTCAAGGTTGAGGTGAAGGAGGACAGCGAGGAATACGCAAGAATGGCGAAAGCAGTCGAAGCGATTGGCAAGCTTCCAGGCACAAGGGCAAATTCAATTCTCTTGAAGAGCCACACTGTAGCTAGTACTTAGACAGACAGACAGACAGACAGGCAGGCAGGCAGGCAGACAGGCAGGCAGGCAGGCAGAGAAAGAGACAGACAAGCAAACAAGCAGACAAGCAGGCAGACAGACGGACAGACAGACAGACAGAGACGCCTGCCAGGCAGGCAGGCAGGGAGGCAGGGAGGCAGACAAACCACAGACAGAGACAGGCAGCCAGGCAGACAGGCAGCCAGGCAGACAGACAGACAGACGCTGTTTTCCCTGTGACATTACTCCTCTGCGGTGCAGGCAGCATAAGAGACAATTCTTTTAACCTTCAACTCTGGTCCAAGAGTTGTACCAGGTATTGATGGCAAGATTGCCATAGCGCTGCAACCACTTGGATCCGGCCGCTATTCACATGAGGATTTGCTCGAGCGGCTGGGGAACGAAGATCGCGCCGCTGGCATCAGCCATTGTTTCTCAGTGCTTGTGGATGAACCAGCCAGCTACAAAGTCCTTGCGCAAAGCAAAACATTTGGCAAGTTGAGGGCAGCTTACGAGACTTGGGGATTTTGAATTGTTTTCTTGTAGTTGGCCGGCCGTGGGCGTTTGTGTTGTGGTTGTTGCTGGAAACCCTTGACTCGGACTTAGGTGTGCAAAGACTTTATGCCAAGCAATGCCCAGTGAACCAAGGAACCATATTTGATGGGCAAGCCGCTAGCCTTTGGTGTGCCACTGGACATTGCTGCAACTGCGGCCGCGCCGAAGGATGTCGCCAAGGCCAAGAAGACTAACGGTGTGCAAGGATGACTCCACGCCGACTTTTCCCAGAATCAGCCAATGAGAGCCGCGCAAAAATATAGCTAGCATGTTGCAAAGCAACCTGCCAATGCTCTAGCTTTGGCTCAGCTAGGGGCCTTTGCTTCCGCATGGAGACACATGGCCATTTTTTCGCAGCTAATGCAGAAACTCCAAAATGTAGTACAGTCAGTGCGAATGTTGACAAGTGTGCAATCTTAGCCCGTGGCAGCTGCGAGCCTTTTGCGTGAGCCAAGAAATTTTCACTCTTCGAAAAGGTTGTCTGGTGCGTAAGCCTGAGGTGCTCCAGTATGGTACGGATTGGGAACCCATGTGGAGGCTATTCATGCAAACTGTGAAACTGTCGGTCGTGAGCGCCCTCCGTGATCATTCTGGGATTTTTCCACTCCAAACTCCTGTTCTCAGTAAAGTTGCATTCTACCGATGTCAATTGTTCAGAGTTGATGCTTTGGCCAGGTTCCTGGATTGGGTTTTTCAAGCGAAAAGGAGCACCCTAAGGGAAGGGAAAGTTGTGGACTGTGAGACAGGTGAGAGTGTCTGAGCGCCACCTGGCATTGTGCTCGATCTCCCTCATTCCTGCTCTGGGTTCTTTTCTTGTTTTGGGTTGAAGGCAGGTGGGCTGAGGCAGCTCCTGTGTCATGGTCTCAATGACCACTTGGCATATGCTTTGGACAACCTTTGCCGTGGTGTTGCTTGGCTCGAACCCGTTTTTGTGGCCGCAGCGCCCGCAGAGTTGCCAGTGCCCACTCGCACGCTCAAGCACAGTGACAGCTTCTCTCACCACCTCTTGATTCTAGGGCGCAGACACACTGACCATTGGTTCAATCTGAGGTAGGAGCGTGGCCATCACCCCCCCATGCGAAGCCATGGTTTCGCCATGCGCTGCTGATGCTTGCCCAAGCGGGTGAGCGGATCAGTGACTACGAGGTCCTCAAACTTCTTGGCCGCGGCAGCTTTGGAGTTGTGCCTCATGGCTGCGATAGTGAGTGCACGTCTGACCGTCAGCTGGCTTTGTTTTTCGATATGGGTGCAAAAGGAGCAGTTCGCAATGAGCTTCCATTAACTGATATGTTTGGAGTGGTGGGTGGAAGTGCTGCGGTGAAGTGTGACAGCGTGACTTCCCCCGCACATCTCCCGGCATCGTTTGTAATTACAAACGAGACCTAGATTTTGTTCCTCGAAGAGAGGTGAGAGGTGAACAGAGACTGCACTTTATACTTGCAGACATATACTTAGAACATTGTTTTTTTTCCAAAACCCGAAACCCTTTACTTAGAACATCGTTTTTAGAACATCCTGGATTGCACACTTAGAACGTCCAAGGATTGCTCGCTTAGAACATGCTGCATCAGCACACTTAGAACATTATATATGAGGAACATGGATAGATGCAAGAGGGTTGTATATACATATACCACCTGAGGTCTTTGGCCTGGCGTAGTGGAGTAGCAGAAAAGATCAAGACAGGTCTATACAAGGAGGCTTTCTATGATGAAAGAAAGAGCAATCATGCATGTGCCATGGATTCCATTGTGAGTGTATGCACTTAGAACATGGGGACACAAGCAGCACGTTCCTGTCGCTTGGTGTAGGGGGTAGTGGTGAATAGCAAGACCACCTGAAGCTGTGGAAGCAAAAGGGGGATAGGAGCGACACTGTTGATTCGCGTATGAATAAGTGGAAAAGTTCCAGGCAGGTTTACATAATAAGACTTTCTATGATGAGACAAAAGAGCAATGATGCATGTGCCATGGATTCCTCTGTGAGTGCACACACTTAGAACATGGGGACATAAGCAGCACGTTCCAGTCGCTTGGTGTAGGGGGTAGTGGTGAATTGCAAACCACCTGAAAGCTGTGGGAAGAAAAGGCGGATAGGAGCAAAGCTGTCGTATAGAGTAGCAGAGAAGGTTCAAGGCAGGTCTACATAGTAAGGCTTTCTTTGTGTCAAAAGAGCAATGATGCATTCCTCTCTCAGTGCACACACTTAGAACATGACATGTGTTTGTGTGTTTCACTACACCCCTTGTTTTGTAGCAAGCATTGCATCCAAAGAGCACAGATGGAAACTATTTTTCTTCTCTCTTTCGTGTTGCCCTAGCTCTCAAGTCCTGAACACAGTGAAACATCGCCTGCAAAGGCAACCCCAGCCGCATTGACGCAGGAGCACCAACACTATGTAGGCAAACACAGAATGTCACATAGGCGCATCTTCCCAGAAACAACTATAGGAAATCATGATACAGTTGATTCATTGAACCGTTGCCTCCATTGGCCCATTGCACCAATGCATGCACAAATCCCCTTAGGGCTGCATCACATAGAACAGTTGATACAAACAAACATGGTGTTTTACATTTGAATCAAACCTTATGCATCGGACACAGGTTGCAGTTGTGCAGCCCGGTGGTGCAAGTCACACCAGGTATTGAATCATGAACGCACAGCGCGTATGCACCATTGGTAGGCGCACAACCGGGGCCAAGCTGTACTAAAAGTCTTGGCCATCATCAGCGCTCTGCACATGATTGGACCCCAAGCAAGTCTCTTCAACTCCGGAATCATTCATCAAAACAATAACAATAGATAGATAGATAGATAACAATGTTCAGTACATGGAGAGCTACAAATGAACACTATATAACCTTGCAAGGGAGAATGCTGTTTTCGTGCAGGAAATGGAGGACATGGCCACTTCACACATATAATAAGCTAGTGGGGATTTCCACCAAAGTCCATCATGCTAACCATTGGTGTATCCTTTGGTTTCTTGTGAATCATTCAGCTTGTGCATCTGAATGAAACTGAAGGAATCCCCACACCTCCGGCGGCTCAGTTTTAGGTGGCAGTCCCAACACACTTAGAACATTATATACAACAAACACAAACATTATATATATACATATTTTTGGTTGCGCACCACTTAGCTGGAAACATTTGTACCCTGAGAGATGAAATCAAACACTTTGTGTTGCCTCTGCCTGCTCTACTCGGGCCAATTGTCCTTTCCATAACATATCTTTCGGATTCTGTGAAATGTGAGCATGCAATATACCCCTGATGGCCCGTAGAATGGCTTCTGGCTCACTGCGACGGGTGGTGCCACCCCACACGGCTGACATTGGAATTGCTGCGCGGTTATGGACTCCCGGATACATCCCCTGCCACTGTTTGCTGGTGGCGTGGTACGATATACTGCAACCCGGCACTCCACGCGGTAGCATGGTGAGCCCCTTCTCTTGCAAAGACTTCCAAGCCGGACGAAAGTTGAAGGACTTCACCTTCTTTGCCGTGATGTTGTCCTCATCCAAACATATTTCCTCATCTGAATCTGCTAGTACAAGCAGATCTGCGTCAAGCTCAGCTTCCAGGTTGTCATGGGCGTACTGCTCATCTGCCTCTTGAAGAGCAGCAAACTCATCGGGTGCATCTTCCTCACCTGATTCAGCTGAACCCTCTTCCGCTAGTTCCATGCCGTCAGCAATGCCCTCGGGCAATTCCAAATCCAGTTCTGAGGGTAGGTCATCATGAGGTTGGATGGACGGGGCACTCTGCAACAAGACAAGCCTGTACTCAGACCCGTCGCTGGCCTTGACCTTCAGCTTCTCAGGATCCTCATGCAGCAAAAGGTCAATTGAGAAGCACCTCTCATCAACATCTTTGGAATCACACACCAGGCACTCATGTTGCTTGGAGAACACCAGCTGCTGCTCACATCTCAACTTCCATTGATCATACGCTTTCTGTTGTCGGCTGCTTAAATTCTTGCCCTGAGCAAACCGACCCTCAATTCTTGTTTCCCATGCTGAATGCTCACTGACAAAGCTACATACTCTCATCTCCAGCACTTGACTGATATATGTAGGCAGCACCACACGAGTGGAGCTATCATCACCCTTCTGGATTGCCCAGCAAAGCTTGGTCTCACCAGCCTTGGTACCACATGTGGTGGGTGCACACTTAGAACATTCACACATGTCCAGAACAGCTATCAGCAAACAAATAGTAACTCCATTTATTATGAGATTGTTTAGACATACTCGTGTACCAAAGCATGTTAAAGCTAGGTCAATCAGAAACATATAGTGTTATATATATATACACATACATAAGTCTCAATTTATCCCCAAATTACTGCAACGCCTTTCAAGATCTTGCAAGGCACTAGCTCTTGGACCCTCATGTGAACCAATGTGCCATCGACGTCCTCCCCGTCCACATCCGGTAAGTCTGTAAGGTGCAGAAGATCATCCATTGCACCACGTGGCTGATTCATCTCCTCGCGCATCTGGTCCAGGTTTCCTGATACATAAATCATTGGCCCAGTGACAACAAAACGAGCTTGACTGTTTATATGTTTATGTATGTGCATTTATATATATATACACATATGAAACATTTACATGTGTACAAGATGAGCAATATACTTGTGTGGACATCCACTTAGAACATCCAAGTTCAATGAAGGATTCAAAAAGCAAGGACTCAGTTAAGTTATGTTAAAGTCAGCGACGAGGAACCTCGGAACAACCATCCAGCAATATCCTCTTGAGAGCAATAGCCCCTTTGCAGCCACGACGTCCAAATAAGCCGGCTGTTCCTCACAGACTTGATTCACACAAAATTTGATCCTCATACTTGCCAGTCAGCGACATCTTCCAATTGCTATATATATATATATACAATGTACATTCATGTGTGCGCCACCTATTCTCCACCAGCTGAATACACTTAGAACGTCCCACTCTAATTAAGACCTTGTCCCAACAACCGTTTGGTTTGAGAAGAGGTACCTTTTCTCTTGCAGCATCGAAATTGCCCAAGCATCTGCCCTCAGCGATACTTCCAAAGGGCACCTTGGCTGTGAGCACAGCCCAAGTGGTTTGTCTTGGTAGTTCCAACTACCTGTGGGAATGGTGCACTTAGAACATTGCTAGTGAAATTTGCCTTTGGGAACTAGATATACTGTACAAAGCAACAACCACAACAACAAGAAGAAGCAATACCAAAACTAAATGTTTACCATGCGCAATCCAGATGCTTTGTGCTTGGCTGGGACTGCAGACCCATTTGCAGTTCGTCTAGACGGGTCCGGAGCTGTGGCCAAGAGCCCCACCCCACCGCCAATCGTAGGTACGATTTGGTCAGCGCGTGAAGCCACTGATGCCACCCATCGTTAGGCCCAGCGGCCGCGCCAAAGCCACCCGGCACGGGGGTGGCAGATCGGCCGGACATGAGCTCCTTCAAAGGATGAGCAAAGTATGTTCCCGATTTAAACAAAACACACACACATGTTTGTATATATATATATACGTGTATATACAAATTCATTAAAGAACCATAAAAACTTCAGGAAAATTGACTGTACCCAAATCAAAAGGTGTAGGATGTTCTAAGTATAGAACACAGAAGAAAATCCATTGCGACAAAGACCAAGTGGCAATATTGTTCTGTTTGCTCCATTGCTGCTGGATGCGTTCATACCGCTTGGACATGTGTGCAGATGCTTGGTCCATAAGCACCAAAGCACGAGCTGATGCATCCAACCCAAGCATCTTCCGTCTTGCTCGTACTTCCTGTGCCAAAAAGCTCAAGAACTTAACCTGCGTGGATTCATTCCAAATGTGGCTGGAAACTTGCTGCTGCTCAATGAAGAGGAACTTGTCCAGCTCCTTGTTCAATCGCCTTCTGGTAGATTCAGGCATTGAGCCGCTCCGCAAGGTCACGTAGGCCCGAGACACGTGCCCATCAGCAAAGCTAATGGTTGTCACTGTGCGGGGCACCCGCCATTCATCTACAGGTGCTACAGCAGCACTCCCTCCTGTGATCTCATGCAAGCCCTGCTTGAACTCGGGATGAGAATTGCCAGCAGGGTCTTCTTCTGTAAGAGTCATGTCCAAGCATCGTTCTTTGTTGTGTCTGATTTTGCGCATAGCCATGGACTTGCTGAGCGGGTCTTTCAACAAACCTCTTGCAGCACCAGGCTTCTGCAAGACCTTCTTAGCAGGGCGGTATATTGTGCTCCAGACTAGATCATAGTTTGCAACGAGCCTGGGTTCAATTCTTTTCTCTTGCACAGCCAAAGTCACATACGTTCGGACCCTCTCCAGAGAGGGGTGAGTATATGGCAAGTGAAGCCCTGGCTTCTCATTTGAGCGATACCTGATATCAAACTTGCTGCACAATCGCTGAGCCTTCTTCCTCACATGGACAATGGGAACCACACGCAACTCTAGTTTGCATTCATTGTTTATACACTTAGAACGTCTACTTTGATTGAAAGAAGCACACATTAACACACATATCATATATATATATATAAAAGCAGGGTTCAGGAAAGTACCTTTAGTGTTTGTATATATATATAATGTCCAAGCTATTGTGTCTACAGTGTCAAAAATACGCAGCTCTTGGCAGTATAAGGTATTGTTTGTCTTTAGTTTAATGTGATTCATGCATTCAGTGCTTACACACTTAGAACATTCCATACATAAGTCAAAGCCTAGGTTCAGGAGAGCACCATCGTTTATGTCCATGTTGATAGGCTGGAGCAAAGATTCAGCATTGTCTGCCAGCTCCTGGAAGAACTTGTGGAGACGCTGAGGCGACATGGATGCAAGCTCCTCATCTTGCTGTTTGATAGTCTCAAGGCCGGTTGCCTTGATGTCACCGCGAATCATTTCAATCACCTCATTCCAAAGCTGCACGGCCCAGACTATCGGATTCACATATGGTCTCTTCACCCAGCATGATTCTGTCCATGATCATTCCCTCAATTGCCTGCTCCAAGGCAAACGGAATGTAGCATCTCTCTGTCTCCTTGCTTGAAGTGCCATGGCCTCAAAGCCCAGGATCCTTCTGAGGCTGTTGGGCAATTCCTTGTGCTTTTTGCACATGGCAGGCGCAGTTGCGCAAAGCAACTCCCAGTTCTGCTCTCTGCGTGCTGCACCCCACTTGCTCTCGAACATGCAGCCGGCGAAGTATCCTGGTAGTTTCTGCTTCTCAACTTCTTTGATTGGATACTCCACCCCGCTAGACTTGGCCTTTTGAAAAGCCAGGAAGATCTCATTCTTTTGCCAGATGGTTGCCATGCTTTTCTTCCCTGTCCCTTTCTTGTTGCCAGGCCCTTTCCCTCTCTTCTTCTTGACTGGTTTGAGCTGTAGGAGTGTTGCTGGCGTTTTTTCGCGAAGACGCCGTCTGACAACCTGTTGTTCACCATCAGGTTGTTGAGCAACTTGATGATGTAGGGGATCATCGGATGGAACCACCTGCGCATCTGGCAGGAGTCGTTGGCTAACACTCTCACCCTCAAACTTGCGCTTCAGACCTTTCTGCTCACTGTCAAGGGAAGGCTTCGGGTCAACCTTCCTAGCTTTCCTCTCATTGGGCACAGCTTGATTTGCAGCATGTGCTGCCTTGACTGTCTCAATCTTTTTTGGTGCCACCATGGGCTTGGCGGGCATTTCTTGCAGATCAATGTGCAACCAACACTCGCAGGTCACAAAGGATGCCAAAACCACTGCCTGCACCACAGTGCTGGTGAAGGAGTTCCCAGCCAATTCCTCTGCCAGGCCATTCTCTAGCATCTTGTCATATGCCTGGACATTCTCTGCATCTACGCGCCAAATTTTGAGCATTGAGGTACTCCTGTGGCTTCACATATCTGGAAAGCAAATTCGAATAGATCTCATGCTTGGGAGTCACGCATGTCAGCACATTTGCCGCACTCTCCACATTCCGCTCTCTGGAAGTACTGCAATCCACAAAAATGTTTTCACCCTCTCCTGCCTTGGCATGGCAGCCAAGACCGATCTAGCTATGATGTATAGAAAAATATATAGAGTTACAATGAGTTAGATATTGGGATACCAAATCTGGAAATGTACATAAATCAACACACAACCCCAACACTTAGAACATGGTCAAGTCAGCAAAGGTCTCATCCTGCAGCCATGTAGCTGCACGGGCTTTCTCCATGGCTGCTGCCAGAATGTCGCAAATCCGTGCACCACGTGGCTGTTCCTCTGGCTCATTTAGATCAAAGCATTCCTCCATCCGGAAATGGAAATGGGATTGCAGATGCTGAAGGACTGCTCCAAAGGCATGAGCGAGAGCTTTGCCATCATATCCACCGCTGCCAACGTTTGCTTCTGCAACACCATAGATCCTGTTTCGCCTTTGGCGTACAAGAAAGTGTTGTGAATCCAGCTTGGCAAAGGCCTAATGCTGATTTGGGAAATGGAAGAAAATCCATAATGTATGTTTGTATTTATATATATATATTTATTTATTCATGTAAATATACACAGAAACATATTGAAACCAAAGGATTTAATATGGCTGTGGACAACTTGAGATGGCATATATATATACATATATATATATATATGTATGCAAAAAAAGGTACCCATGCGGCTAGACCACAAAGTGATAACCCATTGACTCAGCATCTTCTTTCACCACCTCATGCTGGGTCAGTGGATTCAATGAGATGGGGTGGGGTGTATCTTCACTTAGAACATCCTACTCCACAGTTGAAAAAAAGGTGATACTTTGTATCGGACTAGAAACCTCAATTTGGTGGACGAGTGATTCCACCATCTTTGCTTCTTGAGCATTCCGTGACTGACCGCACATTCTCGTAGATGCTCACCGCGGGGTGCAGGTTCTCCATCACCTGAGCGGCTTGCGCACACACAAGATTTGCTTCCAACAGCTTGCTAGCAAAAAACTATCAAAAGCTACATCTATATACAGTACTATCTGTGTATATATACACATAAATAGATATATATTATATATATACACATATGAAAAGGTACACCTAGAAATTCTGAGAACATTGATGCAAAAACACGTGAACAAAAGCTGAAAGAGTAAAATAGCAAGCCTAGAGACGGCTTTAAATCCTGCCCGGTATGTAGGACCGCTGGTTCCATTGTTTCCCGATGACCCTTCATAGCACGCCGCGAAGTTTGTTCGGTTGGCATTCAATCTGCCTGGGCTGCTTTAAAACTCGCAAGACACACCCTTTGCATATGCGCCCCGACCCCCCCAAAAAAAGAGACAAAAGGGCATCAGAGCATACTGTACCTGTATAAATAGTTTTAACAAACTCCAGGATGCTAACATCTTTGCAGCTTGGGCCGCATAGATGCAAGTCCACTGTCATAGAATCATCGATCTGATGGCTCCTGCCACATACATGGCAATAGCCCGACATGTCTTCAAAGCAATGGCAATCATTGAATAGGTGCTCTACCGTGGGATGAGCTGCAAGTATGTAGTCAGCCTTGTCCTTGTCCGCTTCAGCTGAAAAGATGTGGTGCAAGCCAATCTCAACCTCAGAATGGTGAGGGAATGACAATACACACAAGACCAAACCACTATATATATACACACCGTTTATAACTCTATATATATACTGCATACTTCTTGTAGCTCTAGTTTCACCGATCATTGTTCTGGTTGGAAAGAGTGTACACTTAGAACATTCTGTATGATCTTGCTTAGAAACGTTGAACTCCTTGTTCATCGCTTGAAGAAGGGTGCGGATTGCAACCATGCAGATATCGGATCCAGAGCAAGCCGTCCCAACCTTGAGAATGCGCTTGTTCATCACACCGGCAACCCTGGCAAGCCTTTCCTGATATCTGGGAGGTAGTAGCTTCATAAAGAACTGAGCCGTCTCAAAGAGGGAAGGAGCTGGCGCTGGCAGATCCATCACTTGGTACAGGTTCTTCTTTTTGCAAGTGAAATGTCTGTTTCGGAACTTTCCAGAAGCAAATATGATCCTGATAGGATTGTCCAAAGGTGTGACTGTTGCCACACGCCACGCAAAGACTTTCTCCCGCTCCCGAACCCTGTTTGCCCAGGTCTTGGATTCCAAAACATTCAGCATAAAGCTTTTCCATGGATGAAACCTCTTCACTTGCTCACATTTGTCCAGCGTGATAAGCCCGACGTGCTCACACTGGGTTCCAGCATTGTCGGAGATGATAATGTGGAAGGTAGAGGGAAACTGGTTCAAAGCATAGCTGCGAAAGAGGTAGATCGGTGATGTGTCACCTCGCACAAGAGACCGCCAAGTCTCCTCACGAAGCATAAGGCAGGAAACCATCTCAGACCCTCCTGATCTGGGGGTATGCGCTGGGCTGGCCAAATTCTTGTTCATTGGTGTAGCAACTTTCCTGCCTTGCTCGGTAGATATCTCTGGAGCGTCCACTTCATCATGCTTTCTCTTCATTGGGTTGGACACGAGAATGTGAGATTTCTTTGATTTCCTGATCTCATCTAAAGCCCGTTTCCCCTCAGTGCCCTCAAGACTGGGTCCAGTATTGCTAAAATCTTTTCTCATTTGTCGTAATCTCTTTGCTTTCCCAACAGCAGCAGCAGATACCTCAATCAAGCTGCTATTGCTGCTTGCAACAGTGTCAGGTGACTCCTCTTTAACTTCCGGCTTGACTTTTGCTGGCTTGGGAGTTACCCAAAACTGCAATGGTGCTTGAGCCTGGTGTTTAGCTGCTCGCGGTGGTGCTTGAAATGGTTGCTTGCATAAGGCTGCAGGTTGGCTCGATGGTTTGCTTGTTTGGGCACGATTGCAAATTGCTGGTGGTAGCGGAGCTGTTGATTCATCTGCTCGTTCTATCTTGACTCCTTGTTCTGCCAATGTTCGCCCTTGCTTGGGAAGCTGAACTGCTGATGTCTTTGCTGAAGCTGAGGTAGTGCTGGCATGTTCTAAGTGTGATGGTGCTGAAGGAGGTGACTGCATGCCCGAAGCCTGTCCATCATGACATTGCACCTGTGCTGCGGGAGGTGCTGGAGGCGCTTGCATGGTCCCAGCTGATGCTTCTTCTGCTAGTTGTGTTTTTGGTGGGTCCTCCACTGATGTTGCTTTGTCGCTTGGCTGGGCTGCTGATGCATCTTCTGAAGCTGAGGTAGTGCTGGCATGTTCTACGTGTGATGGTGCTGAAGGAGGTGACTGCACGCCGGAAGCCTGTCCATCAGGACATTGCACCTGTGCTGGTGTGAGCTGTGCTGCGGGAGGTGCTGGCGCTTGCATGGTCCCAGCTGAAGCTTCTTCTGCTAGTTTTGTTTTTGGTGGGTCCTCCACTGATGTTGCTCTGTCGCTTGATGCATCTGCTGAAGCTGAAGTAGTGCTGGCATGTTCTAAGTGTGATGGTGCTGCAGGAGTTTGTTGTTGCACATCATGATGCTGCAAAGCTACAAGAGGTACCTGCTGCTCGTTCATAACCTGTCGAGTGTGTGGAGGTCGAACTGGTTCAGGCACAGAATTGTTGATAGCCCCGCTGATATCACCATCGTCCTCCCCCAACAGAAGCAGTGAGATGGATTCAGCAGCATGCTCTCTGGGAACCTCGGCAGTGCTGAGCAGTGTGCTATATATCAAGCACTGTGATTATATAATTCACAGATATGTGTGTGTATGTGTTTCCCATCAGATACATATCTTACACGCGGCCTCAAACATTTAGAGCTCCACCCTTTGTGGGGGAAAAATAAAATGGTACATTTGGCACTGGATGCTGACCAAGCACGGTTTCAAGAAGTTTCAGTGCACCTTTTTGATCACTGCTAGCAGGAATCAGCAGACTGTAGTGGCCATAGCTGTCACCACCTTCCACAGGCTTGTCAAAGTGAAAGTAGAGATGGAGCCTTGGTGCATCTTCGCCAAAGACGACATCCAAGTTGGTTCCGTTCAGTGTCCCAACCTGACAGGCGCAACACTTAGAACATCCCAGATTGAAACTAACTACAGTAAGTAGTTACACAGTATATGGTATATGTACTATATATATATATACAAGTATTGAGGATGTTCGATTTGGGTGTCCCTTGCTTGAATGCAGCATGTGCAGCGTACTGTCGTCGCAAGAGCCTCAGCTATCCATTCTAAATCAGTTGGAGCAAAGTAGCCAGAGGATTCCACCCTGCTGATGGAAGGATGATGACTTGGCTGGCAAACACCCCTCGCGCAATCACAAACAGATGCACAAAGCTCTTTCGCTGCATTTGACTCTTGCTTGAGAAGCCTGGAGTTGATAGGGTATATGGAGACATTGCGAGGCACCTTGAGGTATCGCTGTACATCTCTGGCAGCAAGCATGGAGTGCCACCCGCACCAACCATCTGCAATGGTTGAAACTTTCTCAAAGTATGAAAGTTTCATTTGTTTGGTTCTCTCTGCCTTTGCCAACAAATCAGTCTGGGACTTCAGATGCTGCAGGGCAGATGCACACACTTGCTTTGCAGTGGCTTCAATGTGGGAGGTGCCAAGGTCGTTAATCCAGCACACATTGTAGCAATGCCGCCGCGATCGGTCTTTTGGTTGTGTCACCCAAGAGATAGAGACCGCTTTCATGGTATCATCATTGTCCCTGCTCAGCTCCCAGCATGCCAAATCTCCAGCACAATTTGCTGAAAAGTCAATTGTCACCAGCAAGGGGTTGGAAAAATCCAGCAAATCAAAGATTTCATTCCTTTTGTTTTGGCTGGCCCATTCCTCATAAATAGGGACCCGTCACGTCACAACAGCCCAAAGTCTTGCAGCGTGCAGCCACCCGATCGTGTTTTGCCAGGTCTGCCACTGTAGTTGTGGAGAGAACAAATTGCATGCAATGCAACTTGTCATTCCAAGCCTTTTTCCCCAGCAGGAGAGCAACCGTGGAAGGATTGGACGCCGCCAATGTTGTCACGGAATTCATGCTCCCTTTGTGCAAGCAAACCACTGATTCGGGAAGATGGGCGGTATGAGTTCTTGTCACTTCCATAAACTCTTTCGTGACATCCTTGATGCCACCATCACCTTGCAGCTTCTGAGCGCCCTGCAGGGTGTCAACAGCTGTTGAAAGATCTACCTTGGAGGTCTGACTTGCTGCGGCTCTTTCCAAATCTACACCCGGTGCCACCTCCTTAGCGGCGGCGCGCATGCTCTTGTCAAGCACCCCACCCCACTTTTTAAGGAATGTCCCATACTCAACAGCCAGTCATAAGCAGCTTTGTGGGTATCAAAGAGCTTTGTGATGATGGCATCTCCCGAGTTGAAGCTGACACGTAAGCGCCCAAGTGGTCGGTCAACCTCAATTTGCTCACATCCAGTCATGCTCAACAAGTTGGTTGCTTTCAAAATGGCCATCTCTGCTTCAACCACGTGCTGCTGGGCGAGCATGTCCATGATGCCCATTCGCTGCTTATTGAGCGATCCCGTTGTTGGTAAACCATGCTTCTTTTGCCATTCATGACGGGGTTGTGCCTCACATGACACTGTATGTTGCCTCTTGTGTTGTTCTGAAACATTAACATGTGGGTCATGCACCTATGCAGGGCTTACACACTTAGAACGTTCGCTTCAGTTTGTGATGTAAGCCCCAAACCAGGTTACAGTATATATATATAGGTTGGATAGCAGCATAGCACATGTGCATGCACACCGCACACTCCACAAAAAACTAGAAAATATGTGATGAACAAAGCCAATGTTCTTTTCCCTTGCCCTGCAGGCTGTCAAACTTGCTCAGCATGGCATTGCTGATTTTCTCATAGGCAAGAGCAGCGTTTTTGGCTTCTTCAGGGGAGGTGAAGGAGGTTTTGAGAAACTTCCGGATATGGCATTCAAATCGTACCGAGTACCTCATGCGCGCAGTCTCACTACCCCCACGCTTAGAACAAAACAGAAGTAGGCTGCCCTAAAGCATTCTATGGCTATGGCAGATCATCACTGCAGTTGAACATTTAGGATGTATATATATTATATATATATACTTATATAACTGCAACCTCTTGAGCAAGAAAAGGAACTAAAGGAGCAAGACAAGAAGTACCAACGAATTGCTCCCCAGGCGATTGAACGCATCAAGCATTTGCTCAGTGACAAACAGCATTTCTTGCATGCAGCCAAAGAAACCGGCAAACAGAAGCGTGAAGACGCAAGAGAAGCCAAAAGAGTTGCTTTCCTACAGCTCACCCACAATACACAGCCAGGACAGCACACATGGGTGGTGAAGGGCAAAGGAGTCCAATGCAGCAGCTGTAAAAGGCGGCTCACCATGCACAACAAGTACCAGGACATCCTTGATGGCCAGACAGCCATGTGTGACGACAATCCAGGCATGAGCCTTGTTGGAGGAGCCGCCTCTGACCAAACCAAGGCAGCTCTTCTTCAGCAAATTGTGCAGGGTGCCCTGCCAAATATGGCGCCACACAGTTTCGCCATTCAGACCAACTACATCTCATGTGAGAAATGCAACATCAAGCTCCTCAAGAACTCCGCCAGAGAGAAGCTCCTTGAAATGACGACCAAGCCATGTTGGGATGAACAATGGAGTCCAACAGAAGGCTGGAAAGGTCATGCCTCCCATGTCATGTGGAGGAAAGGGGGAAAGCTCTGGTGCACGAGCTGTGGAGCTCACGCTGCAAAAGGCTTTGCAGCGAGCAAAGGACTGCAGCGCCCGTGCAGTCACCAGACAGGCCAGGCGACACTGCCAGCCTGTTTCCGACCAAAGGTCGGAACTGAGGGTGCAGACTGAAAAAGGAGTGCAGAAAAAATACTTATATAACTGTCGTTGAAATAAGCATATAATTAGGGATGCAAACCTGAAAATGCAATAATAAGAAGTGCCACAAGAAGTGCCATAGAGGGTGTTGTTTCATACCGTGTGGAACATGCACACTTAGAACATACATAACATATAGAATTTCAACCGCTCCTTCTGTGAAAGATAGACTAGAGTGAAAATGCCAAAGAATTTGCCAAGTCTTCATTGTCAAGCAAACCCAAATGTATACATACCTAATGGCTCAATAACCCTAGAGTATCTTCTGGAAATTCCTCAAACCCATCCTCAGAAGCAACACTTAGAACATCCACCACGTCCCTTTGCAACCAAGTTTCCCATACTGGTATGAATTGATTGCCTTTGGAAGCACCTCTGTCGTTGACTTTGTTTGCTCCGTCACCTTCTGTTTGGGTGTTGAAGGCCCTGGTGGTGGTTCATTCGGTGGAGGAAGCGGAGGTTCACCCGCCATCGCAAACCACCCAGGGAGAAAAGAACGCAGCGCTGAGCACTGAGCCGTGATGCTTCATTGGCACACCAAATGTTTCAAAGTTGTAAGTGCCACCAAACGTTCAATCAACACACACTCCAACTGTGCATTGCCGCGTGCTTGTGAGCTGTGTAATTATATGCAATCTACATATGCATTTCCACATGAGCGCTGTGACTTTTGCAATGTCTCAAGTGTTTACAGGTGTTTATACAAAGCCCTCCACATGTTCTATGAGTACATGCGAGACATGTTCTATGTATATGGCCTCATGTTCTATGTGTATGGCCTCAACATTCTTAACACCTTTCACTTAGAACGTCGGCGATGTTCTTACCCATACGCTTAGAACATATTTACCAGGGAGAATTTTTTTTCCAAAATATGTTCTAAGTGTTTGTCCTACAGTATAACTCTGAATGCCATGTGGCTGGCTCAAAGCCTTGATGCAGTTGGGATTCGCCGACCTGGTGAATTTCATCTCGTGGGGGAGTGCGACCAATTGGTTTGGGTTGTCGTGTCCCGCTCACTGCGGTTCTTCACCCACTTACCTCCTGGCCATCTTCAGTTCTGGACTTTGCCTGGGCACGCTTGCCTGCATCTCTTTTGGGATTTGGCTTCACTTGCGCCTGAGCTCAGTTCCTTTGGGCTCCCCACTCTGCCCTCCGGGAGGTCCAGGTCTGCGTCCCTCTTCACAGCTTGCGGCGTACCTATATGAGCACCGGGGCCGGCTTACTCATTCTGATTGGGGGTCACACTAGCAACTGCCCGTGCTCTGAGGGGCCTTGCCGAGTCACTTGAGGCTGCTGCCAACCGTGCCGAGGGCATCTCCGCTGCTCCCTATCCTCGGCCTCAGGCCGTTTCTTCTGAGGCCTCTCAGCCTTCTAGTTGGGACGTCGTCCCTCCATTGCCATCTACACCGGAGAGGAGGACTACCACTTGGGCACAGGGGTCTCCGGGCTCCGACGTGGCTAGGAGCATTCCAGATCTTCCTGAGGCTTGCGTTGATCTTTTGTCAGGTAATTCTGGCTCAGTCCGTGTTCGAGCTCTACGTGCCTGGAACGCCGGCTGCTGGGCTGGCGCTGTCCTGGACGGTCCGGCGAGAGCTTTTGGTCAGGGTCCAGGAGCGCGAACGCTATCTCGATCACTTGGAGCAGCTGCGGCTAATCCAACTTTGCAATCTGGTGCCTGTCTTCGGTCAGCGATCTGGAGGAGGGCGTAGTTCATGGAGCCGACCGGAAGGACCAAGTCCCGCCGGTAGGCGCTCTCAGGACCTCGCCAATGCGGGTTCCTCCGCCCCACGAGAGGGCCGTGCGGTGGAAGTCGATGAGCAGAATGGGTTCCTCGACATGAGCTGCCACTTCTGTGCCATCGTCCTCCGCGAAGGACATCGGAAAGGAGACCCGGCGGGCCGAGGGACCGACAAAGTCCTCCGGCCGAGCCAAATTGCCTGTCGTCAGCGTCTCTTCTGGAAAAACCCGCCGGGACTGCCAGCAAGCAACCTGAATTCCGTGCCATGATGGGAATCACGTGTGGACACCCAATTGGCTGAGGTCCAATCATAGTGACGGGGCTTCCTGGCTTCAGGCCAGACGATGAGAGGACGCTTCCAGAAGCTGCTGATGGCAAACTCGCTGCAGGGCATCTCCAAGGACAGCGAGCTGACAAGAAGACGAGGAAGATGGGTCTCCAGCAAGATCATAGAGATCTACGTTCAGAAGGCTTGGGCAGTGCAGTTTCTCCCTCGCCTTCCTGAGGTGGTGAAGTCGAAAATTCTCCAAGGTGCAGCACTTTTCCGTGGGCCTTCCAACTAGCCTGACGGCGGCGCAGGGCGACTTGGCATGGCCCGTTCTGTTTGAGCAAACTGCGCGCGACTTTGAGCTGGAGTCCTTGGGTGGCAAAGAGCGGGAGCTGACGAAGCCGCAGACGCGGCTGTGTGCACCAACCCTCATAGCATGTGAGAAAAGGCCCGCAAGTGCTGAAGAGTTGCACTTTAACTCTGAATGCCATGTGGCTGGCTCAAAGCCTTCCCACCAGCCCGCCCACCGCGCTTGCGCAAACCGCTCCTGAAGCCGCAGACGCGGCTGTGTGCACCAACCCTCGTAGCGTGTGAGAAAAGGCCCGCAAGTGCTGAAGAGTTATATACAGATATATATATATATATAATAACTAGATGCAATAAGGGGTAATTTTGCTATTTTACCGATTTATTTTGTTATTTTACCGATTTTGCTGGGCGTTATGCCTGTCATATCATTGCTTTGCCTGTCACCAGTGAGTGTTGCCCGCCACACTTACTGCCAGCGCCAAGTGCCCCGGGCGCTTTAGTGTTTAGGCCCTACAGTCTTCAAGTACCTATGTCAGGAATCGTCGTTTAAATTCTTTAGTTTAAAGAAACACAGCCTAAAGGTTTAAACACACATCTATAGTTTGAGCACAGCCTAGAGGAAGAGGCGGCGCAACAAATGACGGTAGTTGGTGAACCATATTCTATCTTTGGCTTGTCAAGGACCCACAAGGACCTGCAAGGACCTTTGTGGTTGCATTCCTTGATTGGGCATTGGGCGGTCTTGGCTGCAAGGTGTCGTTTGCAAAGTCCTTGGCCTGACCCAATCATGACAAAAGAGCCCAAACTTCGGAACTGCGATTGTCTTAATGTGAGTCCTATGTTCTGTTTTGCAGCGGCCCATAATAGAGAAAGAGCCAGCGTTTTTTCAGGCAGTCCGCCTTACCTAGCATCACCTACCAGCTTGATCAGTCGGACTGAGGTGGGGTGGGGGATGTCACCCAGCCTGCCTGCTTGAGTACTACCCTGACTGAAGAACCAAAGATGTCTTGGAGTGCAAACACTTGTTTTTCCTATTTGGAGCTCCCTGTGACTGACTGCGCCCCCCTACGTTGCGCTCACTAGCACTGTCCTTCAACTTGCGATGGGTTGGCGACGGGTGAGACGCGCGCAGGGCAGGGCGCTGTTCGACCTCCTGCTGCTGGAGACGTTGGCGATGGCCATGGAGCATGTTGGCGGTTGGGGCAGCTGGCTGTGGTGGGCATGATGGTTTCCGGTTGGGGGCATGGCAGCAGCTCAGCCACATGGCGGCAGTACACATCAAGGCACGACTACGGCAGCGGGTACGATTACGGCAGCTCAGGCCATGGTCCTGGTGATGGACCTGGTCGGGGTGGGCTGGCGCAGTGACCCCGCCTGACGGATGGGCGTGGGGATCGCAGCCGCTGGGGCACAGGTGGCACATGGACCGCCAACTACGGTGGCAGTTGGGGGTGGAGCCGCCAGGGCGAGTCAGTGATAAACAAAGTGGCAGCCAGAAGCGTCACCAACACAACTAGAAACGAGACCAAGAATGTTTTCTCTCCATCCTCCTCACAAATGCCAGATCTGGCATGTGTGCCCCATCTGCTGTGGGATCCGGCGCCACAGGATCCGGAAACAATGCAGCCAAAGAGGAGCAGCAGGACGAAGAAGGTGATTGGGTTTGGTTCGATGAATCCTGGAGGCGCAGAAGGGCGAGCTACTCGGATGATGGACCAGGGGCAGGCAGGGTCGGCCGGCCACCAGTCAACGACACGGACCGGGCCCCGGTAGTTGGCCAAATTGTCCTTCAATTCTTTGTTGTCTGCAGTTTTTGGGGCAGTAGCTGGCCCCGATTTTCTATTCAACCGGTGTTGCCCGAAAAATGGAACAGTAGTTAGCAAAGGTTTCCTACTCAACCTTTGCTGTCACAAAAACAGGGGAACAGTAGTTGGCCCAAGCGTTCCCAGTTGATTGAACACCAAGTTGATGAACACCAACTGGGCCAGTGGTGTTGCTGAAATTTGCTGCGCGCTTCTAGCTGGGGCTTCCAGACGTCCAAGCTCTGATTGCTATGCGCGGAGTGTATTTAGTTACATTCCACCAATGCAGATTCAATCTCAGGGCGCCAATTAGTGGTATGCCCATACGGAAAAGCACAAGGCTTTTAACAAATTCTCCCATTGTTGCATCTACCTTTTCCCATGTTTATTGTCAATGCAGTGGCCCCCGCAAGACTATTCAAGGCTCAGAGGGCCACACAAACTAAGCAAATATTGTGAGGTGTATCCAGCAGAGCTGTGTGATGCTTTGCTACTAGCCCTCAAACAGCAATTGGAGCAGGAGCAGCGATAGAAGAGAACCATGTGAAGTGCAGACTGTCTGGAATTACTGGTTTTCTGAGTGCCCAGAACCCCAGAAAGAACAAAATCCAACACTCTGAGGTCAATTCGCCGCATTGTGATAGTCAAAGTTTTACTCACCACGATGCAGCAGATTCGGCCAAATCCGCCGCATTTTTGTATAACTTTATAGATACTTTATAGGATCCGCCGCATTGTGGTAGTCAAAATTTCAACTACCACGTTGCAGCAAAACCCTTGGTTTTCATGCAGATTTGCAGCACTCGGCCAACTCCGCCGCATTGTGGTAGTCAAAATTTCAACTACCACGATGCAGCAGATCTGTCCCAGCACCGTTGGCAGGCCCGGATTTGCAGCACGGTCGGCCAACTCCCCCGCTTTTTTTCTACAGTAGTAAGGTTGGCGCGGTTCAACCTTAACTCTTTGAACCGGATCCGCAGGAAAATTTTTGGTCACAGGGAATTCGTTTGTAGCCTTCCCTGTGGCAAATTTTGGTAAGCAGGGCGTGCCCGATCGTAGTTCTGTAGTGCCAGATGGTAGTTCTGTAGCCTTCCCTGTGAGGCAGGGAGTGCCAGATAGTAGCTGTAGCCTTCCCTACTTCCCTGTGGCAAATTTTGGCAGGCAGGGAGTGCCCGATGGTAGTTCGTTCTGTAGCCTCCCCTGTGGCAAATTTTGGCAGGCAGGGAGTGCCAGATAGTAGTTCTGTAGCCTTCCCTGTCGCAAATTTTGGCAAGCAGGGGGTGCCAGATAGTAGTTCTGTAGCCTCCCCTGTGGCAAATTTTGGCAGGCAGGGGGTGCCAGATAGTAGCTTTGTAGCTTTCTTTGTGGCAAATTTGGGACGGCAGGGGGCGCCCAAGTTTTCCTTTAAATTCCACATCCAACCATTTGGCCCAAATTGTCCTTCGAAGGTTGCTGTCCGCAATTGCTTGTGGCAGCAGTTGGCCCAAGTTTTCTATCCAACCTTTGCTGTCCGAAAAAATTGTGGCGAAGTAGGTCGCCCAGTTTTTCTACCTAACCTTTGCTCACAAAGAAATTGGGAACAGTAGTTTGCCCAAATTGTATGTTCAACCTTTGCTGTCCAAAAAAGAAGAAGCAGTAGTTGGCCCAACTTTTCTATTCAACCTTTGCTGCCCAAAAGAGATGGAAAGGTTGTTGGCAAAGGTTTTCTATCAGACCCTTGCTGTCCTCCCAGTAAAATTAGAAATGCAATTTGCATTTTTTCATTCAACCTTTGCTATCCAAAACAATTTGTTTGAACAGCAGTTGGGCCAAGCTTGTCCTCCAACCTTTGCTCACCCAAAAAATAAAACCTTGGAGCAGTTGTTAGTGCAATTTTTGGTTGCAACCTTTGCTGCTCGATTTTTGTCACTTTAGCTCTTGCAAGTTAAAGGCGCCCTTCGCGAGCGGCACCTTTGGTGGCATTTCGCTTGTCTGCTTGGAATTGACATCCTGTAGGCCCAAGTCTTTTGTGAGGAAGACTTGTTGCCTGTGAATATACACGCGTGTGTCACACTAGTAGTAGTAGTAGTAGTAGTAGTAGTAGTAGTAGTAGTAGTAGTGGTAGTGGTAGTGGTAGTGGTAGTGGTAGTAGTGGTAGTAGTAGTAGTACTAGGTGCAGTAGAAGCAGCAGTAACAGTACAGCAGTAGCAGCAGCAGCAGCACCAGCAGCTGGAATTGGGCAAACACACAAGTTGAGTATTGTGCCCACACTGAGAAGTAAGCATTGTGAGAGCTACCGCTAAAACAAAGTATCCCGCTGCGAAGCTGATGCGCGCAACACGAGCGAAAAGCACCCTTGGGAGTTTGCGTCAAGATGGATTCTGTCATACATCAATTGCCATGACTGAGCTGCCTTTAGCTAAGGAGCATTGTGCGGGCTGTCCATCACGCATCAAAAGTTGATGCCAACGACCATACATGGTTGGCGTTGGCCAATGGAAAAAGTGGTCCTGTGAGAGTTGGTGCGGGTCAGTGGGAGGGTGTCAGCTATAGGTCCTTGGTAACTCAATGAAAACTGTCAGATTTCTAACAAACCCATTTATGTTTCTAAAGCGCCAAGATTTTTGGGTGTAAACCTGAAAATGTGTGTGCGCGACACACATCAAAATCAATAAAATATCGGAATAAATAAGTAAAGTAGCAAAAATTTCCCTTCAATGATCCAGGGCCCCTTTTTTTGCAAGTTATTGCGGGTGGCCTGCTGACAAAGTTGTTACTACAACTAGTTGCACATGTGTTTGTGCGACAGCAACTGTCCCACCGCACAGCCCCAGTTGACCAGGAACAGATTTGTGTTTTGAACTTAGGCTGTTGGTGCGTGACCTCCATGACCAGGAGCGCCTAGGCTGAGGAGTGATTAAGGGTTGCGAGCCTTGCAACACTTGGCTATTTAATCAAGCAGCTGGGCAGAAGACTCGAACCCACACCGCCCTTCCAACGATTCAAGCGAGGCTAGCGCTGAAGGTGGTGCCTTGTGACCATTTGGATGACAGGGAAGCGGCAAATGCAGCAGCAGCGACATTGGCAGAGGCAGTTTAACGGGGCGGGATGGTTTTTGATGTGCAACGCTGCTGACATTTTATTATCATTGTTTCTCATCAGCGTATACCAATGGTTTGGTTTGCAGTCAATTGCCCACGAGAAGAGCACACAGCGAATGACGCAAAGGTACCAGGTACTGTACCATGTTCCGATGACACACCGCCGCTGAAAGGCACGTCTTTTGCAACAACTCCGGCACCCAAACATTGTGGCGTGCCATGATGTGCAGCACCTTGTCGGCATCATATTGTATAAATTTGCTAGGGTTCACCGGCTTGGCCCTTCTGTTGTTTTTGTTTTGTTGTTTTCTCTATCCTTTTGCGTTTCATTGAGCGTTCCTTTGTTTAGCATGGCTTTAGAATGCAATTGCTTTGGGAATGTGCTCAATCCAAGCTCGGGCATCCTGTTTGACTGGTCAAGGCATGTGCAAGTTCCCAGTTTTTTTTGTTTGGAATATTTTGTTGAGGGTGTTGAATAACTGTTGGATGCTTGGAAGGGCCGGCAGCCAGTTTTCACATTCCTCGTTCCCTTGCCAGACTGTAGTTTCTATGTTTTAAGGGTACCTCTGCTAGTGAGTGTGGCCATGCAGAAATGTTTCCTTAGTCTCAGTCACCCATGCCAAACACTTGGAGAACATACCTGGATATGTGTATATCTGTTTGTGTACAGGAGGGTAGGTGGACAAGTTGGCCACGTGTTGACAGAACTTCATGACCCGACTCATCCTGTTTTACGATGCGTTGCATTGCTGCATGCCCTTTGGCATTTGACGTTGAATCTCCCACGGCCGTGACATGCATTATGCCAGGTTCGACCCTTCAAGACGATGTGTGTGGTTAGCTTTAGAATTTTTGGATGGTGGTCCTAGCCTGAGGCGTCATTTGGAACAAGAGAACAACATTGCACAGCAAACACAGAAAGAACGGAAGACGCATTTTCCAAAAGGAAGGCAAGATACAGGACTTCTTGATTGGCTTCCTCCTAGTGGAAGATGAGGTGATCTCGGAAACGGCATCAAAGTGCGTCGGCTTCACAACCAGTCACCGTTTGACGGCTATTTTTTGGAGCACCTTTGGCATCAGTCTGACGGCCTTGAGTCGTGAGTGTGCTGGATGCAGAATGGCATAAAACCAATCAAACCAGCAAATTGGTCAACAAGGCGCGTCCTTTCCATGGTCGGCGGTGCGCTGCATTATATCCACTCCCAAGGAGTGTTGCATCGAGATGCGACTTGGGAGTTGGGACAACTTTGTGTTTATGACGTCACCAAGGTATTTGCAGATATTTCTGGGCCTTGAATGTTTGTAAGAGTTCCTTTAGTGTGCGAATGCTTCCAAGGTGAAGCCACCAAACTTGCTGGTCGATCGCCACATGCAAGAAGTCAAATTGGCTGACTTTGGTGTTTCCAAGATTCTGGAGGCGTCAGGCTACGCAGGAGTGAGCAAGGTTCAATTCATGTGCCTTTGCCTTGGTGAAGTTCAAGTGATTCAGATTGGCGTCAGTTCCGTCAGGAACAGTGCTGGGCACACCGGCCTACCATCCTCCAGAGCTGGTCTCCGGAAAACCTTATGGACCTCCAGCAGATGCATGGGCACTGGGAGTTTGCACTTTGACTTAATCGTGTGAGACTTCGCTTGCTGCCACACAACACGGCATAATGTGATAGTGATGGACAACACACTCTGACTAGATAGAGTCAACGTTAACTCGATTGACTGCAACTGGTAGCTGCCAAGGTCTATATGAGCTGGCATCACTCCAACGGCCGTTCGATGCTTCCAATCAGCGACGCGCATGCAGATCGGTTCGCAGTCTGAGTCACAGCCTGACTTTAAACATTCCAGGCTTGCATTGGTGTGGCAGATTGTCGAGCATCAACCGCCGGCTTTGCCTCCTGAAACTCCTGCAGACATGGTCGAGATCATTCGCGGGCTTTTGCAAAAAGATCCGTCATGACCCCAAACTGAGATGCTCAATGCAGATGACAGCCTGTGCAAATCTTTGCTTGATTTGTTGTATTTTTGTGGCCGTGTTCAACCTGCCTTGTCAGGTTGCAGCGCCTTCGTTTGGAGGATTTGGGTTTCACATTGCCGGAGGCAAGCTTCACGCAGTTTGTCGTCGCACTCTTTCCAGACTTTTTGTAAGAGTTGTATGGCTTGAGCTAGCTCAGGTGAGTTGTGGCTTTGCAGAAGGCAGGAGAGATGATAGCACTAGAGTTTAGACCACTCCAGTCGGGAGGGCTATCAAGAAAAAGGTGTCATCAAGTAAAAACCTACATCATCAAAAACACATTTAGACAATCAAAAAATAATTAAGCGATGCAGAGGAAGGAAGGAAGGAGGGAAGGGAGGAGGGAGGGAAGGAAGGAAGGAGGGAAGGAAGGAAGAAAGGAAGGAGGGAAGGAAGGAAGGAAGGAAGGAGGGAAGGAAGGAAGGAAGGAGGGAAGGAAGGAGGGGGAAGGAAGGAAGGAGGGAAGGAAGGAAGGAAGGAGGGAAGGAAGGA
>CAXAMN010000225.1:1696862-1710312 GCA_963970005.1 Durusdinium trenchii
ACTACTACTACTACTACTACTACTACTACTACTACTACTACTACTACTACTACTTTTGTTATGACGACGACGACGACGACGACGACTACTACTACTACTGACTGCAACAACACTCACCCCCCCCAAAAAATCTAATCAAAAAAATGCTCTAATAATTTCGTTTTGATTCTGAAACATGTAAATGTTTTTCGCTAATGAGTGGTCTTTGGCCTGTGCAGGTCACGATATTAAAGATAATCTTTTTGTTGATCATTTGAATTTGTTGTTGATAAGGATAAGGTCATTAATTTCTTTTTGGTAAATGTTGGATTTTGATAGTTCACTCCTCCAGTCACCCACTCGACACCTTTGTTTCTGTGAGGAAAATGCAACGACACGCCGCGTAGAGCATGACACGCAGAAAAGACTATCACTGCGCAAAATCGACGTGATGCCCTCCCCGCGGCATTCAGCCTGCGTAAGCAGCTATGAATGGCGCTTCATATCAGCATATCCCAAGTTTTTTTGTGGCAACAGCAATCCATAGGCCTCCGCTGGTAGACGGGACAAACACTATACCAAGTACACCACGAAGGTACGAACCTGAGAGCTGCAGTGGGGCCCAAAACGGATCAAACCGTCTCCTGTACAACGCTTTGTTTGGTTGGATGGGCTCTACACCGACAATGCCATTTATTTTGTCCTCAACATGCTCAATGAGAGCCCGGAGAAACCTTAAAGTCTGTCGGCGTCGACGTCACCGGCAGCTACAACAATGAGCCCTGCTTGACCGACGGTGTTGAAGACGGTGTTGCAGATCCGGAAGTTCAAGCAGCGGAAAGGGCTATGCCGGCTAAGCCAACGTTCTGCACCGAGACTGACGACGTCTTCCACGAGGAGCCACCTCTTGAACCCATTGAGGAGCGCTCCGGGTGATCCTCCTCAGGGCGATGATGATGACGACGACGACGATGATGATGATGATCCAGTCGAGACAGTATGGATCTTGCCGGATGGGCGTCACTCCCAAGAGGTGAGCAGCATCACCCTCGCCCAAGAATGGACCAAACCTGGGCGGCAAGCCCAAAGAGAAGTGAGTCGCAGACTTGAGATGCCAAGAGGTCCACCAGCATGCGGCCAACGCGGCGATTGGTAGAAAGACCGCGTTTGCTCAAGAATGGTGGCCGGCAAAGCTGGTTCCAAGCCAAATTCCAGGACAGTTCACATTTTTATGGTTCAGTGCCTTTCGCCGCCAATGGAGTTGTCGCCTTCTTCAAGTCCGTTCCTCATCAATTCAATGAGACTACCACCACGGATGGCTCCAATGTCCTTCGCTATTTGGTTTTGGCGACGTTTGTTTAGATCTCATGGGGCGCGTCAGATGACAGGCGGAAGGAGATCCGTCCGTTGAAAATCCTGGGGTCACGCTGGTGTTGGTTGTGGCTGCTGCTGTTCTCGCCTATAGCCGAAAGTGGCGGCTAGGTGAACTGGTTTGTTGAATCGCCGCCTTGGGAATTACATCTCGCGATCGTGTTTTGCCGCTGTAAAGGAGAAAGGCTCGTAGTCAAGGAACTGCAAAGGAAGTCTCCCGGTAGTCGGTTTGGCCACCACTTGAACGCGGGTAGCGCCCAAATGGAGAAGGTTTGGATTTTCTTGCCTTCGCCGGGCTCCATATGAGCAACCATTGACTACAATAATTTACTGTATATAGTAAAACATTGGTCGTGAATCTAAGGAATAGGGCTAAACCCTGCAAAAGCAATAGGTCCGATAACCCTATTTCATCCTATCTCCGCAGTCTTTGGATATGTTCAGCCATGTTGATGACATTGTGGCCAAAACCTGCAAAAGCGGGCCCCCCTCAAAATCCTTCCTTCGCACCATCGCTGGCAGTCCCCTACACCTCCTACGCTTTCCATCGGCCACAGCAGGATGTCACGACCTCAAATACAACAATGGCTGGACAGGTAGGTAACATCAAGGTTGACAGCCCTACACACGTGACCGACCGACAAACCAAAAACTGCAGCAGCGTTTTCACCGATCTTGCGACATGCCCGCACGACGACACACGCCTCGAACAACCGGAGGTCGCTCTCGCACACCATCGCGGGCAAACATTGCCAACACTGATGACCAACAAGGTCAGGCCAAACTTGGCCTTCAGGAACAACAAGTTCCACAACAAGCCATTGCCACGGCAGTTTCACTCGTGTTTCTTTCCAGACACTACCAAGAAGCTGGGGAGCACCCCCCCACACAAACTGCGGCAAATGCAAAACAAGTGCCAGCAGAACAAACACGCGGGCAGTGCCGCAAAACAGAATCGGCAACACAGCAGCCAGCCGCGACGCCGCAGCAGCCCCAGGCAGCAGGCAGAGCGCGGCCGTGCCAGGCCTCAGCGTCGGCATTACTTCATGCATTACCGCCATCATGCGTGAACACAGATGCACTTCCATCTCCACAGCAAAAGAGGCCCTACCATGCACACAATGATGTACACAGACCAGCTCGGACACATGTGTCACACACAACCTGCGCCAGATGCACCTATGGCCCAGCGTGTGGCAGGTTTTACAGCATGTGCCCAGCAACAAGAGGACATGGCAGCGCGTGGCAGACCACTTCATAGTCAGACAAAGCAGCAGAAGATACAACAGCAGTGCAGCAGACAGCAGAACCATACAAACCAAACTGAATTGAGGAGCTCGGTGGGCAAGTCTTGAAAGAACACTTTGCAGCTTTGCCAAATGTTTCTGATGCTGGGTTTCCAGACCCGTGGAACGCGTTGCTCATGTGCGGCTTTGCTGTGTGAGCGCAGCCTTCGTGTTGTTCAAGAATGGTTAGTTATACCAGAGGTATCGCGGTTCAAGCACCTTGATAAAGCGTTTGTATAGTAATGTGGCTGAATGAGCGTGGGATCTCTGCGTAGTTGCCCTGTAACTTAGCTTCACCCCGCCAAGCCGCACGGATCCTCAGTGTTCCCACCAGTGACAGCATCGTCCTCAGCCGGTTTGGCAACCTTCTTGGCAGTTCCTTGTAGTGTCTTCCACACACATGGTTAGCGATGCTATCTCTGCCAGAAAATATTGGCGTTTGCAACAGCCGCTTGAGCACCGCAGGCGGCCACGGGAACACGAGTGATCCTACTGCCACCAAACGATGCCTGACCATGAGCGAATGCTCTGGGGCTGCTCATCTCGTCAGTTGGCCCTGGGATGATGTGGCATTGGAGGGGGCATTTGCAGGCCGGCAGTCGTTGGGAAAAATTGCCAGCAGAAAACCAAGGTTGGCGCAGCAGCTCCTGAAGCAGGCTATGATAGCTTGAAGGCCCAGCAGCAAATATAATCACAATTTCACGTGATGAAATTCCGGTTTTGTCCTCTCCAAGCAGGTGATGAGCGACGAACAAGTACCAACACCTCCTGTCGCTCCTTTGTCTCTTCATGTGGCAACTGAAGGTGCGATTTCGTAGTTCACGGAGCAGGTTCAGTGTTCAGGATGTTGCTCATGCGACAAGATGGTGCAACCCAAGGGCTCAATTTGAGACACTGCCGGTGAACGGAGGGCATTAGGAAAAACAACCATTTCAGTGTGTGAAGTAGTGCATGTTTTTGCTAATGGGCTCAAAACCGCGCGTGTAGTGAAGCTGATTTTTCATACTGTCCTTTGGGGTAATAACACACAAACACACATATGCATTGGAAGATGGAAGATGGGGACATGGGGGGTTAGGGGGTGAGGGGTAAGTTCCCCAAGGTGGCAGTGAAGTACACTGGACCTGATCGACAACACCAAGTAATACCCTGTAGACTCGATAGCGGAGTGTCGAAGTGTGCGAACGGGAGAGAGCACACTTTTCTATGGCGAGCGGTGCAAGGACCGGCTCTAGTAGTCTTGAGCCAAAAGCAATGTGAACTATGCTGTAAAGCTGACGGAAGAGTATATAATACAAGATATCTACGAACAACAGGTGGTGCTACACAAGTATAGCGTAGACACGCCTAGGGGACCCAGGACACTACAAAATACAAACAGACACAAGTTTTCTTCGTGTCGGAGCTTGCAGCTGCAAAAGTGCAAAAGGAATGCAAGTGAATTACAAAAGTTCTGGCTCCGTAGATGCCATTCTGGTCTCAAACTCAAAATATGACGTCAGACAATCTAATTTGCAAGATTTAAGAGCAGAGTCTTCTGAACTCACTCAGGTCTAATCGGATGCAACTCTTTATGCTTATGCTGGAATTGCCGGAATGTCGGCAATTTTTGAGCATCATCTACCATCGTCTATATTGACGGGACCCCAATACCCAGAGTCATGCCACGAAGATGAAGCAGAGGACTGCCACCAGTCTTGCCTTTCGTGCCTGGGAACGTTCTTTGTCCTTCTGTTTTCAGTAACGTGCAGAAGTATCACTTCGGACTTGAACGTTGGATTTTGCAGCGAGTTGGAAAGTACACTGAAACGGATGATGATAGTCATGGTCGCTGCTTTTTAAGCAAAAATCTAAGTGATTCAAATGCCTCAGGTGCTCATTGACCTTTATGAGGGTTTCTTTTTGACGCGGGGGTCCTTCGTACTCTATACGACCCATGTCCTCCGGAATGTCGGAGCTCCTCTTCACTAGCGTGTGCATATCTTTACCGTAATTTAGCACAATCTGCATGAGGCAGTCCACATCGGCGTCCTGTCCGGCTGATGCTGCAAGCTGCTCTGTGGCAAGCGTGGAGAGCTCGAAATTATAAGCAATACGGTGGTGAGGTTCACGCAGCTTATTAGCGGAAACTAAGATCTGATCTAAAATGGTGCGAACTGAGCCAGTGTCTGGATTGGAATGTCGATCCGACTTAAATTGCCTGTTAGTGAAGAGGTTCGCGTCGCATACTATGATCTCCACTTGGTCCACGACTGCCGACACCAGAACCCAATGTATCTGGGCAAACGATGACTTCCATCTGCCCGGCAGGATCTTCGCCTTTTGCAAGTGCGTCAGAAAGGCTAGTGCGGACTCCTTTACTGGTCGTAACGCTCCCATGTGTATCTTCGGCGATCTCACCCCAGATGATTGAAAAGTTGCCGCGCGCGTAAGCCAATTACTGTAAGGCGTTCTGAGTCGAGTTGTTTGCAGCGCAAAAGCTCAATTCTGGACGTAATGTCGTCCGATGAGCATACACATGCGATCGGGTGCGCGTGCCCTTTCCGTGTGGAGGACGGTTGATGTTACCCGGTTACCCATATTCATCAACAACACTGAGACATGCTCAGTTGTTTGCAGCAGTTTCGCGTCCTCCAAATCAAAGTCGCCTCGGTTAGCGTGGAAGCCAGCCATATGGCTTCGGCTGAGGTCGACAATGTGACGCATCTCCTCGCCGAAATATCGGCGGGTCTGGTCGTTAAAAGCCGCTAGGTCGAACGATTGGATATGGGGCGACCTCACTCTGATTAAACCAGTGCTCAACGATGGTTGGTAGCTGGCTCGTAATGGTAAGTCGGATTGTTGCTGTATAATGGTGCTTGCCCGAGCCTTCTACAATGATCCTACCCATGGCTGTGAAACCAGTGGAGCCACCTCCGTAGACCAGTTCTCTCATTTGTTTCAAGCGTCGGCGGCGGGCAGCCAGTCGGTCTAAACGGTGCTAAGTGCTAACCTTCTGATTCGGGAGCAAGCGGAGTTGCAAAGTCAATAGCCGCAGTTATGTCCTCCCGCTCAGATTCGCCCAGTGGTGCCGGAATGTCGGCGTCTGGGATCGTTGAGTCGAGGTATAGTGAGTTGCGTTTAATTACATTGATTGGCCTTGTCATGGAAGCAGTCAAGCAGGTGCCATGGCCGCAAGCGCGACAGAAGAAGAGAACTTCTTCACGTTCGCATTTGACGCAAAACATGGTGTCTGGCCGCCGCAAATAGACAGTTGGTGCTTTCTGGGCGTCGGCGGCATCCTTCAGGACCTCGCGTGCTCGCGAGGTCGCGCGCTTTTTGGCCGTTGGTTCATAATGGTTCATATAGTATCTTGTCTCCGGAATGTCGGAGAATGATACACGGCGTTGGCCTGCTGAAGGAGAGCGGCTGGGCTCAAGAAACCGGTCAGCTTTCTTAATAACTTGGCGAGTTGGCGTGCGTGACCGGGCGCGAGTTGCCCAAGTTCGAGAGCCAGCGTGTTTTTCCTTCTTGACTGCTTCGGCTGACTTGTCTTTGGTTTAAGAACTGCCCGGAATGTCGGACTTCTTCTCACCTTTCTTGAGCCAGACCACTTTTGACCATGCCTCCGCGAGATCGTCCAGCATGTGGTCATATAATGTGTCCATGACCTGCTGATCATCATCGTCGGCCGGAATGTCGGCATCAACGTCCGCCTCTTCATCGTCAATATCTTGCTCATCAATGTCTTCTTCCGTAGTTTCGGAGAGAGACTTTTTCTTGAGGCGGGCGATGTTGGTCTCCTGATCGCGCCATTCCTCGTTAACACTGAGGCTTATAATTAAGCCATGTTTCGGCTGCCATGGAGCTGGCGGTGGTCGAGTTATTGTTTTGGCTTATCCCTTCGCCACCTTTCGATCTCACGGATCTTGCAATTCTTAAAGGCCAGCTTCCTAGTTTCTACCTTAAATTTATCATGGCCTTGCCCGGTCAACCTGAGGACCACGCAGTAAAACTTGCTGTAAACGCGGAGTTGACGCTCATGGCTGGTGTGGTGGCCGAACACCTTACAGGAAACGCAGCTGCCATTGCGAATGTTCCAAGTTCCAAGCGCATGAAAAGAGACGCGCCGGTGCGGCTTCACGGGTTAAATAGTAACCGTTCTTACTCAAACTGAAACGGATGGAACGGTTCGCCTCCAAAGTGGTCTTTGACAGAACAAGAGCCACGTTTGCCGTAGGTCGGATATGTTCGTGCTTGAGGAGCAGACTGTCAATGGGCAGAAAATGGTTCACGTGACGATGCTCCTGTGCGATTTCCTCCAGCAGGGAGTAGGCCATGTGACGAAACTCAGTCATGTGAACAAGCCTTTCCGGAATGTCGGACATCTCGCAAAGTTCTTTTTTCATCGCAGCCGGAATGTCGGCTCCTCCAGAGTGGCTGGACACTGCCTGAACGAAAACATGTGCTGCTTTAAAGTTCTTGTATTTAGATACAAGCGTCTTTCGTTCTTCGGCAGTTGTCGATGCTGGGTGAACCCAATCACCAGTGAACTCTGCAAGCTTCATGCCACTCTGGCGGTCGCTTAAGAGGTGCGATCTGATAGCGACCCTTTGAATTATAGTAAATGGTAAAGGCAAGTGGAAGCAACGTGTTGATTGTCTGTTGAGAATGTTCGCGCAGGGGGAATCTGCGAACGTTGGATGACAGGACAGTCCTGGTTATCGCTTGCAGTGCAAACTTGCTTCCAATCAAACCAATCAAGGCGAATTTGCGCGTGGGTCCATCCGGAATGTCGGAGGATCCAGCTAATCTCCTTGGAGATCTTCTCGTAAATCCAATTCCTCTGCATACGCTCAATAGACTCCTCATTGAGGTTGAAAAAGCCGGACCAAATCAGCCAGAAACAGAAGAGAAAGCATGAGCTAACTCCGTAGTCTGGTCGTGCGTATGCATTGTCCATCGAACTTGGCCTTGGCCCTTTCTCTTGGCCGCGGCCCTCCTTGCCTTTACCTTTGCCTTTGCCGCTTTGCCCTTGCCTTGGCCGGAATGCCGGTCAGCAGGTGCAGTTGACTCTTCTCTTGATTCTTCACGAGCTGGCTTCTGTCTACGATCGAATCTCTCAATGGTCAAGGAAGAGGCGAAGGAATCGTCTCGGTGACCCGCCAGTCTGGCTTGGGAAATGAAATGACCTTGTTTGATGGTCGTTGGTGGCTCGACATGTTTCGTGAACAGGGGCATGAACGTTTTGGACACTTGAGGCTTTGAGGTCTTTGCGTTTGCGAGACTTGATGTGGCCTAGTCCGAGTCGCCGAACCACTCATTGAATGGAGTATAACCGAGATACCATCTATGAACGTCCGGATGACCCTGAACTCTTTGAAAGTCTGAACAATGTCAATCGTGACGTTTTGGATTTGAAGGAAGTAGATCATGGGTTTCCTGCTGAGGCACGTGAAGAGGATTCTGAACTCCTGGGTACTTTAGACTCCATACAAGATCCCTATGTCGATCGTGACGTCGCCATTGCCGACTCTGAAGGACCACTACTTGACGCAGAACTACTTGATGAGCTACCGCTTCAGGGGTTTCCCGAAGAAGAGGCAGAGAGGCGAAAGGTTTGGAGCCGAGCCCACGAAAAGGCAGGATTGCATCGTTCAGATCTTTAAGAGTTCAAAAGCAGACCCACGGGCTGCAAAGAATTTCAAGTGTGACCATTGTGCTATAAGTCATGAAGGTGACAAGAGACACCCCGTTGCTGCACCTCCAAGATATGAGTTCAACCGTGCTGTCAACTTGTTGACGTGTTTGAGACAAACGATGATGAAGAAGCGCGTCGCAGTTGGTTGTCAATCGTTTGCGGTGGCGCATGTTTTCACCAGGTGGTACATGTTGCTGAAAGGAGGTGGTCAACCAGCCTTGAGCAAGTGCGTTGAGAAGTTCTCACGCTACTGGGCATCATGGGTTGGGTTTCCCAACTGCGCAACCGTGGAGCTTTCGGCCGAGGTTTGTTTGACCGCGGCGTGCAGGTTCGCGCAGCGGGCGAGCGCATGGACGAGGTGAACGTTGGAGGAATCGCGAAGAGAACCTGGAGGCGAGTTTGTCGCGAACAACACGTGATTGGGAAATCTGACTGGAAGACAGCAATGGCCATTATCGTCTCAGAGAAGAATTACGTCCGGCGTTGAGGATTTGTATAGTCCTAGCCAATGGGTGCTAGGCAAAAGGCCAAGCCAAGAGGCATCATTGCGTAGTTGTTGGATGATGAGTTTGCTTACTTGACTTAGGAGCCATCGAGAGCTCGATGGATGGAGCAACTGCTTTCGGACATGCTACGGAGATTCGACATGAGGCGCGAAAAGCTTTTGTCCATCAAGATTGTCACAGGCGTGCGAGGTCCGCTCTTCTACGGAATGCTGCACCTCGTATACCTTGACGATATGCTGCTGGAGTTTAAGCATGGGAAAATGAGACTGGTTTGTCGACCGGTTCACCTTTCGACGTTGTTGTTCCTGATGTTGTCGTGTACAAGGGCAGGCCGGGCTAGTTGAACCTCGGAGCACCGTGTGCAAGATCATTGGATTCGGATCGCCGTGATCCACGAAGGAGTTCCAGTGGCAACTTCATTGAGTAAGTTGAGGCCTCGCACGTCAGCTGAAGCTTTGGCCTTTTCCATCATGAACAACACCTTCGTGCCAGGGCAAGATGAAAGATGAACAAAGATACTCGATTGGAGAGGCGAGGATGACATTGAACAAGAACTACCAGCGCGACGAAGGCAACGCAGGCGAGTCGAGTTCCACGACGATGGACTTGACGTTGCACGTTTGACCCCGATGGCGCCTATGACACCAAGGATTGCGGAAAGGAAAATTTCAACGGCTACAGAATCACCGGCAAAGTGCACCTGTTTCTGGATGTTTCCATGAAGTGCTGAACTTCCGAACCTTCGAGGCACGTGTCGATAGAAGAGTCAATGTCACAAGTTGCGCTTCCCAATTCCCAGCTCCCTGGATGCTTCAAGAGTACTGCAGCTGTATGGCCGAGGGAGTGAACGCGCGAGATGCTGAAACCTGGTTGCGGAAGAAGAAGAAATACACCCCAAAGAAGCGCAAGCAATGAGCCATGGGCAAGGTCTTCAACTACAGGAAAGGCTACTAGCAGAGTGGTGGAAGTGGAAAATTCAACGCATCCATTGGTTTGTCGCTACAGGACTCAGAGGACTTGGTGGGATGAAGGCCATCAGGCCATAGGCGCGCAGTGGATAGACACCAAGAACAAGCCCTTCCGGACGCCTGAGAACCTGACTAGGAAGACTTGTGGAGGGAAGATCAATTCCTGATGTGACCTTACAAGGCAAAGAGATGGACAGGGTTCTACTTTTGAGTCCGCCGCGTGATTGGCATTCTCGCAAGAGTACCTACATGCGCGATGAGAAGCCCAAGGATGTGACGGACAGCGTTCGCTGGGTGGACACCGACGTGATGTTGGCAGACCCTTTGACGAAGGTCATGGATCCGTGCATGTTGGTTCAGGCTTTGGAGTCGAACAAGCGGAACTTGGAGCAGCCGATCAATGCCGTGATTGTGAAGAAGGCAAAGCGGCTCCAACGGAGGAAGACAGAGACCAAGGGACTTCTCGAGGAGTACAAGAGTCTACTCTACAAGGGAGGAGAGACTTACTTGGGAGACGACTTGGACAAGCTGGTCGTTGTCACCATGAATGCAAGCCGGATGCATGCGTTGGAGACAGATGAGCGACCTGAAGTCAAGATGCTGGCAGAAGACCGAAGAGTTCACAAAGTGGAATGAGCTTCGGGAGGGGCAGATTCAGCTGGAGAAGATGGTGAGCGTCTGCAGCCGGGACAATGGAAGACCTGAGAGAATCTGAGTGAGCGTGAGAGTTTTGAATCGGCTTTCGTAGGACTCGTAAAAATTTCTTCAGGCCTTGAGCTCTCATAGAAATTACACCACGCCGAGTAGCGCATGTTTTTGTACCGCGCTATGCTTTGCAAGCATAGCGCGTGGTGACATTCTGCTGGGGCACCCTCTTTTACATAGACTGGTTCTGAGACCGCCGCAGGGTACCTGTTTGAGTGAAGCCGCGAAAACAAGGCTACCAGCTATTGTCAGACAGTGACAATGTTGGTTGGGTTCCCCGCCGAAGTTTCTCGGAGTCCGTCCCAATTCTACATGGGGACGCAGCTGATCGTCGTGACTTATTTGGAAGCAACCCCAGATTTCATAAGACGCATAGAGACAGGAAGCATACGACGATACAAGGACCTCTCGAGACGCAACTAGGGAACAGCAAAGCAGAGGCAATTAGAGCTAGCTCAAAGGCTAGCGACTAGGTTCTAGATAAATATAGAATATAGAATATATATTCAAAAATAGTTCCCCCGTGAACTGTCTCAACGTTTGACTAGCTCACCACACCCTGACGTACCAAACGAGTTAGGCTAGCGCAACATTTGGCTATCTAGCTTGACTGGCTCACCACGGAGCTTGTTCAGAATTTAGTTGTCTCGCGAAACCAGCCGCAAAAACTGTGATTTGCAAAATGCAGCAGCAAATGCGTATTACATCTACAGAAACACTACCAGAATGTTTTCTCTACTGTACACACACATATAGATACACATATACATACATATATCATATAGACATATTTATATGTACAGTATATATACAGTACATACACACAAGCAGAGCTCAAGTTTTGCGTGGTTCTCACTGTAGCTGGTAGCTTGCAACTTTGAACAACCTACCAGTTAACCGTTTGCTGACGCACCGTTTGCTGACACACCGTTTGGCCGCAACACTCAACTTGGGCAGCAACAACACGTAGCAGTACGCCAACATTGCTCAATGCTGCTTTAGTCATTCTTCAGTCCGCCGCTCACACGCAGCTTTGACCTAAGGAAGGAAATTCAGGACCCAACTTGTCACCACAAGCAGATCCAAATATTGCTTGTCTGAGTGTCCTTGCTCCATTGAACTTTCCACAGCGGCAATTGTCATTATTGGAATCTATAGAGGAGGAGGTCTTTGTTTGTTCGGGAACACAAGGCAGACTGTAATGCAATTGGGCGGCCTGGCCAAAGAGAAGTAGCCAATAACGGTTATTCGTGGGAGGTTTGGTTCCTTTTGATTCTTTAGCACTGGTGCAGCAAATGGATCCCTGTGAGGCAGTGAGCTGGAGGAGGTCATGCTTGAAGATACTCCGGTATCTCCTACCCCTCGTACGCGCACCGAAGGTCCAAGAGAGCGTTCGAAGAACATTATTGTTTTTTCAATTAGATCCCGTCAGATCCTGTTGGCTTTTTCAATTATAATTAGAAGCATCGCTTCAAGCATCTTCAGAACGTTACGCTTCGCCATGCTGCTAATTATGTTTTGCTAGGGCTCACAGCCTTTGTCGAGCGGTCGCCTGCCACACCTACCACACCGCGACGGAATTGGCTGAGCCGTTTGGGCCGTGGACTTCGTGGCTCAGCGATGTGCCGAGATTTTTATTGAAAAGGAGAAGAAAACACGGATTTGGGATTTGGGGTTTCTTGATCAAGGCAACCTTTCAAGTTCAACCAACGGGGCCTTAGCAAAGAGGCCCAAGCGCCTTCTTTTTTCTTCTCTGTGTAATCTGCTTGTATACCATTGTATGCCTGCGCCCCAACTGAAAGGGAAGGGACCTTTGTGGGCAATTGACAGACAAGATGAATCATGAGTCATGAGTAATCTTCATTCTTCGTGTAGTGAGACCTTCAATCAGTGGCAGGCAGCTCAGTTATATATCAGTGCTGTAGAGAGGGAGTGACCTTCAATCTGATATGCGTGCAGCGCATAAGTGATCATACAGACATACAAAAGCAAACAAACAATCTAGGAATCAAACCATCAGCGAGAGCGTGAGCTATCCTGCGTCCTGTTCCTAGGAGCGAACTAGTAGCTAGTAGCTTACTCCTCCCTAGGGAGGGGGCCGCTGACAAAAAAAACTAGACGACGAGTGGCCCGAAAGCATTTTTCCATCGCGTAGGAAGTCAGAGTGTGAGTTATCTGTTAAGTGTTCAGTGTGAAGTGTTAAGTCGAGTGAGTTGAGGCAGTGTGTGGGTCTCTGTGTGTGTGTATCTATGTCTGTGTGTGTATGAGTCTCTGTCTCTGTGTGTGTGTGTGTCCGAGTAAGTTGAGGCAGTGCGTGAGTCTGTGTGTGTGTGTCAACCTCTCAAGAGAGCCGGGTGGTCGGGAGACATGACTCAGCTGCAGGGGCTCCAGAGCAGCCGCGAGAGATGACTCAGCCGCGAGAGATGACTCATCCGCGTACTAAAGTTGTACTACAAAGTCGCCAGTTCTCAGCTTCCAGCTCCACAGATTGCTCCGCGTACTAAAGTTGTACTACAAAGTCGCCAGTTCTCATCTTCCAGCTCCCCAGATACTCCGCGTACTAAAGTTGTACTAGAAAGTCGCCAGTTCTCATCTTCCAGCTCTCCAGATACTCCGCGTACCAGCTCCACAGATTGCTCGGCGGACTAAAGTTGTACTATCCCCGTGCCAGAAACCTCTAAAAAATCTAGGGGGTCATGGCATGGTATGGCGTAAACCGCTTTATGAGATGGTCCCTTGAGGGGGTCTGCGTGTGATTTTATAGAGAACTGGGTGCTTGATAGGAAGGCTGCTAGGAAGGGCACCTGGGCTTCATTGTGGCACTTGTGCTTTGCTGGCTGGGTGGGTGGTGGGGGCAATGCTTCATAGGATCGATTCATAGGAGAAGTGTGGGCCTAAGCTTTAACCCCACCCCTCAACATGCAATAAACGTGTGATAAAGTGTGTCTTTGGGAT
>CAXAMN010000225.1:1710322-1737093 GCA_963970005.1 Durusdinium trenchii
GAAAGTCGCCAGTTCTCATCTTCCAGCTCTCCAGATACTCCGCGTACTAAAGTTGTACTACAAAGTCGCCAGTTCTCATCTTCCAGCTCGCCAGATACTCCGCGTACTAAAGTAGTACTAGAAAGTCGCCAGTGCTTGCATTTCGCGCGCTCGACACGCACGATCTCCGCAGAGGGTTGCGCGCACACCGGACAAATCGCACTCGCCTGCATTTCGCGCGCTCGACGCGCACGATCTCCGCAGAGAGTTGCGCGGGCATAGATCAAATCGCACTCTCGCCTGCATTTCGCGCACTCGACACGCACGATCTCCGCAGAGGGTTTGACAAATCGCACTCTCGCCTGCATTTCGCGCACTCACTCGACACGCACGATCTCCGCAGAGGGTTGCGCGGGCATGGGACAAATCGCACTCTCGCCTGCATTTCGCCACTCGACACGCACGATCTCCGCAGAGGGTTGCGCGCGGACCGCACCAATCGCACTCTCGCCTGCATTTCGCGCACTCGACACGCGCGATCTCCGCAGAGGGTTGCGCGCACACCGGACAAATCGCACTCTCGCGTGCATTTCGCGCACTCGACACGCACGATCTCCGCAGAGGGTTGCATTTTCGGTTGACGCTGTTCGTCGCAATCTCTGCCTTTAAGAGAGAATTTATAAAGTGGGGAAATGTTTTTTCATTAGGATATCTCCCGTGCACTTTTTCCATACTCACACTTGCATTACACTTGGGTATATTTGCCGTTGGGTGCTTTCACTCTTCCACTTGCCCTGGGATACGTATAGAAGTGTAAGTCTTCATGTTCAAGTGTAAGTGTGGAAGCGTAAGTGTTCAAGTGTAAGTGTAGAAATGTCAGTGTTGAAGTGCAAGTGTGGAAGTGTCAGTGTGTAAGTGTAAGTGTCGAAGTGTCAATGTTCAAGGGATTTTCCGGAAGAACCCTTCGCAATGCTTTCAGGAAAAACACATAGAAGTGCAATGTTGGTTGCGGCTTTCGATAATCCCCGCCACAACAAATTTTGGTCTAGAAAACATGACATAGTGGACTGTGAAGCGCTGTGTTGCTTGAGGCTATGGAGTGTTGGGAGGCCACAGTGGCCGAGAAGAGGCCGTCGTATCCTTCAATGAGAGCGAAGTTGTTGACTAGTTTTAGAACCTGCCTTGGTATTTCTAGCCTGCAACCAAGACTTCCCGACAAACTGCGATGTTACTTGGAAGATGGAGATGGGAGGCTTATGCGAAGGGTGTTACAAATGCATAATGTGTATGTGTAGATAGATATATATATATATGTATGTATGCTAACATGCATTGCGGTGAAATTTTTATGTTTATGCAAAGAGGACTTCTTGGGGTTGTTGGTGTCACACCCCTCAAACTGCTTCTAGCACCTGGTTCAGATCTCCAAGCCATTGATACACTGAACGCATGGCACATATGTCATATTTGGTCCAGTTCGTCATTCTATTTCTAGATTCTAGCTGAATTGTAGGAACGAACGTCAGTGCGCAGAATTGCAACGTTGTAACCGCTGGTGGCTTTCTCAGGCATAGTTCGGAGAAAGTCAGTCTCCATATCTGGGAAGATACCTGACTGTGGAGAATTTGTGCGCAGTGTGCTGGGTTGCTCAACAAATTGCCTTTAGCATTCGCAGCTGTTTTGCCGTGAATTGTGTACTGCACTGCACAGGGTTAATTTGGAAAATGATTGCCTGGGCGTTTGCCACACGCGCAAGTTTTGCAAAGTCGCCGTTGAAGATGTCTTGAAGTAGACTTCGTGCTGAGGGGATCACACGCAGAAAGTGGCATTAAGTGGAAGAACTTGTGACACTCGCAAACCCACATGGATCTTGATTTCCCCGGAAAACTCCCAGCTTCCTTGGGGCTAGGGCACGAAACATTCGGGGTGGGCCACTATGCGGACATGATTTTCAAGTGTGGAAACGCCCCTTAGCCTGGGCATCAAGATCAAAAAGACTAAGAACAGGACCAAAAAAGGAACCAGACCAACAAAAAATATCACACTATCAAACAATCCTCAATAGGCCCCCTAAACATTAGTCCATTGGTCCCCTGCCCCTGGTCCTTTTCCTGGTCCGCTGGCCTCATGGTTCTTTGGTCACAAAATGCGGGATTTGCGAATTCATGAAATGTACGAATTTGGCGCGACCTTTGCAAAGAGAGCTACCGTCCTTGTGTCACTTTCTGGATGCTTCCCTGGGGCAAAGGGGTGTGTAGTTTTCGATGATGATCTATTTTGTGGTGCCTTCTGAGTCTGGTGGCACTGGTGGCCTTTGATTTTCGTTCGCTCTGCGAGGGAAGGTGCCGCGCCCTCCCCCAACCTCGAGAGCCGCGAAATTTACACTACTTTTGCCAATGCGCCGTGCCTCCCACGATAGGAGCAAGGACGCTACTAGGGGCTCCTGGCATTGCTACTAGGAGCAAGGACGCTACTAGGACGGTTATATTTTAAAGGTCAACCGTCGCATCTCGACACCAAATATTGCATGCCTTCGCCTGCATCCTTTCATTGTGGCTTGGTGGGGCCCACCTTCACCGTGTCCAACATTTACTGCATGTCCTTTCGTTCTGTTTTGTTTTTCTTTGTGGGTGGATTTTGCGTTTGGTTTGCCTTGGGGGTGCTGCATTGATCCTTTTGTTGCCCTGCTGCTGTTGTCCTTTCCCTAGTCTTTTTTCCTTTCGCTGCTCACTGTGAATATCTAATTTTAAACTTTTCTTTTTTGATTCCAGTGGATTTTATGCTATTTTTTGATCCTTCACCCTCCTTCCTGCCTGCTTTCGTTTTTCCATGGCCAAGCAGGAGAGACCATGCTCTGTGGGAAGTCACCACTGATTCTTTGGCTATTGCTGCGCTCGTCAGACCTAGTTTGGTGTGCTCGTGAAGACTGCGAAAGTCAGCTTTCAAGCTTCTGAGTGGTGTAACACTCCGGAAGCAAATGTTGCCGTAAAGTGTGTCAAGATCCGTTAACTTGTCACGGCCCTTGCGGAAGAGACTGGAGCAAACCATGTCAGGATTTTGCAGTTCAAATTGATATACTGTAGCTCAGCTAACATCTGATTCATGTTTGCAAAGTCAGGCTGTGGGTACTTGACTTTGTCGTTTTGGAACTTTCCGTGCTGCTACCTTGGGGCTCGTAGTTGTAAGGTAGGGCTGCCCAGTTCCCCAGCTGCTGATAATTTGTTTTTCGCTGTTGAGATCCATTACAGTAGTTGTTGTACTTGATTCAGATTGTTGTTGGACGCTGAACATTGCTGCGGCAGTTTAAGAAGGAAAGGGCAACTTGCAGCGCGGAACAACGGGTGGAAGTGCAACTGACGTTTCACAGCCAGGGAGAGCCATGGCTTTTCTGTGTCTTGGATGAAAGGAATGCCGCCAACATTGGGTTCGTTTGATTCAACCTGTGTCTGAGGGGGGGCAAGCGCCGCAAATTTGGAGCTTCTGCTCTAGGCTTTGCCAACCGCGCAGTCTTGGAGTTATTTCATGGGCAGTCCCTCAATTTAAAGGTTGTCAGAGTAAATCACATCAATACTGGGCCCGGAACCATGTCAAGACATTTGGAGGCTGCTGCTAGGCCAAGACTACCTGCAATGGCGACAGTCCGGGAACTGACCCCTTGGATGTCAATTTGCTTCCGTCCGTCATTGCAGGCCGAGATGATGAATCTGATGATGGTGAGGGAACTGCTCACCCACATGGTTATTCCAAGTGGTCTGGACCACGAAAACGCATCTATGGCACCTCGGCATCAGCTGCACGGCCAAAGGAAACGCCAGCAGTGCACCATGGTGCAAAGCAGGAACCGGCTACACTATTCATTGTAACGGTGGTTCATCGCTTGTATTCCCAGCCCGATTGACCCTTTGACCTTTTGAAATCAGGCATTTTGGCCTCAGAGAAGACTGATTGGTTCCTCGCAACCATGATCCTCTCAAGCAGCTTGACTCAACGTATCGCCAAAGATTGTGGCAGTAATGATTTTGCGGCGGCCCTACTGCGTAGAAGCAAGAAATCGCACAATGGGAAGTTGTATGACTGTATGATCGGATTATTGCTTGTTTTCGCAATTTGTCACGGTACTGGTGGCACAGACAGAGTGTCATTTAGACGCCGAGCAAGACGGAGCTACAGAACTCCCTTTGGAATGAGAAGCGCAGTGTAGCTTTGCCACCAGTCGAACACCTAACGCATATGTATATATGTGTAATGCAATGCAATGCAATGCAATGCAATGTTATGTATGTATGCATGAATGTATGTATGAATGCATCAATGCAATTGACAATATGTCGCCTCGCGTCGTACGCGTTCGATCGCTTGTTTTGGCTCAAGAAATGTATGCTGCCCGCTGCTTGCGCGTTTGAGGGTTGATATATTTGTTCATGGTAGCGGAGCGCTCGGTTTGAGATCCCGGACATTGCGCCGCTCGAGTTCGACTCCTATCTCCAGTGGGCTGGTATCGGCCGTTTCGGCCGGTCTAGTCCGGAGAAGGAGGATCCAACTCCACCTCGTGATCAGAGTATCTGGACGTAGTTGACCAATTCTCGGACGAAGGAATGGCCACGGATGTTGGTGCAGTTTTACTCCCTGTGAATGATTGGCTGTGGGACATGAATGTGTTAAGTTTGCATCGCTGGTGAGAGAGTTGGGCGGTGAGCTGATTGCCATCATGAGGCAAGTAAGAGAAGAATGAGAAGAAGTGATACAGGTGCAGTATAGGGAGGCAGGTGCAAGGACAGGTGGCGACGCCGACACAAGCGCAACAAGAACAGCAGGAGCAGTCAAATGGCCGCAGAGAAATTCGGCCTGGTGAGGCGAACCAAACGTGCCCCGTGGAGAACCGCAAGGACGGCAAGGGTAAGAAGATCGAGCTCAAAGGCAAGGGCAAGTCGCAAGCGCGTCAAGGCAAGGGCATCGGCACACCGACCGCAGAAGCGTGCCATAGTTGCGAGAAGGCAGGACACAATGTGATCGCTGGAGTGTCGGTGGTGGTGCAGCACATCCGAATTCGAAGCAAGATCGTGAGACTCCCAGAGGGAAAAGCAAGAAGAAGCAGGCGTTCAACTGGGAGGAGATAGTTGCAGAACCCTACGTTGACCCAGTCGAAACGGGCTCCTTCAGTTTGGCTGGACTCGAAATCGAGGTTGGGATCGATCCGGAGATCAAACAGGAGTTGGAGGATCCAGACAAGTGCATGCATCCATGCGACTGTTGCTTCTGCCAGAATTGTGGCATGGAAGGAGGACACGTGGAACACATTTGCAACTTGTGCGGCATGGACCGAGATCGACTGTTGGAGAATAGCGATCTGAAATCCATCGTCCGCACCCAAGATGACGAAGCCGGACAATTTCGAGTACGTCGTGGACAAGACGATCTGCCTCACTGTCAAAAGGGATTTCACTGAAAACTTTCCAGGGCTATAGCGAAGACTTGAAGAGGAAACTTAGGCAGGAGGTTGATCCCGAAGAGAGTTCAATGAAGAAGAACAAAGAGATTTTGCAGCAAGTTGAGAAAGACCGACAGGAGCTTCGACTGCTGTACTTCGTGAAGTTGACTGACAAGCCCATCGATGAGATTCAGGCCTGTGGCCATGGCCAGTCCTCAGGATCCAAGGGTGATGAGACGAGTCGCTCTGGTCTGGCCGAGCCTTCATCCGGGCCCAGAGCACAAGACCGTGTCGAAGACATTAAGGCCAAGGTGCACGAGGAGCTGAGTCGAACTTTTGGTTCGGCCGAGTTCCCAGCTAGGCCTGCAGGATCCGCATCTGGGACAACTAGTGGGACAACTATGCATCGGACGGTCGAACGCATGTGAGGCATGGAGGTGGCCAACGTCGACGCGGAGATTCGGGACAAGGTGGCGGCGTGTGAGGGCTGCGAGACAAAAGAGGAGATCCAGCAGTTGGAGGCCGAGATCGTAGTCTTGAAGACGAAGAAAGAGAAGTTGAAGGAGATCCAGCGCGATGACCGCGAAGCGAAAGCAAAAGCGAAGGCAGTGCCCAGGCTCACTCAGGAGACGCTCAATGACCAAGCTGGCGTGATTCGCGATACTATCAAGCGAGGAAAGCGGGCGCGACCCATTCGTTGGCTTGGAATCAGGAGCGCAGGAGGAGAAAGGCCACTCTTCATCGACAGCGAGGAGTTGCTGAACGAGCCGCTGAGAGGATTGAAAAGGATAAACAGTGGCGTGCAGAGTTTGATTCAAAGCCTGAAGGAAGAAGAGTTTGATCGTGAAGAAGAAGACCACACTATTGAGACCGAGGCCGTGGAGGAACACGCCGATGGGACAGCTCGCGTTTTCACAGGTCAGGCGAAACGCGTGGCGCGGGTCAAGTGAAGTAACACCAATTCGGGAAGTTCTTCAAGTCCGAGCGCGCGTGCAGGAAACTGACCCAAGATGAGGTCGCGAAGTTCAGCGTAGAGACGAAGGACGACGAGGTGAAGGTGATGGGCCGGAAGCGGGTAGATGTTCTCCGCCGCCGAGTACGGCCCATGACGAAAGAGAAGAAGGTTTCGAGGAAGAAGCGGGTCCGTATGGCGCGGGCCCGCAAGGGAAAGGCGGAAGAAGAGCGATTCTATCTGGCGCACCCAAAGGACAGAATGCGCTGTGCAGAATTCCGTCGATCCCACTGTGGCAGAGGCCGCAAATGCAAAATTGTCAATTCAGAAGCCGACCGCGAACGTCGTTTCCTGGAAGAGCGCCACGAGAGCGTGAAGAAAGATCTGGCGAAAGTGAAGCTGACCCGTGAGGAGATCAACTCGCTCGCCGTCAATGAGATCACAGTCGAAGAGGATGGCTGGGTCCGGGTGACAGCAAACCTGGACACAGGTGCGGCGATCACAGCGATTCCGATTCCGGTCGAGCTCAAGGAGAAGTTGGACCTGAAGGCCGGAGCAGCAAACAGTACGAGCTACAAGACCGCAAGCGGTGAGCTCATCCTTGATGGAGGTGGTGCCACGCTATATGGCTAGAATGCTGAAGGTTTTGGGCGCAAACTGGATGGGCGATTGGTCGGAGTGCATCGCTTGCTGGTTTCTGGTAGCAAAGTGTCAGAGAAGAACTTTGTGATCATGGATGGTATTTCATGGCGCTATCGTCCCACGCAATGGACAAATCGCCCACGGAATGCGCAAGGCGCTACAAGGGTTGAAGCGCAAGTTTCCGGAGGAGAATGAGAACATCACGAAACTATATGTGCATATATAAGGGCATCTTGTGTTTCGATTTTGGCGCAAGGCTGCGCAGGAGAGCGAGAAGCGCAAGAAGGTCGAAGGTCGAGGAACTCGTTGTGGAGGCGGGTTTCCAGCGGCAGGTCAATCCGTAAGTCCGAAGACTCCGACGGGGAGAGTCGGTCCCTTGGACCGGCCGGACCCAAAGGAGCACCCTGAGGCGAATCGGTCCAATAGATCTAGAAGAAGAGAGAGTTCGCAAGCTCGCCTGAACAAGACACTACCATCATTGATGGGGCCGATGAGAGTGTTGAGGAGCAACGGGCTCCAAAGGTTCTGAGGAGCCCAAAGAGTCCTACGAGTCCTACGCTTGAGGAAAGTGAGGAACACGAAGCACCTGGCCCCGTCACTTACAGGACGTGGTGTGATCACTGTGTTCGTGCGCGAGGATTGGATGAAAGACATGCGCGCCTTCCTGAGGAAGAGAAAGCGCAACGAGCGTTCCCGGTGATTGGGATTGATTACTTCTGGAACGGCAAAAGTGACAAAGAAAGGGAGCACGAGTAGCCCAGTTTGCAGGTGAAGGATGAGGCCAAATATTGGACGACGCTGAGTGGTTTTCAGCTGTGCCACCATTGGAGGCTTTGAAAGTGTTGTGCAGCCTAATGGTGTCCATGAAGACAAGCAAGTGTGGAGGAGCATTAAAGTTACGAATTCTGAGTGTGCGCGACTTCGAAAGTCAATGTATGGAACGCAAGATGCCAGCAGTATCTGGCAAGAAACATACAGCAAGCTGTTGCGCGAAAACGTTGTTCAAGGGGTAGCCACTCCAGGTTCCTATGCCATGGGGGCGACTTCGTTGTGTTGAAGATGTACTCAGGAAGAAGTTTGAGCTACGAGTCGATGCCAGCATAGGCCCTGCATGCCGAAACTGTGATCAGACAACTAGGACTTGAAGAAGCCAAGCCTGTGGTCACGCCGGCTGAGGTGTTGAGTCAGGATCGTGTGGACATTTGTGAGAGGGTCAAGACTTTGGCTCGCTTCATGGCATCGCCAACGGAGCATACTTGGACGATATCTCAAAGGTTGTCCACGCTTCGTGCAGGAGTTCCGCGCTCAAGAAGCCTACGACACCATCACTTGTTTTACGGATAGTGACCATGCAGGTTGCTTGTTTACTCGAAAGAGCGCAAGTGGATTGGTTTGTATGGCAGGAGGACATTGCTTGAAGAGCTCATCTACAGTACAATCCACAATAGCATTGTCGAGCGGTGAAAGCGAGTTCTACAAGGTGAGACCCGGAAGTTATTGAAGTTAGCGAGAACTTGCAGTTCACTATAGTGTACTATAGAGCACTATATCTTCCTGAAGTTCCGGATCACTGAGTTATGGATTTTTTAAAGTAATAGTGAATATATAACTTACTAATAACTCACTGGTGTTTTTCAGAGTATTGATTTTCAATTTTTCGTGAAGTTATCCGGAAGTAACTGGAAGTTATTTTTTAATTTTTTCCAGAGAAAGTGCGATCTTTGAAGACGAAAATTAGCAAACATATATATACAAAATCGCGCGGGCGCGCGCAGAAGTGTTGGTTCAGAGCAATTCGAGACGCGTCGCGCATGGCTTGGGAGGAGCGGCAGGACCGCTGGGCGGACAAGGCCAGCTGGCAGCGGCAGGGCCGCTGGGCGGAGGAGGCCGAGCACGAGCCGGCTTGGCAGCGGCAGGGCCGCTGGGCGGAGGAGGCCGAGCCCGAGCCGGCTTGGCAGCGGCAGGGCCGCTGGTGGGACACAGCGCAGGGAGCAGGTTGGCAGCGGCAGGGCCGCTGGGGCGTCTGGCAGGACAACGCCTGGAACGACGCCGGCAACTGGGGTGGCTGGCGGGGTTGGGAGGGTGCTTGGCGGCCGGACCGCTGGGAGGAGGCTTGGCGCGAGGAAGACACTTGGCTGGCAGGACCGCCGGCCTCCGCACGTAACGCCGGAGATGCGGCAGGACCTTGGTCGTGTATCTCGAGCTGGTAGGTGGGTCCAAGTTGGGGATGTTCCTCGTAGTCGCCCTTCCTGACCTGTTCTTCTGTGAAGCCACGGCGCAGCCACACCTCCATGGGCAGGAAGGGCCCGCCGCGGCTCGACCGCGTCGTGCGCCGCTGAAACCGCTGCAGGGTCTCCTTGTACGCGGCCTCCACCGTCTCCCACTTCAAGCGGCTGTCGGGGTTCTGCTGCCGCTGTTCGGTGACTTGCTGGTATAGAAGGCCAGCTTCTCCTCCGAGGACAAACCCGCCGGCCACGAGAGGCCGTGGCGCTGGCGCTGTTTGTCGACCGTGCGACAGCTCTGACACGCACCGGCCTGCGGCGCTGCCGCCAGGAGCCCGCAACAGACGCAGCGCGTGTGCTCGCCTGTCTCGGGCCAGCCGCCGCCTCCAAAGCACCACCGGCGGGCGGGCGGACCAGCCGCCGCCTCCAAAGCACCACTGGCGGGCGGACCAGCCGCCGGCCCCGGCAAATCCTGCGCCAGTGGGCTGTGTGCAGCCACGAAGGATACGGTCCTGCTGCCCATCCTGGCTCTCCATGGCGCCAACTCCCGTTCTGCAGGCTAATTCACCAAAATGCCTGCAGCGATCGCGCGGTCGCACCGCGAACAGCGGAGAATGCCCCCGGAGGAAAAACGCCCAAGCAAACTCTGACCGGGGAGCTTATATCTATATCCTATAAAATGGAAAAATTCGAGGACCCGGGCTCAGAGTGGATCTCAATCTGCTTCGAACTGTCGAGCGGAAACTCGAATCAAAACGCCGAAAATCCAGGGCCCCGGAATGTCTCGATCTGTTTCGAATATCGAGCAGAAACTCAAGTCAAAACGCCTAAAATCCAGGACCCCGGAACGTCTCGGAATGTCTCGGGTTTCCGACCGTTTTTCGTCTCGCTTTTAAAATAAATAAGCAAATAAAGCAAAAAAATTGCCCAAAAACGTCTCGGAATGTCTCGGTTTGTCTCGACCCATAAATAAGCAAATATAGCCCAAAAAACGTCCAAAAACGTCTCGGAATGTCTCGGTTTGTCTCGGGGGTCGAGACAAACCGAGACATTCCGAGACGTTTTTTGGCAATTTTTTGGCTTTATTTGCTATTAGTTAACAAGCGAGACGAAAAAAACGGTTGGAAACCCGAGACATTCCGAGACGTTCCGGGGTCCTGGATTTTAGGCGTTTTGACTCGAGTTTCCGCTCGAAATTCGAAACAGATCGAGACATTCCGAGACATTCCGGGGCCCTGGATCTTCGGCGTTTTGACTCGAGTTTCCGCTCGACAGTTCGAAGCGGATTGAGGTCCACTCTGAGACGCCCCGGGTCCTCGTATTTTAGGAAAAAACACCGCGCGTTTTTCTTAGTCTTCTCTCCTCGCTCACGATCTGGGCGGCACCACCGCCTGCTGCAGGGTCGTCTGCGGCCCAGCCGCATCGGACGTCTCCTCTGTTGCCGGCGCAGCAAACGTTGAGCTGGCGAGCCTGCGAGTCTTGTGTGGCTGCGTGGCGGCAGTTTCGCGGCTGCGGTCGTGCCGCTCCCGCGCCGCGCCGGACTGGGAAGCCGCCCTCGAGGAGCTGGCGGCAGCGCAGGCTGTGCGCCAGCAGGCCTTCCACGCAGCATACCCCGCCAGCGCGCGACCAAAGCACCACTATAGGCTACACCACCCAGAGCAACTCCGGAACCTTGGCCACTACGTCGACATGTTCCCGGTGGAGGCCTGCCATCAGCGGTATAAGGGGTCGACTGCCGACCACTACGCGCATCTGGTGAACCGCGCGGGGGGCGCTGTCCACAGGCGTGCTGTGGCGATACCTACAGGATGCTCTGCTGGCGGCAGAGGGGCCGCCCGTCGATCCCGACAACACGTCCTGGCGGCTGGAGCCGCCGCTACTGCCGGAGGGGTCGGAACAGCGCACGGATATCCTCGCGTGCTGCGGCGTGACTCGCGGCGCGTCCTCACTCCTCGCGGCTGGGCCGCGGATACTGCAAGCGGGTGACCACCTGCGCGTCGGTGACGCGGTATATGTGCTGGAGGGTTTCTGCCACGACTTCAACACCGCCAAGATTTGGGCGGTTGCGGCGCAGATGCCGCGGGTCTCTGGCGACTGGACGCATTGCCGCTGCGGTCCGCCGGCGGCCATGAAGAGATTGGAGTTGCGGTCGGGCCGCTCGCCTCCCGTGTGTTCGTGGTGGCGTCGCGAGGGTGAACGCAGCGTGGTGCTGCTTGGGTAACCGCAGCCGCCGCGGCGCAGAGCGCGGCAGACCACAAAGTCCGCGGCAGGGTACCGCGCGACGGAGGAGTCCCACGCGCGAAAAACAATCCGCGAGCGCGCGGTCGGTGTATATATAATAATATATATATATATATGCATATATCAAAGGCAATATCAAAAGAATGGGGGAGAACTTCCTGTCCCTCAGCCGATCGAAAAATATTCAAGATATATATATATATATACTTGTGCAGAAAATTATAGCCTAAAGCATCAAGAAACAAAGAAAAGTGCATACAGTCCACGCTGAAAACATACACAGATTTGCTCGTTTTGTACATAAACATACATTTTCCCAAAAGTCTGATTTTGGAAAGTGTTTTAGCTATCAGGAAGTTATCTCGAAATTATTTTCATTGTTTTTTAGAATAACTTCAAAACAACTTATACAACTTCCAGTTAACTTCAATAACTTCCGGGTCTCACCTTGTACTCGATTGTGAAGGCAGCGTCTGCAGGACTCGGGCTGAGAGCCTTGTATCGTGAATGGCGCATTCCTGTAAAGGTCGTTGTACGATCTGATTCGTCAGCGGCGCGTGGCGTGTGTTCAAGGAGGGGTCTCGGCAAAACGAGACACTCAGACAGCAAGTGAAGAACAAGGGGATAGATCTCCGTGCTGTATCCACTAGTAGACTAGTGACAATCTAAGCGATGTGTGCGCAAAGCCCGTGACATGAAGGCAATGGGGCGGCGTGCGCAGACAGGTAGAGCTACGACTGCGAAGCAGACCATGTGAGGTTTCAAGGAAGACTTCCATGAAACCTAGGAGGGGTGACAATATGTCGCCTCGCGTCGTACGCGTTCGATCGCTTGTTTGGCTCAAGAAATTTACGCTGCCCGCTGCTTGCGCGTTAGAGGGTTGATATATTTGTTCAGCAATGCGTGCACGCGCGCAATGTATGTAATGTATGTGCTGTACTGTACTGTACTGTACTGTTACAGTAATGTAATGTAATGGTAAGTGTGTATGTATTTTTCCCCAAACAGTGTGGTCACACTAAGGGTTCTGACGGTAGGAAAGGCAGGTGTGCTTAGATAGGTGTGCGTCGCGGCCGTGTCCGGCTAATTCGTTGCTATTTACATATTATTCATGCCTCTCGAAAGCCTCGAAGTGCATTTCGACTGCGCAGGCTCGCAAAGTCTGGGTGGCCGCGGCGGGTGCTTCTAGCGACTGCGCTCTCGTTGTGGCGCCGTGCGCATTTTCGCACATGGTGGTCACTTTTCGTGGCAGGCGCAAGGGAAACCTCGTGTTTTGGTGCTTCAAAGTCGACTTTTCGTGACAGGCGCAAGGGATCGGAGCTGTTTTACTTCGAAGTGCAGTTTTCGTGGCAGGCGGCAAGCAGAGTACACATTTTCCAATTGTTTGAGCGGAACTGATGGGCATTGTTCGGCCCTGCAGAATCACATGCTTCTCTTGTTCGTTATGTCAGAGATTCCCAGTCTGGACTTGCGTTGGATTTATTTATCTTCCATCGCAGGCCCCGGCCCTGGTATATATTATATATCATTTGATTTTTCTGATTTTCTGAAGTAGTCCACACACCTAGCCATTGCGCCCATCAAGACATTAGGACATCCTTTCGTGCCAGGGAGCACTCTTCGACCCCGTGCCTATGCCATTGCAGACCTGCTCTGGCCTCAAATCCACTTCCCCACCACACATCCCGCACGCTTGGAAGGCGGCCTGGCTGATGTGGATGGCCAAGCCCAACAAGCCACCCACGCGCCCTGAAGCATTCAGGCCATTCGCCATTGATCTTACGCTTAGCCGTCTTGGGCGCAAGCCGTCGAATGATGTGTTGAAGACCCGAAAGCTGTCATGAGCTTGGGCTGCGCCAGTAGCCTCACGGACTTGCCAACTTGCTTGGAGTGTTTTTATGGCGCCTTTCTATCTTACGGAAGCAACTGAAGGCTTTCCAGGCATGAAACAGACTGTGAATGGAGCAATTGCTTGTTTGTCAAACTTGCCTCCAAAGAGCCCATTTGTAGTGAGCCCGTGAAGCAGTTGGTTCCCAAACAGGAGCAGGAAGCTGTGAATCTTTTGAACGCCACTGTCCGAGTCCAGCCTGGCATGTTGCCAAGCCATGGCATTGCTGTCCACAAAAGCCTCCCAGCACAAGGTTGCAGTGCGCGTGGCAGTACGGCGTTTGTCTCTTTGAGCCAAGGAGCGCAAAACCGTCGAACAGGCAGAGGGAACATGAAACGCGCTCAAATCAGACAGCGTTCAGGAAGCATCAGGATTTGTTTGGAGGCTTGATCAACTGAGCTCAGCGCGCAGAGGACGAAAGCAATGCGGGGCTCGTCGGTCGTTCTAGTGAGCCCATCAGGACGCTTGGGTCCTCGGATCCTGTGGCCTCGACGAGACCGAAAGTCAGGAAGGGTGTTCTGAGGGATGGTCGAAGGGAGATCACAGTTGAAGTCTCCTAGACAAAAGACAGAGCGTGTTTCGGGTGGAGCAGGTGATCGAAAGAAGTCCAAATGTGAGATCTCTGTTCCATATCCGGTGCTGCGTGTGTCAGCAGACTCGTACAGGAGGACCGGCCTTCAAGAATGATTTTCAAAGATGATGTAAGCCTGCCGTGCGGCTGCCAGCATGTATGCCACTCTTTTCGGTTTTCTAGCCAGTTTCGATGATCCCAGTGAGGTCCAAAGCAACAGTCTCGAAGATAAACGCGAAGCTCACCTAACCGTGCGTGATGAAGTCCTCCAGCAATCGAAAGGAGGGTTTTGACACAGTGAGAAGGTCTGGACCTATTCTTAAGGTTGGATCGAACGGGCGTGGATCCAGATCCACGGTGTGCTTTGTCTGAATACTGTTTCTTTCGGATAGCCTGGGGTAGCCGGAGTGTTTCACACAATATAGAGTGAGAAACCAAAACTGATCATTGTGTTCCCACACAGTGTCCGGCCTCATGCCAAAGAGCCAACGGCTTCTGACCCACCAACAACAACCGTGCTGGAGCGTTTGGACCTTTAGTGGCACTTGTCATGTTTTGCAATGTAATGTAATGTTATGTAATGTTGTGTAAGCATGTAATGATATGTAAGTAGGTATGTGAGTATGTACGTATGTACGTATGCACGTATGTATGTATGTATGTATGTATCACACGCACCCCCGTGCGTGCAATGTAATGACCTGTTGTCCAGCATATCATGAACTTGAAATGCATTGAGAATGGTGAAGTGCGGTGGGGTGGGCAATTGGGCAGTGGCACAGGACCGGGTGGCGGTGCAATAGGAGCGTAGGACAAACCACAGCAAGACCAGCAAACACCGTAGCCGCCTCAACGCAGAGATAGACTAGGAAACATATTTTGATACAAATATGTACCCAAACCCCTATCATTCGCATCAAACAAGAGTGGAGACAAATAGTGAACACCGTCAACGAGCAAAACTCCTTTATTGACCGTGTCCTCATGACTTCCACAAATGGCAGTCTTCAGTTTCTGCCCCAATTCCTGATCACCGGTGTTGGAAAATCGGGCAATCGCAGAGTAGAACCTTGGAAACGAGATGACGCTGGATGCCAGTGCCAATTATTCTACCCTTTCCTTTTGCACTTCCTTGAAGAAGATGATCTTTCCTCATAGCTCCAAATCCTGAAGGCAGACACCAACAATGGAAGAGGTAGTGACCAGGAAAGAGGTAGGATTTGCGTCAAGATTCATCGAAAGGTAGAGGTTTAACAAGAACTCATATACTCTATAAGTTTGTGAGTAGAGCATTCGTCGTCAAATCTGTCGAAATAATTTGGGTCAGGATAGTTTCCAATTGCGGCGGGGGGTGGGCCAGGATGGAGTGGTAATGGTTAAGAACACACGCTCAGAACGGAACGGTTTTCGGTTGTGGCAGTGGGGGTGCAAGGGATGGAGTGGTAGGGCTATATAACAAGGCGGATTTTTGGAGTGGTGGGGCGTCTGGGTGGGGGTGGAGTGGTCGGGCTTGCAAAGGGAGCTATTGCTGAAAGGAGTCGGGCTGGCTGCGGCGTTTTGACCGGGACGGGGCCAGAATGAACGGTTTCCTGTTCTGGCTGGAGTTGGAAGCAAGCGTTCGCTTTCGCCTTGTCAACATGAAAGGTTTCGCTTTGCACGAGAGGTGTGGATGTAAGAGGGTTCTAGTATACAAAAAGATCTTGCATCCCGGTGTTGTAGGAACCACCCACTGAACTCCACAAGGCCAGAATTCCCCGGCAAAGCCCTTCCGAAATCCTTCCCACAAATCCCCTCCAGAAACCCTCCCACCTTAAGGATCAAGGCCTACAGTGTGGCCAGCGTACACATATCAGGTTCCAGGTTTTGAGGCCACAGGCCACTTGCGTCCCAGGTTTGGTTCTCCTGTGCATTGATACTGGCCTGCAGTCCTTTACCGATAGTGCGATGTCTTGCAGTGCTGCCAGGGCTGAGCAACAAATACATGCACAAGCATGCACCGAGGATGCGGATTTGTCAGCCAAACAAGACAGCGGGCTGAAACTTAGTTGCGCTCAGGGCTGTTCCATGTTCGAGGTTGGTTGTTGGCTACGGCATATACTGTTGGAAACACGTGGAGCCAAGGACTGAGGACGAACAAGTCCGGAAACAGATTGTCAGCGTGATTTCAACATGTTACACAGGTGCCTTTCCTGCCGCAGAAGCTGACTGACGGCTTTTGATAGTTTCTCAAGCAATCTGGGAACCATTTCATGCAGTGATTGCTCTTCAAAGGAGCTTCTCAGGGTGGATCAGCTTCTTTGAAGCACCCTGCCCCACTGTGTGCTGCATGTAGTAGCTTCTTGTCTCGCCACGAACCTGGCTACCTAACCACCACCTAACGACTCGCTACCACTCTTCATGGTTTCATCCTCAAAGAAAACAGCTGTTGGGAGCCAGGCGTATATGCCATGGAGATGGTTGCCCGGGTCTATGTCTTCCGCAGGGATGTATTCCGCACTGCGATGATTTTTGATTTCCTCATCGCCGCAAGCTTAGAGACTCACTCACTCTAGCGAGCATAGGACCACGGGAATCTCCAAAACTGTTTTTAGTTCTCCATCCTAGTAGCGGTGCCAGGAGCCGCTAGTAGCGTCCTTGCTCCTAGTAGCGATGCCAGGAGCCCCTAGTAGCGTCCTTGCTCCTAGTAGCGATGCCAGGAGCTTGTAGTAGCGTCCTTGCTCCTAGTAGCACCAGGAACCCCTACTAGCGTCCTTGCTCCTAGTAGTGATGCCGGAGCCCCTAGTAGAGTCTTTGCTTTGCTCCTAGTAGCAATGCCACAAGCCCCTCACGAGCCCCCAGTAGGGTATGTTTTTAGTAGCGATGCCAGGAGCCCCTAGTAGCGTCTTTGCTCCTTGTAGCGATGCCAGGAGCCCCCAGTAGCGTCTTTGCTCCTAGTAGCGATGCCAGGAGCCCCCAGTAGGCATCGGGCTCAAGCTGCCTTTGCCTCAGGGAGGTCTAGGCCCCCAGGACCAGGCTGTCGCTGCCAAAGCGAGGTCTGGTGTCGACAAGGCACGCAGATAGGCAACTAGGACTCTTAGTTCCTGTGGGCTGCGTGTTCATGGCCGACTTCCCTTGGGGTCAATCTTTGAGGGACTCCGAGCTGGACCGACGTGTACTGGCAATCTTTCAGAAGTTTCCGCACGAAGCAACAAGCTGGACAGTGGGTCATCGGTTGATGGTGGCGTTGCTCGTTGACAAGGTCTCTCAGGACTGGATTCACGGCTCGCTGTGCTCCTTGCATCATCGAGCCGGTTTACAATGGGATGGACCCTTGCTGGCCAATGCACGCATCCGTGTGCCAGGACTGAATAACCATTATCCGCTTGTCTGCTCAGGCGAGAAGATTTTGATTGCTGGTGTAAAGAAATCTGCCTCCGACGACGGCTTGGTCATTGAGCTGCAGAATGGTGGAACAATTGCTCATTACCCCGAGGTTGCCTCTGAGTTTCATTGGAACCTTTTACACCTCTTTGCAGGTGGCTACGGGGGGTGGGCGCAAGCCGCCGAATGGCTGGAGACGGCCAATGTTGGATTTGTGCTGGATCGACAGGTATTTTTGGACTGGGATGCAACGGTGATCAAGACCTGCGCCTTGAACCATACGGCTCTGGTGGTAAAGGCACCTCTGGAACCGAAAACAGATTTTGCGACGCAGAAAAAGATCATTGTGGAAGGATCCATTTCTGATTTCAGCCTCCTACATGCCGTGAGAATGCCATTTAACCTGGTTGGAACATTGAGTCCTCCATGCGTGTCATGGTCCAAGGGTGGGACTTGGTGGGGGCCTCGATTCCCCACATGGTTTTGCACTGCTTGAGAGTGTCGAGATGCTCTTTGCCACGCAACCGGTAGCTGCAATGTTTGAGTGTGCTGATGAGATTAAATCTCATCGCCACTTCCATGTTTTTGGCGCCCTCATGAACCAACTTGGTTATAAGTTAGCCTGGGAACAAGTCACGCCATATCACTACTTGGCACACCACCATAGGAACCGATGGCTTGCCCTGTGGGTTCGTTGTGACATTCCTGCAACGGCTGTTGCGACCTTGTTCAAACTCATGGTGCCGCCAATCGTTCGTTGGACTGACGACAGGTACTCCTTCACGTTGCCCAGGGAGATCCAACACCAGCTCAGACTCTCCCCAGATCAGTTCTTGACTTATGGAGAGCTGCAACTTTTGCCTGTTGGCAAGAGAGCAAAGTTCCATCCATCAGTGACTGTCCTCCAGGTCATTCGTGCCAGGATTCCTTCGCCTCAGGAACCACTTGCAACGCTGTGTTCGTCTTACACCCAGCAACACAACCTGGATCGAGGCCACTTGGAACGCAGGGGCATCTTTGCCAGTGTGACCGAAAAGAATGGTGATTTCTTCTTTCTCGATCCGGTGCGATTTGTTGCTTTGTTAGGAACTGTTACCGACATTGCAATTCCACTTGATCTGAGCAGTGCATTTCACCAGATTGACAACGCAATCAGCGTCCCACACGCTTTGATGTGCTTTTTGATCATGCTTTCATCGATCACTAAGCAGCGCTTCCCGATCCAAGAGTGCCTTCGTAAATGTTGGCTGAGCCGTATGTCATGCAGATGTCACGGTTGTGATTGTTGAAGACGATCATGTGTGGATCCGGAATGTTGTCCAATTCGTTCATATGCTCCCGAAGCCGAGATTCCATGTTACTCGCCCCAACGCAAGAGTCATCTTCCTTGAGGAGACCTTTCCTGTTGAAATTGGTCAGCATTTGAACTTTCGTGAACTTGGGGCCATGCTGTTTCGGCTGCAATTGCACTTGATGATGCAACTCCGTGTTGAGCACTTTACGAAGCAACCAGCTCCCACAGACCTTGCCCTCGATTTTCTTTCAACGGAGAGTGAGTGCGACTTGTACCTTGGTGGTTACTTCTTGTGTTCCATCCATGCATGTGACCCTGCTCCTGCGCCAGCCGCTGCTGCGAATTCGGTGAGCCTTCCTGGAGTGCCGACTTTCCTTCAGGGCTCTCCGCTGCCCTTTGGACCTTTTGATCCTGACGATTTGCTCTTCACTCAAGCGATCGAGAACCTTGAGAACCTCAATTGCACGACCACTTATCCAGGGAGCACATTCGTCATTTGGGCAGGCCAGAATCTATGGGCTTTCACGCCATTTGATGGCACTGAAGATCAGTTCGCCGCCCGTATCAAGACAGCTTTTGACCGTTTAGTCCCATCTGATGCTGCGGTCGTGATTCCGCTACACAAGAACTTCCGATGGAGAACTGATACACATGGCTTCATTGTGAGACACTGCAACCAGCCAGGTTTTGCTGACTCAGCCACTGTGCTTTTCGAAACTCCTCTTCCAGATGGTACCTCCGAGTTCCGGGTAGTCCCAGGGTCCTTTTCGAAAGACTCATGCCAGCTGCACAATGGATTGCCCATTCAGCAGCAATGCACTCCACAAGATGGGGATGTTTTTGTCACCTCGCCAAGGACGATCCGTGCTGGAGGAGTCCATGACGTGTGCAAGAAAAGACATGTTCTTCTGCCAGGAGCGACTTTCGCCGATCGCTGTGAGTTCGCATGCAACACGGAAGGGTGGGCTGCATCGGATGAAGTGTGGCGCATTACATCGATCTTCAATTGGTCCACGCCACACATTCAATTTCTGACACCGGTTTTTTGGGACTCTCGCATCAACGAGCTTGTGCCATGTGATGGTCAGCAATTTGGCTTTCCCAACAATACCATTTCGGTGTGGATGGACTCTGCTCAAACGATGGAGTGCCATGTTGCCGTACGAAGATTGGCAAGACCCAGTTGACATGACATCCGTCCCGCCATCGCTATTGAAGCCAGTGAAGAGGAATGGCGTGCTTCGGGCGCTGATCAGCCCCTTTTTCGGTTTGCTACCCAATGTCGCACTCGCTTTCTCGCCTACCTTGCTCGGTCCACAACTGTGCAGTCTCTTCAGCTATCAGCATGCCTTTGTCGACCAATGTCCACTCCGTTGAGATCAACCCGGAGGCCCGTGCTGCCACATTGTCGCCCTTTTCAGGCGAAACACCTCGGCACTTGACACCGATTTCGTTGTCCCTTTACGTGTCGGCAGGCACTGGGTCCAATGCGATGTCTTCACACAGGGTCAGACATTATTCGTGCTGTTCACAAACTCGCTGCCCAGTGATGTCAATCCACAGACCATCGCAGAAGCCTTTGGAAGGCTCTTCGCTGTCCATGACAACAATGTCACTTTTGTTGCCAGTGATATCAGCACACCCGAGGGGATGTGCGGATGGTCTTTGATCAAGAGACTCTTTGATCGCTACCGCATACCCGTTCCTGCAGTGTCGACCCAGCTGACACAAGCCCTTTCCGAGTCTCAGTTCAGCCAAGCCCTTGCCTTGATTTTGGATCACGGAAATTCAGATTGGGCCGACAACACAGAGGATACGAGTCTCCGTAAACTAGCCTTCTCTGTAAGAGCCAGCTTTTTGCACCGCATTTTATCCAAACCTGGACCGGCAGAATACATGTCAGCAGGGGCGCAAGACGCGGATGCCAGTATGCCCCCCGCATCACCGGCTGTAGGTCCTGTCGACCCTCTCTCCGTCCATATCCGTGGGCTCAGGCGATTCGCCAATCTTCCAAAGCAGGCCACCCGTTTGCCGACTCAGCCAACAAATCGCTCCCTCAAATTCATCGATTGCAAGCCTCGAAAAGCCGTGGGGGAGTCATTTTAGCTTCCAAGGGTGCAATTGCTGACATCATGAAGACACAACCTCCTGCGCCGTCTATCATCGTCATGCCTGCTGCAGATGTCGCAGTGTATGGAGCCTTGGCTGCACGAGTTCACGGACCTTACGAGGTCGTACTTGATGATCCCAAGCAGAATCCAGCTACAAACGGCTGGTGCAGTACCTTTTGATCGACGGAGACATCAAATTCGCCGCGCCGAAACCAAAATGTTCCTTTACTACTCCACTTGTATCGGAGCTTGTTTTTGAGCTCGATTCCCGCTGTACGGACAAGCAAGTGTTGGGCTATGTGCAGCAGCAGCCTTTGCACCATTTTCGAGAGAAGGCCATTGAATTCCTCGGTGCCGCTGCTGTCGAAGCTGCCCAGTACTATGGCTTTCGTGTCAATCGCAACCCTTCAGGGGGTTATCAGCTTCAGTGCATCGTTAAAGTGCCCAGTGGAGCAGTGTCCCAGATCTTTGTACGAGACTTTCTTGACCGGTCAGCGCAACCTGATGACATGACGGTCCTGCCGAGATTCTGGCCAGCCTCTTCCAGTGGCCTACATCAAGTCATCGCCACAGCCCAAGGGCTACCCGGTTTTGCCGGCCTTCAAGTTACAAAGAGAGGCCTGGCTGTCCGAGCATGGATCTCAAAGCTCGCAGAGGCTAGGAGGATCTTTATGACGGATGATGAACGAATCTGCGAGGCCAACCTTGCTACGGTTCCCAAAGTTCTTTACAATGCAGCCGGCTGGCCGGCTGGAGTTCGCCCAGCTAGCCTGGTTGAGTGCGTCCAGAAAGCCACCAAGCAGGCGCCTGTTCCAACTTCTTTTATGGAGTGGACTTCAATGTCTTTTCCCTTCACCTTCTGTGCTTGTGTGCGTGGCCTCAGCCTCAGGCTGCCTCGCCCTTTACATTTGCACCATCCTTGAGCACTGTGCTGTGTTCTGCGTGCCCTGCCATCTTCGGTTGGATTTTGTGGACTTTGTGGATTTCATGCTTTCCTGTTGTTCGTACCTACCTGCCTCGCAGCACACTCACAAGTTGCCGAGGGCCTAATTATTGCATTTCTAGATTCCTTCCAGGGGTTCAGGAGGGCGCCAGTAGCTTTTGCATCACCGGAACCAGTCCAGAGTGGTTCCCTTCAATCTCTGATTCATCCCTGGGCTTCCCAGGGGCGAAGGTCCTGGACCCACCGGACAAGCTAAGCTTTCCGTGGTAACGGCAAATATCGGATCATTGAAGAAGAACAATTTTTGGTCGACGTGTGGTGACGACATCATTTGTCTTCAAGAAACTCGGATAGGTGAGAACAATGTTCGTTCTTTTTCGAAAGACGTTGACGCACGCAACTTAAAGTTGTACCACGGTTGCTTATTGCCCGGTATACTACAGTCCAACGGGATTGTCAAATCTGGGTCAGGGGGCACTGCCATTTTGGCACAGTGAGTTCGTGACCCCCGTAGAGCCCAGTTCGTGCACCATATACCAATCGCTCTATGCGTCCAAAAGGGTCGTCGCTGTTTGGGTCCAAGTTGCGCCGAGAGTTCAATTGCTCGTTTTTCCCATCTACGCGAAGACAGCGGCATCTAAATATCCGGAGGTTCACATGGAGAATGGTCATCTCCCCGGTCACGTGGGTTGTGCAGCCCAATATGGACCGGTGCCGATTATCGTGTGCGGTGATTTCCAACTTAATCCGCTGCACGATGCCAGTGTTTCTGCTGCGGTCAACAACCATTCGTGGATCGAGCCGGTGGTCCAAGTCAATCAGGAGGGGAGTTCTTCCGACCCCTCACTTACTCTAATGACGGGTTATTCACTGGCCCTGGTGATCGCTGCACCTCCATAGATGGTATCCTTTGTGATCACATCGCCTTCTCGGCCTTACGGCGCATCGAGGTTCTTGAATTGAAGGTCCAACACCGACCGATTAGGGCATGTTTTGAGTGGGATCGCATCACTCAAGTTGGATACACTTTGGTCAAGACTGCACCCTTCAATCTCGAATATTGTTCAGTTCCTGATAATGAAGATCCCCTGTGTCCATGCCACGAAAATGCCGTTCGTTGTGGACCTCCTCCAGTGAATCAGCCTTCAATTCGGCCCAAACAGTAGACGACAAGTGGCAAATCACCAATAGTTATCTCGTCCAAGTTCTCACTGCCAACGGGGCTGTTTGGGAACATGGCCCAAAACAGAGAGGGTGTGCCCCTTCTTTTCGGCCAACACGGATTTGTCCAGGTCAAACCATCAGGGGCGATGCACTCTCCAGGAAAACTAAGAGGATTGCAGCTGTTGTCAACCTTCTAAGCGAGATCTTTCTTCGCCTTACCAGACCTGTTCGTTCTTTTGCAGATGGTGATACACTCACTCGTTCGATCCACAAAGCTAGGGTCGTTCTGACCAAATGGAGGTGGTGTGGGGTGTGGCCGGCAAACCAGCTGCCTACTTTGGCACATGTCTCCAATTGCTTGCATTGGCTCGAAGGAGTTCATTCCAGTGTCACCATTGACACCACCTAGGAACAATAGGATTCAGGCTTGGAAAGAGAAAATCAAAGCATCAGCCAAAGGCAGCAGGAAGTTCATCTTCCAACATCTCAAGCACAAGTCATGCGAGGAACCCCCGAATTTGATCACCGACAAGGAGGGGAATATCCTGTACCAGCCGCTTGATGCTCTTGCTGAATTCAACTCCCAGTGGGACCAAGTTTTTGGGGCCAACGCTCTTCATGATAATCCCCAAACCATCCTCCGTGTCATTTGGCCGTACGTGTCACATTTGTCCCATCAACCTCATGTCCCGGATATCACTGCGCGGGACCTGTATGACCAGATTCATCGTCGAAAACCCGAGGCAGCCCCTGGACTTGATGGGTGGAGAACTGCTGAACTTCAGCGACTCCCATGGTTTGCTTTTGTGCCGGTGGCACTTTTGTTTAACCAAATTGAGAAGGAGCTCACTCCCTTACCTCAAGTTTTGACCATCGCTAAGCAAATGGTATTAAATAAGAATGGGGACCCCTCCCCTATGCAGAAGAGGTTGATCACTCTGCTCCCTGCCTTGTTGCTTTCGTACTCAGGTCTCCGACTTCGCCAATTACAATCGTGGCAACCATCCATCTTACCCACCAACCTTTGTGGTGCAATTAAAGGCCGTACCATGACGGCGGTCCATACCCAATTACGACTTGACCTCGATATTGCCAAGCGGGACTCCACACCCTTAGTTGGCCTCAAATTGGATAAGTCCAAGTGTTTCGACCGCCTCATTCCCGCCATGGCGGGCGTCCTTATGTTGGCTTTCGGCCTGCCGCGGGGCATCGTTCACTTCTTCATCCAGATGTATGCAAATTTGCGCAGGCACCTTGCTTTGAGAGGATGGATATCCCCTGTTGCAACCACCGCGTCTAATGGGGTCGCACAGGGTTGCTCTTTGTCCTTGATCGCGGTTAACCTTTTCATGTCGGTTTGGTCGATCTTCATCAACCTCATTCCCCAGGTTACAGCCAAAGCATTCATCGACGATGCATATTTGTGGGCTCACCTTTCCCACGTCCATGAGTTGAAGAGAGCGTTCGACGTGACTGCGGTGTGGGATACTCTCATGGGTCAGCTCTCCAACCCCAAGAAATGCCAACTGTGGGTCTCCGACCCCTCACATAAGAGGATGATCGCACCCCTCTTCCCGGACATTCCCATCGCTGATGTGATTGACGTTCTTGGAGTCAAGATGTACATCTCCCCTACCAAATCATTTGACTTTGATACCAAAAAGGGGGACAAGGTCATTGATGACCTGAAAAGTATTGCTGCTCTGCCGTTGAGAGTTGAGATCAAGAAACACCTCATCAGTTCCAAGGTTATTCCACAACTTACATACGGTGCTGTCATGACCAAAATTCCTCAGAGAGTTTTGTGGAAAACCCAAAATGAGATTGTCAACGTCTTATGGGCGAGACGTCCACATTGGCGCTCTCGATTGTTGGTTCTCGGTGTTGTTGCTAAACCTCACCGGACGGAACCTCAGATTGCTCGAGCGTATACAGCGGTTGTCGACTTCGTAAGGCCGAGTGCCATTCAGACTTGTCGCGACCTTCAAAGTGCACATCCCTGGCCGCGGGAGTCCCTGTTGTGGCAACTCGCAGAAGCACTGAGGCTCCTGGGCTTTACCCTTCAACCTGGACTTTGTGTCTCATTTAGGGGCTCCCAACATATGTCTCTGTTTGATTTGAACCATCGAGACATTGCCAAACCGTTGCAATATCTTGCGAAACAAAAGTGTTATTCGGATGCCGCAAGTTCGAAGCGCAGGGACCTTTCCCGATGTTCTGCCATCTTCGACCCTGATCTATCGTCACTGCTTTTGCGGAAGTCTAAATTGCACCTTGAATCACCGATTCCGTGCCAGCTTTTATTCGAATCGGTTCAAACAGGGTGTAATCTCACCAATGACCGGTTGTTCCGGGCTGAATCCCCTAAGTGCCGTTTGCGTGCTTGTGCCAAGGAGAACTGGGCTCATCTAGTCCATGAGTGCCCAGGGGTTGCTTATGCTATCTCTAGGCCCCCTGATCACGAAATTGGGGTGAATTTTCCCGTGTTCGGCTTATGCACACACCCGAGGTCTGTTGCCCTCCATCGATTGCAGATGTCCGTTCTCGGTGAAGGGTCTACTTCCTTCGATGTGACACGCATTGAGCATTTCTGGACGGACGGTTCAGTCCAATGGGGCAATTATTTCTGGCTGGCAACCGGTGCATACGCAATTGTCGACGCAAGATTTCAAGTTGTCGAATCTGGCAGAGTTTCGCATTGGGAACTCTCTGCCTACACTACAGAGCTATACGCCCTTCTTCGGGTGATCAAGAGGGCCACGTGCTGCATCCAAGTTAAATCAGATTGTCAATCTCTCGTTGATCATTATTTGCGGAAATGAGCAGGACACGACAGGTCCATGATTCTTGGTCGCATAGACCTTGGTGGCAGGATATTTGCAGACTCTTCATCGAACGTCTCGAGCTATGTGACGTTCCTATCGAGGTTATGTGGACATCGAGCCATCTTCTTGAACATATGCCGACGGAACTTATTTCTGAAGCTGCTGCTCGACAATATGGCTCCACAGTCCGTGATATTACAGCTAATCGGGCTGCAGACCGTGAAGCGCACCGCTTAGCAACAGTATTTTCACCTATTCATCCTCGGGATCAGAAGATGTTAGAGGCTGCCGTATTGCACAGGCACGAGTGGTTTGTTATGTTGAACTGGCTTCTTGAGACCACACAGCCCCCGCCGACCACGGCCAGAGGTCCTAAGGCTACAGCAGAACCTACTGCCTCGGTTGTTTCCCGCTTCCCTCAGTGGGCTTGGGCTGCTCCATGCGGTGCCTTTCCATGGAAACCGAAGAGCTTTGACACACAGGGTCCCCCTGCCCGATGGACGGGTACCGATGAAGATTGGCGTGAGTGTCGGAGGTTTCTCCAGAGCTTGCATGTCTTTTTTGGTGGAGAGGCCATTGTCACTCACAACTCGAAGCGGGTGTTAGCTTCTACCACCATTTGATTCTGACCGTTCGCTCTATGTTGAAGCAGGCCACCAGTATTGAGCATGGCCACATCTTTCCTGGTGATCTTGTTGCTACAGAGACTAAATACGCTGGACGTGCGTTGCTGAAGGGTATTGTCGCTGGTGTTGATGTCTATATGACCGACAAGGAGAGGTTGCAATGGGTGCACTTGTTCGACTCCGGTGCTGCTCGGTCGTTGTCCTCCTGGGACTTGCCGCTGCCGGTGGTGCTTAATTAGGTTCTGCATTCTTTTGTCCTTTTCACCCGCTATGCTCCAAAGCCGGCGTAGTTGCGACTCGTGGACCGCTCGCGATGGTGTGCCAGGAGCCCCCAGTAGCGTGTTTGCTCCTGGTAGCGATGCCAGGAGGCCCTAGTAGCGTCAATTCTCCTAGTAGCGATGCCAGGCGCCTGTAGTAGCGTGTTTGCCCCTATAGCGATGCCAGGAGCCCCTAGTCGCGTGTTTGCTCCTAGTAGCGGTGCCAGGAGCCCCTAGTAGCGTGTTTGCTCCTAGTAGCGATGCCAGG
>CAXAMN010000225.1:1737103-1751438 GCA_963970005.1 Durusdinium trenchii
GCCAGGAGCCTGTAGTAGCGTCCTTCCTAGTAGCGCCAGGAGCCCCTCGTAGCGTGTTTGCTCCTAGTAGCGCCAGGAGCCCCTAGTAGCGTCCTTGCTCCTAGTAGCGATGCCAGGTGCCCGTAGTAGCGTATTTGCTTCTAGTAGCGATGCCAGGAGCCCCTAGTAGCGTGTTTGCTCCTAGTAGCGATGCCAGGAGCACAAGCCCCTAGTAGCGTGTTTGCTCCTAGTAGCGATGCCAGGAGCCCCTAGTAGCGTATTTGCTCCTAGTAGCAATGCCAGGAGCCCCTAGTAGCGTTTTTGCTCCTAGTAGCGATGCCAGGAGCCCCTAGTAGCGTCCTTGCTCCTAGTAGCGATGCCAGGAGCCCCTAGTAGCGTCCTTGCTCCTAGTAGCATGCAATTTTTAGTTATTGGCAGATTGTGTGACTGCAAAGGTCATGGCGGACGTGGCCATGGTTGTTGTGGACTTTACGCTAGGTGCACCAGGGGCGGTGTGAGGGTGCACAGCTGACACTCCCGTATCCAATCTTTTTTGGCAGTGCACAGATTGCTAAGATTGGGAAGCAAATTTGTGATCCAATTTCTCACTGGTCAATGATGATTTCAACTAACCCGCCATTGTAGGAGGAGCACAGAATGTTGCAAGGGAGGTGTCTGGAGGGGAGTGTAAAGAATGCACGGCTCCCCAACTTGAGCTTTGCTGACCAGGAGACTCTTTCGCTTCTGTCTCCTTCCTGCGGATGTTTCGCCTGGCAAGACTATTCAGCAACCGGCTTGGTATTTTCATGCCGAAGGGCACGGTGTGACATTGCCACTGATAGTCGTAACATGAGTCATGAGCCATAATCAATTAAAGATTCACGTGTACTATGAACTTTTTACAGTAAATCAACCCGCAACATCTACTGCGCAATCACATGATGTCAACTGAGGATTTGTACGTGTCGTGGGCATGTTTCCTGAACTGCAATTCTTGGTGAAGGGCTTCATCTCCTCCTTCTCTGCAGTGTTCTGGGGCTCTATCTTGATGTGGATTGAACCTCATTTGCAAAAGGTTTTCTTTGAGACAGTTTTGGCTCAGTGATTTGTTGCTTTAAAGCTTTAAAGCAAGGCCGCCTCGTTCTTCTCTTGAGGTGATCCTTATGTGGGCCATTATTGCAGTCTACTGGATTCATCCTATACACCTTGCCGCGATTGGGAAAGACAACAATGACGAGCTGACAATAGACTTCGGAGAGTGCGGTCGTAGGTGCAGGGCATGGCGCTCTGTGTGGGACTCTGTCGCATGGATGCATGATAGTGTTTCTCCCAGCCGCAGACCTCGCGATATATCGGCATGTACACACGCAGCAAAATAAACACATACATACACACGTATACATCTTTTCATACAATCGTACGTCACATTGCTGGGAGCTTCTGAAAGCTGAGTGGTGAGAGCCAAGGTAATCACGTTGTGCCAGACTGTCGTTTTTGGAGATAGCTGGGGCCTCTCAGCCATTGTGCCTTGTCATAGTATAAGAATCAGGACTTGGTCTGCACTTTGTGTAGTTTGTGAGTCGCTTCAAACAATTGATTGGAGTCACTGCCTTGGAAACTCACCATGGCATTCAGGGGATTATTGAAGAAGAGCCGTGGACTATAATATTCTTTGCCCGGAGCTCGGCTTCTGCAGGCAAGCGCATATCATTGTTGCTTTTGTTTGATTGCAGATTGTATTTCCAATTTCCAAACACCCTTTTCCCCCGTTGAAGGGTCCCGTGCCGGACCTCCTGAATAGCAACATGCAACAAAGTGGATGCATTGAGGAAGTTTGCGCCCGATGCTGGCCCACTCTTCCTTTAATACCAAAGGCGAGGCTAGAGGCTAGACGCAGGTTTTGAGACCGTTTCGTTTCGCCAGAGTGATCGGGAACATGATGTCATCCGCGGCTTGCCCCATAATGAGTATGCCGCTATGAGAAGAGAGTGCGCAACGTGGGGCTGTCGCGCATCACTGGCCATGCTGGGAGGTGATACCATGTGATACCATGTGTGATACCATTGTTACTATCGATCGGCCTGGTGGCTAGCGACGCTGTAAGAATATATGGTGCCTATTCCTTTCTTTCCCATTGCCTTGGGTCGGCGTGTGGCCCAATCCCAATGCTGTTCTAATCTTGAAAAGTTATGCAAAAGTGTGAGACGCAACAACGGCGTTCCGGCCCCCTTGTCGTGCGGGCCCGAAGGCCGCGGGTGTTGCAGCACCTTCTCAGAGCATGATCCAAGCATTATCTTAATCAAAATGCCCGAATTCTTCGGGCGGATGCACTAAGTGATTCATGCGGGCGAGTCTGTGCTCGCGCACGGCAGTCAGGACGGTTTGTATTTGTAAACCCATACTGATTAGCGCGAAGGTTTTAAAAAGACCCGGGACCTAGGAGAAATGTAAGCAGTGGTTCCGTTTTAGCAAACCATGGCTGATTCATGGTTGCAAACACAGGCAGAGCTGCGCACCTATTTCCTTGTGCAGAAAGGGCCTCCGACAGACAACGTGGTCTCACGTGATGTCCTGTCCACTGTACTTCCTTGTGTTAGACACACAAAGTCCCTCTAAGAAGTTGCAAAAAGCGAGTGTCTTTCCACTGCCCCTTTGTGGCGCGGCTTTTTGCTGTATCAGTGCAGCAACTCTTCGTTGCTGTCAGATTCCACCGCCCTCAAATGACATTCTCCAACTCGGTCGTTTGCCGGCCAGTCATAGTCATAGGGCGTTTCTGCTCCTTCGCTCACTGACGGAGTCTGGTTCGCTTCCATCAACATTCCATGGGCATTGATTGCCTCACGCTGCTAGCCAGGAGGTGGCGCAGGGCTCGATGCCTTTGCAACCTGAGGTAGGTCACCTCCTCCTTGTCGAGTGTAGCCTCGATAGGCTGATGCAGCACTTCCCAAGCTTCCATCTGCCTGCACCCTTGTGGAGTCCGGGGTCGACCAATCCGTCGTGACCGTTGGCAACGTGGAAGACATCGTTCCGCTGCCGCTGCCGCTCGATCCTCCTTCAGCCACTGCCGTCGCAATGTAGCACGGAGTGCCATTGTCCGTGCGGCCATCCACCAAGGTCAGCTGCAGTTGAGGAACTTCTGCTTCTGGATGTTGTTCCAGCGCTACGGCCTGTCGCATGATGTCGTTCCGATGCTACATACGACTGCCAACCTGAACCCAATAAATGGGTTCCGACCCAGGTGGTCTGTCCCAGTTCTTTTCCGAATCTGTCAACGCTTGAAGCGCCAATCTCAGGCCCTCTGGGATTCCAGACCATCTCTCCATAGGTGGCATAGGCGGAGGAGGTTTTGCGATCCGTCCTGTTGTCCTGGTCTTTGCGCCAGGTTGTAGCCTGTTGATGCGCTTGCTGTAGAACCAATCGGCGGCCACTCAGAGACTGCGGCCCATCTGTGCTCGCCGATGACCTTGTGGACCTCTCGGTCGCCATCCAAGCACCAACTGGTTCCTGCATGCGCTGATTGCGCAACTGCACAGCTTCATCCGTTCTCATATCCCGTGGGGGCAGCGTATGCTCTTGTTTTGCCCACTCTCCGACTGGACGAGTGCCCACATAGTAGCTGGCTGCTTCCGCCCCATGTGCTGGGCTGTGTAGTTCAAAGAACGTGTAGCCGTTCCACCTGCCTTCCATCTTGTTGTGCATCCGGTCCTCCTTTGTCGGGGGCTCGATCCATGAGTCCTCTGTAGGTCTGCCGGGCTGCTCCCCAACAATATACTTGATGGTCACCCTGCGGCCCGTCAGGACCTGCTCATCTCGTAGTGGGTACGAGCTGTGGATTGGATGGCACCTCTGGTACCTCATCTTGCATGCAGTGGACCCTCACCACAAAGTTCTCCACCACCTGCCAGCGGTCTGTGGTGCCCGTGGGCGGCACATGAAATGGTGGGCGCCACCACGGCTCATGCGGTCTTGCACGCGGTGGGCCATCGTCATCCGCCCTCATCATCTTGACCATGGCTCGCGGGCGCGCAGTGGTGTTTTGGCCACCACTCGAACCTTCATGGGAGCCCTGCGCGCTATTGTCGGGAGGATGGGATTCCCTGGCGGGTTCATTTTGGGCCCGCACGGTGGTTCCACCTGCCTTGAGAGCAGGTCCCCGCAGGGATGGTTCATTTTCCCTATCCGTATCCAATTTTTTCTGAACCTTTCTCAACCACGTGACACCTGCTAGCATGAGTGCTAAGGCCACTAAATCTACGAGCTGCGACTCAGCCCCACTTGCAAAGAGAGCTGCTGCAAGGAGCACCGCCAATGCGCCCCGCATGATTGTCCAGTCATCCTCATCTCGGTGTTCTCTTTGCTTCGCTGCCATCGTCTTCACCTGGATGAGGTGATGACTTTTGCCCTCTTTCATGGCGATCTGATTCACAAACAGCTCGAAGGCAGGTCCCAACGTCACCTTGGTATAATGCCAGTGCACTCTTGTTGTCACCATACAATGATCTCCTCACCCCCTCCATGCCCAAGGCTTCAAGGAGTGTTGCAACCCCTTCTGCCTGTTGAAAGACCTCAGTGGCCACCAGGCCACCAGCTCCGCCTCTGCCGTCGATCCTGTGATGAATGGTTGCCGTGCCGAGCTCCACAAAATAGGACATCCAGCTACCATCACAATAGTCCCATGGACTGACTTGTAGGCCTCCGCTGCCGGTGCAAACGATGCATCTGCATACGCCTCCACATCGGTCTCACTCCTCGGGAACTTGAGTTCTTCTTTTTCCCCAAGTGGATGTTCACCCACTCTTCTGAAGTCAATACCTCGGTCTGCAGTATCCCTCAGGTACGTCAGGATTGCCCTTGCATGTTCGCAGACTTCCTTTGGACGACGATGCATCGCCCGACTCAGGACACCAGTTCCATCACAGACATCTGGTCTGCTCCTGCACGCGACCCACTGGAGCTCCAACGCAAGTGTCTGAGCTTCCCTCAGGGTTGCGATGTTGAATTGCTCATCCTCTGCCTCCTGCTGGAGGACCGTTCCCTTCCAATTTGACGGACCAGTCACCCCTTTCTTGTCACAGAGGTCCAGGATGTAGTCCCCTTGATGCAATTTGTAGCCATCACTTCAGCTCCTGTCCCACCTCCTCGAGTACATGACTACCCGAGCATTCACCTCCTCGGTGGGTACTGATTGCGATGGCAGGCCCAATCCTCCGGCGATTCTCTCAAGCCGTACAAGGCTCCCTTTGCTGCCCACATCGTTCCAGGCGGCGCAATCCCCAGCTGCGCAACCAACTGCGGTGGTTTCGCAAGGGTCACACGATGCGCTGCACTTCGTTTGGGCGCCTGCAGAAATGCACTCTTGATGTCAGTAGAGCCACATGTCCATTCCCTCTGGCTTGCAACCATCATCAACACCCTCAGTGCCACTGCATCAATCCCTCCAGTCGAGGTTGTCACTGTTTCATCAGGCGCGCCAAAGTTTCCGCACCCAACGATCCTTGCCTTTCTTCTTCCACATGGTGCTTTACGGCTGCGCAGTAGTTTACCTGGGATGATCTCTATGTAGACCGCCACCAGTGTCTTCACCTCCCCAGGTGTCTTTCTCACCAATGTGCCAGTATTTTCCAGCACCATCACCTCATTTTCCACTGGGTTAATCCAGAGGTCCTTCTCTTCCAGGATCTGCTTCGTTCCCACCAGTTAGGTCTGCAGTACCTCTGCCTCCTGAGGGGTTGCTTCTTTCTCCCCCGTTCCCACGGCCTTCATGATGCGGGCAAGTTCTTGGTGATCGTCCTGTATCTTTCGATCAAGCCACATTGCATCTCTTTTCAGTTGCCTGACGCACGCATCCGTTTGACCCTCAGGAGAGATGCTCATGGCTACTTCATCCACAATCACCCGCTGAAGTCCTTGACGGAGTTCATTCATCACTTGCACTTCCCTTGTGATGCCTTTGATCCCCTCCAGGATGATGTTCTCTACCGTCTCGCTCCTGGTTGGCGTTTCACACGCCCTGCATTCTATGTCTGCTTCAACCTTTTTGAGCCCACACCCTTGACATTCTTCAAGTCCTTGATGTTTGCTCGAGGTGATAGGAGCGACCTCAGTCTTTTTCAATGCCCTTACAGCTGCATGTACTTCCTCCCCCCCTGGTCGTCGGCCAGGTTGATGTAGTCGATGAGCTGGTTGCTTGCCTTGCAGTCGATACCTGCGGTCTACTGCGTCTTCCACCTCAGTCATCAGCAGTCCATGGACCCGAGTCTCGAAGTCATCAGCTTGAACATCATCTTCCCCATCGCCAGGTTCCCCATAGCCTTTCGGTGACGGGGGTTGTGCCTGATCATCAAACACCTCCCAAAACTCCGCAGCCTCCTTCAGCTGGTTGGCAATGGAGTGCGGGTTTTCTTGATGTAGTAATTCCATTGCGTCTTGACCGTCGCGTTCAGGACGGCTACCTTCCGCTGATGCACCACCAGGGCCGCCATTGCCAATGGCCTGAACTCCCCCCTCAATGGTCACTGTGCATCGCTGTGCGGTGCGGCCTGACAGCTACCGTGGTTCGAAGCCCATGCGAGTCCACCGTCATCACCCAGTGGGCCCCAGCCGATGAAGCCATACTGACAGTTGCCTCGATCATCGGGTGCTTCCATGCATCCCAGCGGCGATGCCAGGTTTTTGTCCGGACCATAGCCTTGCAGCCGTACGGGATTAACTTCGGTAGATCCAACCCAAAGGCCCGTAGCTGTCCACGATGTCGTTCTTCCGCTGCATGTCTGAGTGCTGTAGGCCAATCCTGGGACAGGCAATCCAGCAGACTGCAGGAGAACTCGCGCAGCATTCTTCAACACTCCCACCTCAATCTCTGCTCTGGTGTTTCCGGTCGGCTCGTCTCCAGCAGTAAAGCAATGCTCCAGGTCTCTAGCCGTTGTCCACTACCGAAATCGCTTCGACACAAATTCTTTTGCCCGATCGGTTTTGATGCGGAACACCGGCGCCTGCAGAGCACGATATCTGCGATCACCGTCGCCTCCTTGCGATTCAACAGAGGTGCCGCCAACGTAAGATGCTTCACCCACATCTTTGAGTTCAGCAATACGCTGTTCAAATGATGCCAGCTTCACTTCAGCCTCACACACCACTGCCTCATCACCATTTGAATGGGTTCGGCTCTTGAACCTCCGGCAATATCTCTTGCCGATCTTGAAATGTGTGCTCAGCACCCTCCTCCACGTCCTCCACAGAATCATCTGGCTTCCATCCCCAGATCAGAGGCTTGTCATGGCGGACAGGTACCGTCACTGTGGTCACCAAAAAGTATCTTGGTTGCCCCATATCTTGGTCACATCCTGGTGCAAAGGGCCCAGCCACGTCCACTGCCATAGTAAAGGCGCTTGGAAACTGCTGTCGAAGACGTGGACGGTCTCTTCCTGCTCCACGGAGGCACTCACGACAGTCTCTCCGATGTGGGACATGCCCATTCAGGATGTGTTGATACCATGCCCAATTGGTGTCCTCCCTGACGGTTTTCACCTTGGGCGAGACTACACTTCCCATTCTTCGCCAAGAGTCCACCACCGTCTGCTTCAGGCCCACAGCCCATGCAGCCAAGCCCTTCGACTCCGCCAGTGCCTGGTCCAGGTGTGTTGGCCATGACGTTGGTGTCCTGCTGTCCTTCAGCCCATCTAATTGTGTAACTTCTGGTATGGATGACCAAAGACATGTTGGTTTTTTTCGTGCATGACCCAGTGCTCCTTGATCAATTGAAATTCTCCTCAACTTCAAGTCCGTCTCCAGCACCTGTGTCACCTCCGGCCATATCGTGAATGTAGGCATGTTGTCCCCTTCACAGTTGTGGGATCTTCTGGCGTCTCCAGGCTCCACCATGAATTCAGTCCCCCCCGGATTTGCTGACTCACACAGCTCTGCCGGAACCAACGTCCTTAAGAGCAACTGGGTGTCAGTGTCCACCAATGCACGCTTATGCGGCCTCAGATCACTTTTGCCCCATCTTCCAGGGCCCTCCCGATCTCGTACTTGTCGAGGTCCACCATCCTCTTGAAGACGGAGGACAGAGATCGACCTGCGTGGTGGGCCAGCCAAGAACGTCTTCACCTTGCCTGACCTTGCCACATCCATCAAGTATGCCACTGTGGAGTCATTCTTGATTTTGGAGGATGTCTACATTCACGATCACCCACCGTGTAGGGACCCTCTTAGACCACCACGAAGGATCAGGCCCGCAGAACAGGTTGAGGACTACGTGGTCTGCCTTCTCAATGCTTCGCCTCATTCTCCTGTTCCATGCAATCTCTGTTGACTTGACTCCCGGTCGGATTGCCAACCTCGCCAAGTGCTCCAGTGGGACTGCTGGGAATTTTTCTTCAGCATGTTCAGGTCCAACATGAAGTCCTCAGCGTGCATTTCTTGACCTCCATGGATCAAAGCCTTCACCACTCCATGGATCTTCTTCTTCTCCTCCTCCAAGCACGCCATCAGTCGCTTGCCGTCCTCAGCCTAGACATACGGGCAATTTGCGACAACTTTCACTGTCAGTGTCCCCGCTCTCGGGTGGCGCAACCGACATTGGCCAGTCAATGACTCCGCCCTGTGCTACTAGTTCTCCAAGTGGTATTATTGGCGCCACGTCGCCATCATTGGTCAGTAAGACCCCACTCTCGGTTTGGCGCAGGATGCATTCACCAGTTGCGGTTTGCACCACTGTTTCTTTTCCACTCTGCCACTCTTCCTGCGATGTTGGTGCCCGCAGGATGCGCGTAGCTCCCGATTCCAGCAGCGCCCCACACCCCTCATAGGTGACCTTTGCAATGATCGCCCTGATCGCTGGTTGCGGTGCCCTCAAGGACCTCAGAAGTGATGTGACCTCACCCAGGAGCTCACTTGGTGTTGACTTCCCTCCACCCTCACTGGTCGAAGGTTTACCACTTGCCCCCGTACTTGACGTCACTGTCGTACTTGAGCTTTCCACATTTTCTATTGTCTGTGAACTCCCACCCCCCCGCCAGCACCATCACTAGCTGGTGTAGTTCCGGAGGTCACTGTTACTGTTGTAGACGATGTCGTCGCTGTCTTGTTGAGCTGAGGCTTGCCCTTTCCGGCTGATTTGCCCTTGCCCTTGTTGCCGTTGTTGTCCTTGCCCTCTTTGGTGTCTTTGCCTTTGCCCTCTGTCTTCTCCAGTGACTTTGTCTTGTCACCAGCTGGACATTCATGCTTGCGATGACCCAATGATGAGCAGATCCAACAGCGGTCATTCTTGTCCTGAACGCCAGTCCAATCATGTCCAAATCTGCACGATGCTCCACGTGCGCAACCCGCAGCGGTGCACCAATTTCTGCATGCCACCTTCGTCGCACATTTCTCTGAGTTCTGTTGAAGTTGAAGCTGTTTTTGACTTTTGCTTCAGGTGCTTCTTTGCGATCCCCTGTCAAGGCTGCAGTGGTCAACTCTGCCTGCAACAGTTGGGCAAATCGCGTCACCACACTTTGTTGTGTGGTTGTGTCCAAGTTATTTGAGTGCCTCCAAGATTGCACCCTGAAGTTGATCTGCGGCTCTTTGTTGAGGATCTGCCTGCATATTGAGTCCAATGCCCCAATCTGCAGCACCGGATCTGGTAACGTGACCCCCAACTCCACTGCCCTTGCCACATTTCGAGACCAAAGGCGCAGCTTCTCCACTCCATCCCGGTGACGCAGCAGTCTCCGGTGTCGTCCCAGTCCTCCTGGCTGAAACCTTTTCATGACTTCGAGCATGATGGATGCCGCCGTCAGCTTCCTGTTCGCAATGATGTCTGACTTGATCCATGATGGCAGTGCAGCCAGCAACATGCTCGTCACACGACCTTCAAGCCTTGTGGCATTTGGCTTCACCTGTACATCGACTTCCAGGCGAGTCAAGGCATCGGACGACAGCCAGACACGTCCCCAATCAGCGGCTCAATCTCCGTGATCCAATCCCCACACCTGAGGGCTGCCTGAGGTGTGCCCTCATCTGGTAGTTTGGGGAGAGTCACATTGGTCGCCCTCAGGTCGTCTTTCGGCTCATCTTTTGCAGTGAGGTCGAGGTTGCTTGAACTCCACTCAAAATTGGCTCCTCCCCCGTCAGGCTTCTTCATGTCGACTGACATAGGCGGAGGTGGTGGAATATAGTCATGGCTTGGTGGCTGTCCATCTACATGCATCCACAACCCATCTGACTGCTGCCACACTGGTGCTTGGTCTCATGGGTTTTCACTCTGCTCTTCAGCTTCAGTTCTTGCAGTTCTCGTTCCAGCCACTGCAGACGAGCAACTTGGAATCGGCCCGGACCATTTTCTGGTGCACATCCACCATTCATTGCAGTCCTTTTGCCATTCTCTGATTCCATCACTCCAGCGGTGGAGCCAAGTCCCTCTTGTCCTTCACCGTCACATAGTTCATGCCATCGGGGATAGACCCCGCGGTCAGGACCTGCATGTCGGTGCAACCCGCCCCCACAACCTTCCCGATGTAGGTTTCCAGTCGCCCCCAACATCCCATAGTCCAAGTTATGTACTCCGCGGTCTCGTCCTTGTAATTCACGTTGTCGACGTTCCCAACCCGGCCACTCTTCCGCTGAGCACCCCTGCTCAAACTTCGACCATGGCCAAGGTGGAATCTCCGGCAGTTCACCTCGCGGTTCATCCAGTGTCTGCGGTGGTGTTCCCGGTGGGACTTGTGTGCCTCCCGGTGTTCTCCTCACCTGTACTGGCTGTTCCATCGGTGTGAGCATAGCCGTCGTCGGTGTCTTCGGTCCAGGAGTTCGATCTCGGTGGCGTTGGCCTCGTGCGATCTTCTCATTCAAGGCCCTCACCTCGTTTCGAAGTTCCTCATTTTGCCTCCGAAGCTCTTCGACCACTTGGAGTTCGATCGCTCGCTGAAGATCATCATCCCGGCCCAGGCGGTCACGTCGACCTTTACCTTGATCGAGCCGTTGGTGTTCTCCCAGCTGTTGACCTGGTACCCCGCGATCTTCCTGCTGTTCAGCCTTTTGGTGACCATCCACCCGAGTCAAGTGATCACGTTGACTTTTGCCCTGATCAAGCCGTTGATGTTTTTCCGGCTGTTGACCTGGTATTCGATGGTCTCCACATGGCCGTCGTTCCTTCAATCGCAGTGCCATTGTTCTCTCTTCCCCTTCCACAGGTCTTCTCATCCAGCTCGTTGGTGGCATTGGAGGACCGGCAAAGCTTCGTGCGCCCGAATCATCCTTGACCTCAGGCCAGCCCGGCTGGATATCGATGGCGGTCTGGAGCTCCTCTTGAGGGTCTCTCCAAAGTTCTTGTGGGCCTTTATCCAGATCCTCACCAGCACTGATTGCACGGCCGCCGTCATCAACAGACTTTTCCTCCAAATTCTCCTGGTCCACACCCAAGCTCAACAAGTCCAAGAGATCGTGAGCGTCAGGGATCATCTCCTCCGACTCACCAACTCCGCTCACACCTGAATCACCCTCAGGGACCAGTGGAAGATCTTCTGGTCGTGCTCGCTCCATCACAAAGCGTTCCTGAAGATCCCTCGACCAGAACGGATTTGCCATGGCGGCCAGCAACTAGCTCACGCACGTCGTGAGTCTAGGTGGACTTAGAAAAAAGCGTTGGGCTCATAACCTGCAAACACAGGCAGAGCTGCGCACCTATTTCCTTGTGCAAAAAGGGCCTCCGACAGACAACGTGGTCTCACGTGATGTCCTGTCCACTGTACTTCCTTGTGTTAGACACACAAAGTCCCTCTAAGAAGTTGCAAAAAGCGAGTGTCTTTCCAATGGTAAAACGATAAAGTTCAAAGAGTTAGAAAAACGATGACACGCATGTAGGACATGCAATACAGGACATGAGGGTGTTTCATGTCAAGGTTTCCGTGTAATACAAGCATTCAGGATTGATTTCTTCTTTGGCTCCTTGAGCATCGCTGGGACATGGGTAGACACTTTCTGATCCATATTGGTAAGTAGTTGCGTGTACATGCATGGATTCTAATTCAGTGGATGTTAGGCTGACAAGTCAACAGCACCCATGTGAATCATTCTTGAGAATATGTTGTGGTAAGTGTTTGAGTCCGTTAGGCCACCAAAATGGGTGAACCGTTGGTTCCAAAACGATAACAACACGATAACAAGAATACACGAAAAGTCCTCGGGAAGACCATGTCCCACATATTACAAATTCCAAATTTTAAGAAATGCCCTCAAAACTCTTCAACCATCAATGGAAGACAGGAACTATATAAAGGAATTAGACCAGGAAAATAACTAACTAGTTTTTCCCGAATGCGTAGCGAAGGGTTCCCGTTTATAGTTGGGGGTGTGGGGGTTGGACATGTGTTTGCATGGCCTGCGTCGTGTCGTCGTCTGTCGTCGTCTGTCGTCGTCTCTCGTCGTTTGTCGTCGTCGTCGCGTCTCAAATTTGCTGCCATTGGGGGAAGCTTTTGCAAGTGACTTTGCGTGGATGTGTCACGTGTCAGTTTGCGCCGCTATTCCATTGTGATTTGCGTGACACGGACATGTCGCACAAGAAACGTGATGCACTTCGCTGCACAGGCGCAGCGTTTTGTGAGATCCGCAGATTACGGCGCAGTTCCATTGGGATTAGCGTTTGGAGAGTCGTGTTTTTGGGGGTTGGATGTGGCCGTGCCATTGGGATTTGCGTTTCAGGGTGTGGCATCGAAGCTCTGTTTTCGTGACAAGTCTCAGCTGAAATTGCGATTTTGATGGATGGGAGTGTGCTCTGAACGGGTCGAAATCATTCCAAACGTGTGGTGTGGTGCAAATTTTGTTGAAGCTCACATGCGATGATATTGTCACTTTTCGTGGCAGGCGCAGGACTTCGCGCGGGCTTTGAAGCGTGGAAGTGCAATTCTCGTGGCAGGCGCAGGGAATCGTGAGGTTGCGAGGTGTGAGGGAGGTGACATTTCGTGGCAGGCGCAGTACTTTGTGCGCGTTAGACGTGTGGATGGGGAAAGACTCGTGGCAGGCGCAGGGAATCGTGAGGTTGTGAGTTGTGGTAGAGGTGAATGTCGCTGTCCCATTGGGATTGGCGTGTGAGCGGATGTTGTTTGGAGGGGCTGGAATCGCGAAACTGCTTGGCAGGGCTGCGTGATGTGTGTGCTCCGATGGGTGTTTCCGCTTGACTTTTGGAGGAAGTCTCGTACGAAACGCTCGTTTTGCAGATTTTGACGTGTGAGTTTTTGAGGAAGTCTCGTACGAAACGCTCGTTTTGGAGACTTGACGCGCAACCCTCTACGGAGATCGTGCGTGTCGAGCGCACCAAATGCAGGCGAGAGTGCGATTTGTCCCATGCGCGCGCAACCCTCTGCGGAGATCGTGCGTGTCGAGTGCGCGAAATGCAGGCGAGAGTGCGATTTGTCCCATGCGCGCGCAACCCTTTGCGGAGATCGTGCGTGTTGAGTGCGCGAAATGCAGGCGAGAGTGCGATTTGTCCGGTGGAGCTGGAAGCTGAGAACTGGCGACCTTGTAGTACAACTGTAGTACGTGGAGTATCTGGTGGGGAGCTGGAAGCTGAGAACTGGCGACCTTGTAGTACAACTTTAGTACGCGGAGTATCTGGGGAGCTGGAAGAGAGTCCCACAAGAGTGTCCCGCAACAGTGTCCCACTAGAGTGTCTCAAAAGAGTGTCCCTTAAGAGTGTCCTACAGGAGTATCCCGCAAGAGTGTCCTACAAGAGTGTCCCACAAGAGTGTCCCACAAGAGTGTCCTACAAGACTGCCCCGCAAGAGTATCCTACAAGAGTGTCCCACAAGGAGTTCCACAAGAGTGTCCCACAAGACTGTCCCACAAGAGCGTCCTACAAGAGTGACCCACAAGAGTGTCCTACAAGAGTGTCCTATAAGAGTCTCCCACAAGAGTGTCCCACAAGAGTGTCCCACAAGAGTTTCCCACAAGAGTGTTCTACAAGAGTGTCTCACAAGAGTGTGCCACAAGAGTGTCCCACAAGAGTGTCCCGCAACAGTGTCGCTCAAGAGTGTCTCACAAGCGTGTCCCTTAAGAGTGTCCCTTAAGAGTGTCCGACAAGAGTATCCCACAAGAGTGTCCTGCAAGAGTGTCCCACAAGAGTGTCCTAGAAGAGTGTCCCACAAGAGTTTCCTAAGAGTGTCCCACAAGAGTGTCCTGCAAGTGACCCACAAGAGTGTCCCACGAGAGTGTCTCACAAGAGTGTCCCACAAGAGTGTCCTACAAGAGTGTCCCACAAGAGTGTCCTACAAGAGTGTCCCACAAGAGTGTTCCACAAGAGTGTCCTATAAGAGTGTCCCACAAGAGTGTCCCACAAGAGTGTCCTACAAGAGTGTCCCACAGGAGTTTCCTACAAGAG
>CAXAMN010000225.1:1754228-1767281 GCA_963970005.1 Durusdinium trenchii
TTGTGAATCTCGATGTGCAGATTTCGTGGCAGGCGCAGCACTTTGTGAAGCTCGATGTGCAGAGTTCGTGGCAGGCGCAGTACTTTGTGAACCTCGATGTGCAGATTTCGTGGCAGGCGCAGTACTTTGTGAACCTCGATGTGCAGATTTTGTGGCAGGGGCGGTACATTGTGAACTTCGAAATGCTCCTATGTACTCGCCTATGTGCACTCAGATTTGTGCTTGTATGTGCTCTCACATTTGTGCTCTCAGATGTGTGCTCTCATGTGCTCTCATATGTGCTCCCATATGCTCTCATATGTGTGCTCTCATTTGTGCTCGTGAATCTCGATGTGCAGATGTTCTTGAAGGGTTTTGAATTTCAATGAACTTGCCGTTTTGGAAGTTGTTGGCTCGACCACCACCGTCAGCGCCGCCTTCACCACCACCAGTACCATGACCATCACCACTACCACCACCACCACCACCACCACCACTTTTATGCTTCCGCATCTGCTGCTCTCATCTGTGCACTCTCACATTTGTGCTCTTGTATGTCTCCTCTCATATTTGTGCTTTCATCTGTGTGCTCCTTCTTTCCTTCCACGTCAGGCCATGTTCCATCTGTTCCTCTTTACACTATTTGGGGTCCCTTGCCGGTGTAATTTTTTGAGGTGGCCATGTAGAATAGAATTCGGCGCGAAAGTGGTGCAAAACGAGGGCCACATTTGGAACTCGTGTTGAACAGATTTGGAGGTATCTCATGCCTAGCATCAAAATCTTGGTTTGCTGCTGCTGCTGCTGGGTGGTCTGCTGCTGCTGCTGCTGGTGGGTGGTCTCCTGTTGCTTCTGCTGCTTGGTGGTCTGCTGCAGTTGCTTGCTGGTCTGCTGATGCTTGGTGGTCTGTTGTTGCCTGGTGGTTTCCTGCTGCTTGGTGGTCTGCTGCTGCTGCTGCTGCTGGATGGTGGTTTGCTGCTGCTGGTTGGTGGTCTGCTGCACCTCCTTGGTGTTCTGCTGCAGCTGCTGGGTGGTGGTTTGCTGCTGCTGGCTGCTGCTGGTTGGTGGTCTGCTGCAGCTGCTTGGTGTTCTGCTGCAGCTGCTGGGTGGTCTGCTGCTGGGTGGTCTGCTGCTGCTGCTGCTGCTGGGTGGTCTGCTGGTGCTGCTGCTGCTGCTGCGCTGGGTGGTCTCCTGCTGCTGCTGCTGCTGTGCTGGGTGGTCTGCTGCTTCTGCTGCTGCTGCTGCTGCTGCGCTGGGTGGTCTGCTGCTGCTGCTGCTGGTGGTGCTGGGTGGTCTGCTGCTGCTGCGTTTGCTGCTGCTCCTTTGTGGTTTGCTGCAGCTGCTTGGTGGTAGTCTGCAGATGCTTGGTGGTTTGCTGCAGCTGCTTGGTGGCTTGCTGCTGCTGCTGCTGCAGCTGCTCGGTAGTCCGTTGTTGCTGCTGCTTGGTGGTTTGGTGCTTGGTGGTCTACGCAGCCACACCCTATAGCATGCGCACGCCCCCCCGCCCGGCTAGCTTTCGTTCACCCCCTCTGGCCTCAAGTGTCGCTGTGCCACTGGGATTTATTTGCTACCTACGGAGCGCGCGCGGCAAGGTTTCCGGAAGGAACAACAAAAGACAATTAGGACACATGGTGAACAAGTTGGAAATGCACGGATCCAACAAGTAGGGGAACATAGGACTCATAGGACCGGAGAAATGAAGAACAATTTTACATAGCATTATAGTATGGATTGGAACGAAAGGTGAATCATATGGAACGCATTGACTTTAGGCGAGGTAGGCAAGCTGAGGCAAAATAGGAAAAACCGAAAACCCTAGGAGAAAGAGAGGAAACTGGGGAAACATAGGAAGACTACAGGAAGCACATGGTAGAATGGAAGACGCCAAATCCTCTGTTTATTATTGCTATGGCTATTATTGTTCTTCTAACTGTCCTTTTCCTATTGAGCATCTGGCATCCTGCATCCAAGGCAACGTTTGTTCTGGACAAAAAAACTACTCGATCGTAGTCAATCTATTCATTTGTCCACCCATCATTGCATCCAATCAATCGTCCCCTCCCTATATTCACTCCCCTCTTTGCTGTTCCCACCTGCCCACTCCATTGAGGGCCAAATAACATGCTTGGATGAGGGTTGCAACTGAATGTGCTCCCTGGATCGATACAGTCTCGAGGACTTTCATGAAGCAAGCATAGCTTGGCTTGGGCACTGATGTCCACTAGCTCCCCTGTGCCGAATCAAATCACAAGCAGTGGTCATGAGTCGTTAGCATGAGCGGGTCAGCAGTCAGACGCCTGACCCTTGCTGCTATTGTGTGCTTCTGAAGTTTGTCGTGGCTGCACAACGGAGACACCAAGTAGATTGACTATGCAGTTAAGTTATAGTACAGTATTTTTTCCATGTTGCTAGGCATGGATCAAACTACATCAAACTACTGGGCGGCAGTCCTTGCAATACAATTTCGATATGTACTGTATATATATATATACATATATATATATTTGTGTGTGTGCGTGTGCGCCTTTAAAGAAGTAGGAGGGAGGCTTTCTCTACCATGGCTTACGTACCCTCACAACCAAAAACGTCGCTACCCCTTGCAAGTTAAGACTTTCACGCTGAGGCCGGGATGTATGGAACCATCTCTCTTGGTGTGCTGCCGCTTGCTTCAATAGGGTCGTTTCTTCGGGTTCTGTGCCCATAGCCAGACCAGCAAGGCAAGTTCCATGCCCTTTAAGGAACCTCATTGTTGCTGCCATTGTGGACAGCGGCGCTCAAGCGCGCGAGGAGGCGCTAGAAGCTAAGAGGCGCGGGTCGTTGAGCTGGTGCCGTTGCCATCAGCATGAGTCAATCTTGAACAAGGTGCGCGCCGACATCAGGTCATCATTTGTTGAAAACACTACCCACTGCTTACCGACTGCCGCGGATTTCAGTTGGGTTTGGGCGTGAATCAAGAGAAGCCTCGGCTAGGGAAAATTGGGTTTCTAATGGACACATAGTCATCATATATACTGTAAATTTTGCATAACTATAACATGCTATATAACAAGGGCAAGGATGAAACTGAGCCGATACTAGCCACTGGCACCAGCCTTGCCAGGCAAACACTCTGGGCTTCCATGTGGCCTTTGCACAGACATAGCTAGGCCAATGGGCCAATTGTATAAATATGTGTATATGTATATTGTTAATCTCAACCGTAGAGTTCAACCTAAAGGAGCACTGTCCTACACAGGTCGAGGACCTCACACCGTTTTCGTCTGCTGTGTCTTTCCTCCCTCCCACCCTGTTGGCGGGTCGATCCATGAACGATGCATGGCGAGACATCAAGCTTGCGAGCTTCACACCACACACTTTCTTTTCTGGCAACGGTAAAACCATGTCTCGCCAGTGCATGGAAAAGGTGTTCTCTTGTGTGCACAAGTGCCAAGCCAAAAACTACGTTCACCCGTATCCCCATTCTGAAAAGTGTCACGGTAGACCTCAAGTTCTCTCAAATCTACAGGACGGTCAGATACCCCAACAGGTGTGAATAGTTGAAACCTTGGTTTCACATGCACATGGATCACCTCACCATGTTTGCCTCGCTTCCAAAAATCAAAAGGTTGGTCAGTCTTGCCGGATTGATCTGCTATCATAGCTTCTTCAGTACTTTGAGCAGGGCTGGTTCGGTGCTGTTTAAACCACTTCAAGCGTTCGCTCGATGTGAGTCTCTCTTTTAGGGTATGTTCTTCATCTCTCAAAACATATTTTCCAGTCCTCAAACATTCTCGAAGACCCGAACACTGCTGTCCATCGACTTAGTGAGACAGTCTGCCAACATGGCTTGAGAGCTTACCCACCGCACAATTGCCTTGTCCCTCAGCCGCTCACGAATGAGTAAACATTCGATCGTTGTTCGGTGTTCGGAGCACTGTGGTAGGGCTGTTCTGGTAAGAAGGTCAAACGCAGATTTGCAGTCTGTGACCAGAGCTGCCTGGTTCTTCTTCTTCTTCAACATTTCTTCTGGATTCTTCCAATCACAGTCTGGATCTAGTATTGTGGCCCACAGTACCCTGATCCACAGAAGTCGATCTGCCGAATTGCTTAATGCTGCTGCCTCTGCTCCAAGTGTGCTTCGTACAACACGGGGTATTTTCTTGCTGTAACCTGCCACAGGTGCGACTACTGCACGTTCATTTGCCAACAGTTCAGGTGTCGTTGCGAAATTATCGTCCCCTGGTGTGCTGCAGTGTGTTTGGTACATGAGAAAGAGGCGTCAGAGAAAGCACAATAGGGAAGTACCATGAGTGACACTCGATGTTGTTTTGCCTCAGCCAACACCTTGTTGGCTAGGATCTAGTGTTTCACTCGGGTTTTCGCGACCTCGCTTTGGAGCTCTCATATCTTGGCCACAAGGTCTGGTCGACTGTGTACCGCCGCATATTGCAGAGCTCCGATCAGGCTTCTGAAGGAGGTTCTTTCTTCTTCTGGATCCTCCCTTCTACCTCTCCCTAGAGCGATTGGACTCAATATAATATACGGAATCTGGTCATACTCAATGGAACCATCATCCCACTGCTTGAAGCGGATCCCTGTATATGTGAACTCTCCTTGCTCAAAAGCCCCAAACTTAAATCGAGCTTCAACCATCTTTAGCATGGCCAAGAACTTCGGGCTACCCCCACCAATCCCATCATCAACATGAACTCCTAAACACCCTTCTAGACCTCCACTAGAATGATATGTAAAGACACAGGGATCTAATGGGGATTGACGGCTACCTTGTCGGATCAACTCGTCTCGAAACTCACAAAACCATAAATATGGAGCGTCTATTCGCCCATACGCTCCACCATAGTTGGACCTGGTCACCCTCTTCCATTCCCAGTGCATCTTTCATCTCTGGAGTGGGAACTAATCCTAAAGGTCTGCCATCTTCCTTTCCATGTAAAAAGGCTGTTGAAATGTCGAAAGACACCAAAGGCCATTGGCAGCTCGCCACTGCTTGCAGAACCACCATCCTGCCATCCTTGGTCAGTGTGGGGGCATCGTTCACCACCTGATCAAGATCAGGGTCTTCCCACCCAATCACTATGAGTCTTGCCTTGGCCTTTTTCCCTTCGGCGGAAATGTCTTCTAGAGGTTCATCGCCAGAAGAGGTCTTCCAAAGATATAGCAATCGACATCGCATGATGGCATGTTGAGGGATTTTGCCTTGAGCTACCTTTCGGATCGTTTTGTGTTGGAGCCATGCCTTCCGCAAAACGCTTCTGGTGAGAAAGCTCTTTCAGCTTTACCTCTGACCGTTTCTTCCTTTCATTCACGGCAGCCAAAATGAAAGCGTCAGGCGTTTCAAAAGACTCTTCAACACTTCCAGCAGGAGTGACATCAATTTCCCCAAAATATGACTGGCAGAAATCTTGATGAAACAACACAGTGACACAGTGTCTCCAAAAAACTCATCGTCAGGAACGGGTACATTTACCCCGTCCAAAGGTCTGTTATCCCCCACATCAAAAGAACCTCTTCGTGTTGGTGCAGTCATTTCTTCTTTTGGTTCCGGAAGCACGGCGTCTCCCGGGGCATCTGAACCTTCGATTGGCTGTGGCGGAAACTAATCGGGTTCGCTGGGTTCTGGAAGGTCGTCCGGATCCAAATCAAAATCCTGAGGACCAATCTGTCTGGCCCACTCACGTGTCGGGACCTTGAACTCAGCATCATCTTTCACTTCCTTCCATTCCCTCAAGGACGCTGCCCTCGTGTACCAACCAAACAATCCGTTTGTTTTCTACCAGTGCTACACGTGCCGGACCGTACCACTGGCCCCGTTCCCTACGCATGTTTCCACCTTTTCGTTTCCAATACAGAACAAGATCTCCTTCAAAGTTGTGTCGAACCGGTCTACTCCTCGAAGCATGATCCGCTCACAAATGCCCGTCTAGCTGCTTCTCTCAGATCTAAAGGTTCTTGAACGGACTACTCTCTTCTTCCAAAGCTTTAGCATGGCTACCCACCTTTTCATCGGAGGTCACTGAACCTGGTAACCGGGGGCAACATCCCAACACTGCTTGCTCTGGTGAGTATCCTGATTTCTGGGTCAAAGTGTTCTTTGCATGGCATGTCTGAATGAGGGCCCTGCGAAAGGAATCTTCATCAACAATGGGAACCTTGCATCCATTCTAGTTACGTAGCATTCCTTTGATTATGGCACCATGGGCCTCGGATTTTCCTTTTCCGTTTCACCGTCCACCCGAAAACGTTTCTGTCCATCCAAACTTTCCTCTTCCGATTTGCGTTTCTTTGCTACTTCAGTTTCAACATCCATCCCATCTCCGGTCATTTCTCTAGACACTCCATCTTCATCACCTACTGGCTGAACAGTGTCAGTGTCAGTCTGGCCGGTATGCCTTTTCTTACCCTCTGTCTCTGAGAAAGCTTTTGCCATTCTTCGACCTCTCGTACCTGTTCTACCTTTCCAGTCTTCCTACTTAAAGAAAAGGTCTTCCGCAAGTCCAGGTCTTGTAGGGGGGTCTTTGGCATTGGTATTCTCAACCTTTCCGTTCCCCTACACACTTCTGCATGAACCAAACGGAAATCACAGAGGTCTTGGGCCTTTTGGAAAGATGATGAATCCTTCCCTACCGCAATGGAACCTACCCTGGGAGCAATTTTTTCCCTAATTCGACAAACACCTCTTTCAGTCTTGCACCAAAATGCTTCTTTCGGTGTTCATCACAGGCTACCTCTTCTCTCCCTACTTCACTCACTGTTTGTTTTGAGATCAGACGTCTTCGTTTGAGGGCCTCACCTACCAATGCAACATCGGGTTCAGTTCCATCCTCTACGATATTTAGTTCCTCTCTCAACAGCGGTGCTTCAGTTGGACACTTCTGTACAGCACGAGCCACTGCACGAGCAAAGCCAATACTTCGCTGCAAAGGTTGACAGCGGGATCCAACTACCCAAATGCTTCACCTGGCCCTTGATCTGCCTATGTGAATGTCCTTTGCAACAGTATCTGCAGTCTAACGCTTCGTGCAAAATTCGGGAGGTCATCAGAGGTCATCAAAATTACAGTTCGTTTCTGAATCGGTTCTCCCTTGCAATTCAACTTTCCAACCTCACACATGTCAAAAACAGTGGTCAGGGTGCCATACCGCAATTGTTCCAGCGGTTGTTGGAGCATCTCTGATCCAACCGGTTGGTCCAATTGGAAATGTCTTCCGTGTTCAACTTGAAACATGTACAACTCTTCACGGTTCACACGTTCATGTTTCCTACCCTCCACAACGTGTTTCCTCAGTTTCACACTCCTTCCCATGTTTCGTTGGGCAAAGTTCCCCAAAACTTGCAGTCTGGAGAGGCCCAGATGCCCCAGATGTGCTTGGGTTGGCGTGTCTCTATGATGTTCCAGAGCGCCGCTTGTCCCTCTGGAGTTCGGAGATCTCCATCCTGGATGGTGAATCGTTGGACTTTGAGTCCCATCTGGGTTGCGACACGGGTCAACTGGGAGTCTGGATAGCAATAGATCTCCAGGATGTCCAATCCCTCTTTCGAATTGTGGATTGGTGGTGCTGAATGTCGTGTTCGGATGTCTGCTGAGTGCTGTGCCAATTCATCCAACTGATGCTCAATCTTTTCCACCAGATTAGATAACTCCTGATTAAAGAACTGGTTTAAAGAAGTGTCCATGCTGGTATTGTCTTCATCAGTGGTTGTTTGTCACAATAACTCAACTGCTCAATCAGATTGTCTATGCATCTTCGGCAGGCATCAGGAAGTCCAACTCCCTCTGCAAGATAGCAATCTGGGCTTGAATCTGACTCACTCGGTCGAGCGTTTCCTTCTCCACGCTCATCTTCATGGTGTTCTCGCTGGGTGGCAGAACTCGCTTGCTCGGCATTGAACCACTTGCCAAAGATGTGATCCCACTGGGACTTCCGAGCCCCGCATGTTGTTCATCTCGTCGATGACATCCCAATCGGTGGCCACTTCTCCATGTTGAGCCCATTCCTGTTTGGTTCGTTGAATCGCTGGTGTCAACACCCTCTGCTTCTGGTGTCACCATGGGACGTCACATAATTAGTTGTGAAAGCTCAGGGCCCACGGTGGGGTGCAATCGATCTTCTTCATGTACTCCGCGTAGCTCGCATCGATGGCCAGGGCTTGAGAAAAGCTCTTGCCGGCATGTTTTCCCCCTGTCAACGTTTGTTCTCCCCACTCGCGTAGTGTCATCACTCCTGGCGGCTTCACAATGTCCACCTCGCTGGCTGAAGGGAGCATGGACAGTGTGCTGTCCTCTGGAAATGCCAACGGCACATCCAGATTGGTGCTCGCATAGATTGGGATCACCTGCTTGGGCGCCATGCTGGAGTGTCTCGATGCTTGGTAAGTCGCCGGTGTTGCTTGAAGCACGGATAGCTGCTGGAAGGACGGTGCTGAGTGGTGGTTGTGTCTGTTTGTTGTGACGTTTCTTTCCCATGTCTGTTGCACACACAAGTTTCTCATCACAGGTATTAGTCACGACCTCCCATGATTCATCGTGCAGTTTCGGATTTGAAGCATGTTTCAAAATCTCAATCAAATCAATCAAGGACAAACCCTTCTTACTGACTGCTAGAGGAATCTCTACTTTTCCATGAAACATGCACAGCGACCGTCGAGAAGTGCAAATGTCCGCCGCGACCGCTTTTAAAAACACATTGGAGAGCAAAACGGGGTTGAACCGTCTGCCACTTCAATCTTCAACCATCGCGGACCAAAAGGAAAGAACACCGCTCCTAGACTGGACAGAGTACCATTGTCTCCAAATCTGAAAACTGTCTCAGATCTCTGCCATGACATCTTCTTTGCAAAAGTTTTTGGCTAACTGACCAACAGCTGCTCTAACCTCTTTTTTCCGATCCGCAAGGGTGGGATGAGGACGTTTCAACATGGCAGTCCTTCCATTTCCGGTTGGACTCGCTGACAGTCCGCTTGGTCGAATGCTCCATGCCCATGTCCAGAATCGTCACCTTCTCATCGAGCATGGGCCACCAGGAAGGAAGGCCACTTTCAAGTGAGATTGGCAACTTGTTAAAGACCTCCTGGTCAGTGGAGCCATTGAAATCACCCTCCAAGGTCGACACATGGATCTCGCTGAGGAGGCATTCATTGGTGTTCTGGCCACTGCCTTTGTTCGGGCACTCTTGACGCCAGTGGCCACGAGCTCCACACAGGCGACAGTTGGAGTTGGCGATCCGATCAGCAAGAGATTGCCGCTTTCGGATGCCACCTTTTGCATTCCATGAGCCCTTCTTGGCACCTTTGGTCTTTCCTTTTCCTGTCGTGCACGCAGAGAAACACATACTCAAGTCAGGGTTGTCCATGGTTGTCCTGACAGGCTTCAATCAACTGGTATTCTAATTCGGACACCAACAGTGCATCTTCATCTCCCTGATCAAGCAGCGATTGCATTCCAGCATCTTCATCAGGCTGGTAGTCCTCATCTGCCAGGAACACTGGTGCCTGACTCCCATCGTCCTCCTCCACGTAGTTCACAAAGAGTACACCTTCTTCTTGGCTTCAGTCCCCGATGTTCCAACAAGGATCTTTGGCGCCAGTTGTCTCATGGCGTCTTCCACCTTCTTGGCTTGCAACTCTCCTCCTGTCATCGATAGAACTCGTTTCTTGTCTTCAGCACCCAGGAAGCTTTTGCGTAACATGATGAACGCCTTGATTTCCTGGAGGGAGACATTGGTGATCTCAGCAAAAGCCACATTTCATGCGATTCACGAATGAGAACAGGCTCTCATCTTGCTTCTGGGTCACACGATAGAGCGCTTTCTCAAACTGCATACGTCTGCAATTCTCTGAGTCTTCCCAAGCTGCCACGGCACTGAGAAGCAATTTCACACCGCCCTCCGGGTCGGACAGCTTGGACCCATCCAACGTCTTCACCTGAGCCCAGGCGGTGCCCTTCATCAACATGGCCAAACGCGGCGCCAGTATAGCTTTGTCTTTCACTGGGCAGATCGAATGGAGAAAGCGAATCTTATCAGCATACTCCCGAGGATCATCGGTGGACGGATCGAAGGTCGGGAGCAAACTCCAGATGTGTCCAGTTTTGTCATCCTGACTCCCTTTGGCTTCCGGCATGGCTCAAATCACGATGAAGGGTGAAGTAACGTGCACAAGTCAAAGTCCAAACACAGTGAACCCTTGACCAACCTTCCTAGGCAAATTCCGAGCAACTCAAAACCTAGAACTGTTCCCCTAACAGTTGCGCCTCCTATGCGGAGGCTCCGCTACCAATGTTAATCTCAACCCCGGAGTTCAACCTAAAGGAACACTGTCCTACACAAGTCGAGGACCTCACACCGTTTTCGTCTGCTGTGTCTTTCCTCCCTCCCACCCTGTTGGCGGGTCGATCCATGAACGATGCATGGCGAGACATCAAGCTTGTGAGCTTCACAGTATTTATATATATAGTGTTTTGCTCTCCTGCCCGCCATGGCATTTTTTGTTGCCCAAGCAGTTTTACTGTTCGGGTTCTCTCTTTGGAAAAAGGAAGCTGGCCACAGTCTCTGGCCGCACTGGCAAACGGTGTGTCCGGGCGTTGTCCTCCTGTTATCATTTTCTCCTCTCTTTTCTCTCTTCTTGTCCTTCTTCCAGCCTGGCGCGGCTGTAGTCCGCCTCCAGTCTTTGTCCTTTTGTTGTATTTTTTTGTCCTCTTCTTGTCCTCCTGTTGTCCCTTTGTTGACACCATCTTGGCTGCGGCTGGTAGCCAGTCTGCAGACCTAGTCCTCTCCTCTCGTCTTCTTCTGCTCCTCTTGTTGTCCGCGCTTCTTATCCTCCTCCCGTTGTCCTCTTCTTGTTTTTCTGTGGTCCCCTTCTTGTCCTTCTGCTTCTTGTCCTTCTGCAGTCGTCACACTTTTATAGCTACAGTATATCCACGTTGATTTTTTGGCAATTTTTTTGCCAGGATCTACCAGATACCCCGCGTTGCATTTGCTGCAACACATGACCAACACAACACCTGCTTTGCTCCTGTTTGGGTTTGGCTTGTTGGTGCTTGGTGCCAGCCCTTTTCCAAAAGTTGATGTGGCTGGTAGCTGGTGCCTGGTGGGGAGTGATGTGAGGTGGTTTGAAGAATTGTGGACAATTCATGTTTCCAAGGACGGTTCTTTTTCATGAAAGTCCACGTCAAGAACGGATTTATCGTTGAGACACTCTGGGATAGGAACATGATGGGAATGCCCCAGCCTTGCTTTGCAGGAGAAAGCAGCGCATAGAAGAACAGAAACAGAAGGAGAGGCAGAAGAATCGATTGCTGGAAATTTGCAAAGTTCTCGACGACGACGCGCCTTGGTAGATAGTATGGCATGTCCATATATACATCCAATTTGCTTGCCATCATCGGAATTCATCTATATGAGCGACAGGTGAATAGCAAGGGTCAGCCAACTCTGCAAATATCGAGGGGATACGCTCGGTGATGTTGCTTTACTTTCAATCAAGATTCTTCACGCATTGATCTGAGGAGAGTGGTTCTCTGTCATTCGCATCTCGGCAAGAGCAAAAATCATTTGTCCTATTTCCTTGGAGGCAGGCCTCCAAAATTCAAGAGATTGCACCTCCAATTTAACCATGAGACCCTTGGGAAAGTAGCAAGCGCGAACCAGCAACATCATTGGTAATTATGATGTCATTCAGTTAAAGCTGTGAGGGTATATGATTATATATATATACTGTATAGTATAGTTCAAGGATGCCCCGATGCTGATCACGTCATTCCCAAATCTTGCGGTTCCATAGTGATGTTTGCTTGGATGATTGAGTGAGGCTCCGCTTATGTCGATAATTTAGATCCAGCCCTATCGTCGTGGTTTCGACTGAGTTGTTTGGAGCCGTGGTCGAAGTTTCCCAGTGTTGTCTTTCCCGCCTGACCAGATTGTGGTTGCCAGATTTAACCAGCACGTTTTGGCCGTTGCTTCTACAGGGCATCACACACGGTTCCTGGTACCGGTCCTGCTTCGGCGGTGGCCCGACCCACTATTGTTTTATTGTTTGTCCTGGTCTGGTCATGTCAACAAAATGACAGACACGTAGGAAAAAATAGCAGAGAGTCCCTGAAGAGAAGTTACTTTTTTTTTGGGGGGGGGGGAGGGGGGGGGGTTTTTTTTTGGGGGGGGGGGGGGGGGGGGGGGGGGGAATTTGTTTCACACGCTGGAATCTGGTTGCCGCGTTCGTGACATGCCCCCCACATGGAGCCCGGTTATTTGTACCAGCAAGCTGCAAGCTTGTTTCGATAATTTATGGAGGGCGTGCTTCCTTGTCCTTTCACAGTCTTTCACACAGGCAGACGTTAGTTCCGCCCTTGATAACGGACAGCGACCAAGGAGGAGCTTCTTCAGGGGTTCGACAAAAATGCGGAATTCCGCACTGCAATGAAGGACTGTAACGCGAGTCCGGTGCAGGTTAGGAGTCTTCTTTTGGTGTGACGGAAGCTGTGCACACAGGACTACAACATAAACCGTGCAGAGCTGGACGTGCTTTTTAGAGTTTTTGATGAAGACGGAGAAGGAGGGACGGTCAGTGAGGGCTGTGGCTACAGAGTGTAGGGTGCTGTACGTAGTTTGGCCACTTGTCACTTATTGCTGAGATTTGTCGGAGTCCTTGCGTTTGTTTTGTTTACACATGGCACAAATACAGTGTAAACACAGGTGCTTGTGTGTTTGCAAGTTTGCAAGTCAATAGCCGACGACACACATACCGTACCATACCTCAGACAGGAAGCTATATAACACAGAAAACGAGCGAACAATTCTTACTGTAACGCAGAAGAAGTACAGCATGCAGCCTATATATATACACGGTTTTGTTCACCCTACAATGTCTAGTCTGATGTCCGGCGTGGTTGATGCCCGAAATCTGAAAACACAAGACTGCTTTGAGCACCAAACATGCCGGTGGGCTCTCGCTTACAATTCTTTCAGCGTCCAAGCTGAGGTGTTTGGTGGTGTAGTGTTTGGGGCTTCTAACATCTGACATGCAAGAGCTCAAAGGATACATACATATCATATCTAATCGCACCTACACACATATATATATATA
>CAXAMN010000225.1:1782288-1799207 GCA_963970005.1 Durusdinium trenchii
CGGGGGGGGGGTCGTACGAGCGTCGTCCACCCGACGAGGGGGGGGTCGTAGATCTCTTCGGGAGTGGCTCGAAGAGACGTGCTGCGAAACATAGAAAAAGCATGAAGAGAAGGAAGAAAGGTCTAGAGGAAAAAGGGAAAAACACAGAAAGGCATTTTAAACAAATACAGAAAAACATGAAGAGAAGAAAGAAAGGCCTAGAGGAAAAAAGGGGAAAACACGGAAAGGCGTTAAGAAAACGGAACCTCCAAACATGTAAGTAAGTCACATTTTGGGACGCCCCTAAACCGGTGGTATGTACCTAGACATTGGCAGGCAACATATGAAAACTACAAAACTAAAGATGCATCCGGGAAAAGCCGCGAAGAAAGTGTCCATATGCAAAGGCTCTACGGTCAAATGGCAACTGAGACAGGAGAGGGGAGGAAAATATACATAGAAGAACACAGAGAGGCGTTAAGAAAACGGAACCTACATTTTGGGACGCCCCTAAACCGGTGGTATGTACCTAGACATTGAAAGGCAACATATGAAAACTACAAAACTAAAGATGCATCCGGGAAAAGCAGCCAAGAAAGTGTCCATGCAAAGACTCTACGGTCAAATGGCAACTGAGACAGGACAGGGGAGAAAAATATAAATAAAAGAAAGAAACCAGCAGTAGAATGCTGCAGCAGATTCTCATGAGCAGCTTCGTCAGGAAGCGGGCATTGGCCCTAGGCCCCACTGGTATCTAAGAAGAAGGAAAGAAATACAGAAAAGAACAGGAAGAGAAGGAAGAAAGGTGTAGAGGAAAAAAGATGAAAACACAGAAAGGCGTTCAGAAACCGCAACCTCCAAAAATGTAAGCTACATTTTCCGAAGGATGGAGGCAGGTTCCCCAAAGCCTCCTGGAAAGGCTACCAAAAGGTCAAAAAGCTCTGGAGTTGCCCAAAGGCTTAAGAAAAACAGCAAATCATACCAAAACGACAACGACACCATAAACACATACTTTACATACATGCTTCTGTCACTGCTTGGAAGTCTTAAAAATAGCAGGAAGAAAAGGAAGAAGGTCTAGAGGAAAAAGGTAAAGCGCAGAAAGGCGTCAAGAAAACGGAACCTCCAAACATGTAGCTTCCATTTATTCAAAAAATGTAACTTACATTCTTTTAGGTGTCCCTAAGAAAGTGTAACTTACATTTTTTAGCCCAAAGTTGCAAACAATGTAGCTTACATTTAGACAGGTCCCCCCCCTTAGGGGTGGGGATTGTATGCAAAGGAGCCCATGATGATTTGTGGTTTGAAGGGTTTTGGTGCGTCCTTGGCCTCCGGTTTTACAGATCAACATTTTTAGCCTCCAGCAAGTCAACGTCCACACAGACAGGCCAAGCAACTGCCTTAGGAAACCTTTAATGGACAATTTTGCAGTTTCATTTTCAACAAAATCAAGTTGACAACGGCAGAAGCACTCTGACTGGCCGCAAGGCAGTGCTCACCATGGCATTTGACGCAGGACCTCGTACGGAGAACCTTGCGCGTAGGTCGGCCACCGGATGGTGTCAATCCCCACTGGCCACGCCAAAATGGAAACTCGTTCTTGTTGTAACTAGAATGTTTTAGGGAATCATGGCATCGATCACCTTATTGATGACAAAGTGCGCACGCCTGCCTTGCTGGTGACTGTCACGAGTTTTGCAGGTCTGCCACTTCACGAAAGTTAGCCTCAGCACTTTGTTTTCAAAAGGGCAAGTAAAATAAACAATTGATAAATAAGAATATATATGTTTTATATTGGAATGGAGCATGCGGCGCGTCTTTTGCTGCCAGTTTTGTTGATTAAGGATTTGGTGCTGCCCTCACGGGAACAAAACTCCTATGTAGGTTTGTTCCAGAAGGTTTGCAGTGTTTCGGACAATTCACCGTGAGAAGTTGCGCATGCTTGGTCGGCTGTTGCCTCTGTTGCGCGTCGCCCGTTTTGCGCCAACCGTTCAAGGCAGGCGGTTAATTTTTACCTCGCCTCTCTGAAACCGTGTTCTTCTTGGGCCAATCGCATACGCCAACATGTCTAGATGAAGCCGTTCTCACATAAACACCATATCAAAATATACAATGGTTTGCGCGTGTGTGAACTGCATGAATCTTTAATTGAACTCAACAAAGAATTCACTTTGTTTTCTCATATCTCATCTCGTATGGTCGGATTCGTCTCATTTACACAGACTTCTGCGTCGGCTAGATTTTGGGAAGCGGTCCCAATTAACTCCCCACGCTTCGGAAGCCAGACGCACATCCTTGTCCACGATCCGTGGGGAGGCGGGCGTTCAACAAACAACATCACTGCCACGAACCTTTTCTACAGCTTCTTATCCATCGATGTGCACCTTTGGGCTTTCGGAGTGGCTGCTAGTTATGCCGCTTGGCTGCTCACTTAGATCATTGCTCGCAAGAGCTGTATCAGTTTGGACATTCCCGTGAGCTAGTTACTACATTACCCATCTAGAGCGCTGGAGCCTGAAAGCTTAAAAAGGCCCTGCTCGTAACGGAAAGGTGGAAGGGTCAGCCTAAACAGTATGGTTTAAACCAAGTGCGTGCATGAATTCCGCAGGTACGTTCCTGAGGCGTCCCTCGGGAATATCGCAGCCTTGGCCAGTGGATGGAATGAGACTCACTGCTCCCCTGCTGTCTGTACATTGACTGTTAGGATGAATTAGCCTGCTGTGGTCTTTTCCTTTGGGACAGGAAGTGGCACACACAAACAGTCGAATCGGCGCTCTCTCCTTTTCTCCGTGGCGGGGGTGTGTGAGGGGTGTGCATTGACTAAACGAGCCTAAAAGACAACCTAACAAGCCTGAAGAAAAGACCGGACAAACCAAGAAGGCAAGGAAAGAAAGGGTGAGGGGTGCGGGGTGGGTGGGTGTGCATTGACTGAACGAGCCTAAACGTCGACCTAACAAGCCTGAAGGAGAGATCGAACAAACGAAAAAGGCAAGGAAAGTAAGGGTGCAGGGGTGTGTGGCGGGGTTGGTTGAAAGGCACGGGCTCAAGGGCGCCGGCCAAGAAGCCGAAACAGGCGCTCCCTTGACTAAAAGAGCCTGCATCACACCTAAAAAGTCTTTAGCAACGAAGAAAGACCTAGAAAGCGAAGAGAAGCCGAAAGAAGAAAAGCAAGACAGCGAACCTTCTTGAAATGACTACAGTAGCCGCACGTCGTGACATTTTCTGGAAAGTGGTTTCAGCAGACTCTGCAGCATCATATCTGCGATCTCGAGCAAGCAGCTGAGCGAGTGAGATTAAACGAATGGCCAGTGAATGTTCACCCTTGAGGGCCTGTGCAAGGGGCGCCCCTCAGCGGGGATCACACAGCGCACCACAGTAGGACGATGCTGCGAGACACGCTTAGATCATTGCCCGCAAGAGCTGTATCAGTTTGGACATTCCCGTGAGCTAGTTACTACATTACCCATCTAGAGCGCTGGAACCTGAAAGCTTAAAAAGGCCCTGCTCGTAACGGAAAGGTGGAAGGGCCAGCCTAAACAGTATGGTTTAAACCAAGTGCATGCATGAATTCCGCAGGTACGTTCCTGAGGCGTCCCTCGGGAATATCACAGCCTTGGCCAGTGGATGGAATGAGACTCACTGCTCCCCTGCTGTCTGTACATTGACTGTTAAGATGAATTAGCCTGCTGTGGTCTTTTCCTTTGGGACAGGAAGTGGCACACACAGAGACTTTTGGAACAGCCAGCAAAAGCACAAGTCGGAGTTGCGCAATGGTCAAACTGGTTTGGCACCGAACTTCTATGTTGCAGCTATTGGAGGTAGCCTGCCTTATTCGGCCGAGCCAGCTCAGGCCTTGCAACTTCGTATTGCCGGCAAAACTATATGGTTTGAACCTTTCGACGATGAAGAGGACGATGCTTCCAAGACGCAAGCAGACGTGAATGACGTAAAAATGCATATTCTTGTAATTATTTTACAATATTATGCCGTAATTCATTCATTGTGGAATCCACACGGACCCAACTGGCAGCAGAAGACGCAGCGCCCTGGCGGCAACGCGCGCTCTCCAGCACTCACTTCTGTTGCGCTGATCGTTTCACAGTCACACGGAAAAGAAACATTCATGTCCTTTTTGGAGAGGCATTGGTTGCCGCTTGTGCGATCCATTGATTGCAGATCTTGTTGTCGGCTCGCTGTTGCAGATTGGTATCAATGTCGTGCATGCGACGCGCGCCTGTATCGAATAAGAGTTTGAACGTGGTGTGGTCCCACGTTTGTAGACAATCCATCTGCCAGATGGGCGGCAGAGTGTGCCCGTTTCACTACTACTGTGTGATGATTAACGAATTAACGCTTCCAGCGTGCTTCGGCGCTTGGAGCATTATATGGTATCGATGTTTTCGGAAGCAAGCCCGGTGATTTGCCGTCTGCAATGGCGATGGGTTTGGGGAGCGTGGCCAATGCTCCTTCAGGAAATTGCAATCTCATCATGTAAATGATTGAACAGAACCCACGCCCAGTGAAGTCAAGCCCAACTCACCAAATCTAGAAGGCCTGCGGGCGCATATGTCTCTGATGCCAAAGTTCCGCCGCCTTCTTGGGATACCGCGCCAATGGGCTGGTTGGAGCTGACGCATTCGGATCGATCTGCTCATTGGTCGTCGAAGAGTCGAAGAAAGCATCCCTTTTGTTGAGTGTGCCTTCTCTCGTGTGGCAATGCAAAGCATCAGAACAAGGAGCAAATTGATTCTCTTTTAATTCACTGGGCTTGTATCCTTTGCGCATGTGCATGTCGCTTGGGCGTCGTGAAGCGTTTTTTCCATTCAATAAGCCTTGAACTGTGGCAATTGGGCTTCTGGCCTGCAGCAGACCTTAAGAATTAACTTACGTGACAGGAGCGGGCGCGCTTGATGAATGGCTACCTGGGGACTGGGGATTCTTGGGTCGTATTTTGGTGAGATGGCGGGCGGTATTGAAAAACGCATGCTCTCGGCCTGGGTGGGTGTTGTTCCCGATGGAAAGTGAAGCGCGTCGCACGAGTCGTGTCAAAGGCTGAACCAAAACAACAATGCTGGAACTGAACCACCTAGCATCGTTTCCAGTACATGGCCCTATCTCCACCTTGGCGCACGTTCCGAGATGGTCGGCTGCGACCAGTGCTCTTTGCAGTTCGTTGCAATTCTCAGCGCGAACAAATGGTGACCGTCCGGCTTCTCGGAGGGCCAACTGGGTCTGGAATGGAGAGCCCTTCAATGCGGAAATGTTAGCGCCGCTCTCTTGGTCATCGCGCGCTCTAGCAGGCAGTCTTTTTTTTCTGAGGAACTTCTGCAGCTACATCCCTTCACTCTGGGCATTGCAAAGAGCTTTGCAAGAGCATGTTCTGCAAGGCGCTCTATCCTTCCCAAGTGCCAATGCGCATCTGTCGGGACGACGCGATGTTTGATACTGAGCTATTGCAGCAGCAAATTCACTACTAGTCGCTTTGGTGCCACTGTCGAACAACATGGCCTTGGGAGAAACATTGGGTCGGTGTTTTCGGCAGTATATGGGGCGGCGACGTGAAATTGAGAGGGAGAGTCAAAAAATGAAGTCATTGAAATCTCATGGAGATGACCGGGCCTAGCGAACTTTGGTTGCATCATTTCACGGCGTGTCGCAACACGTAACCGGCATATCCTTGCTGGCCCATCCATGGTCGCGCAGGTGAGGCTCGAAACAGTGGACTGTTGGTGTGGCGCACTGAACAGTCGGGATCGGCTGTCAGGCTTGTAATGTGTCTGTTCAGGATCGATGGGTGATCCCTCGAGTGATGGCAAGGCAGGCTGGATGCTCATTGCTTCGAACCCTGTGCCTATGCGACGATACGACATCCAGGATCGATTTTCCTCGAGGTAAGAAGTATATATACCCTTCTTCGATGGGTTTTTGGGCACTCGTTTGATGGCCTCAAAGGTGGGTCCGTGAGTGATGATTCTTTTACCGACAAGCTTTTGCTTAACAAGATAGTGATTGGATTTTCTTTGATTTCAAGAGTATTTTTTATAAATGCTTATCAAGCAGTAATGTTGCTTTCCAATTGCCAATAGAAACAATTCAGAGCATCGTTTTAAAACATTTGTGCGAAATTTGATGTTAAGCGATGCAAATGTTGTTGGGTTTTTGCGGTATGTATAGATGCACGCAGGTTTTATGCGCGCACAAAGTTTGCATGACCATGACTTTCTGCAGAAGGGTCTCAGTGCAGATGAGCTTGCTTGATGTTTGAGCTGTTCTTAAGATTATAGCTTTAACTGGCAGCGACGTCGGGAGCTTCAGCTCGGACAAAAACCGTTGCTTTCTCACTAACTAACCACTACTCCCAGCTTGCGAAAAAAACGTTGTTGGGTAAAAGAACGGGGTTTGAGGTGGGCCGCGCAAATCTTCACAAACCAATGAGCAAGGGGTGTCAAGCGTGAGCCAAGGAGCAAGTGACCATGCTGCTGTACCCAAATCGGAAGATCATACAGCGCTTGACTTGTTTGATTCGGTTTTGGACTGTAGTCGGTTCTTGCGCAGCAGTTCAAGGATCGGTCCGACTTGCTCCCAGGTCGATGGTGCGCAATCAAAGCGTCTATGGAAGCATGCCTCTCACTTGTCTGATTCGGGGCTGCAGGTGGCTCTGTCGAAAGCGAAAGTCTCAGACTGTGAGCACGCGCGCTAGCTCGGACCCAATTTAACCCTTTCGCCCAACGCCCCCTTAGAGGTGCGTGTAGTGGCAACAGAGAGAGCAGCCTGGCATTGTGAACAAGCAGCGATCGAGTCCGAGACAAATCTGCGAGTCTGAAGTCATGTCCTCGTCTTCATCGCTGTCATCGATCAGCGCGGCGCCGACAAAAGGATGACGTTCTCTTCCAAGACACCTGCGAATAGGAAGGAGCCAACAATTTGAGGAGAGCCCTGTTGATGGCCTTCAAATGATCCAGAAACCGCCTAGGATTCTGGCCCATCAAGGGCGCACAGGAGGCAAAGGAAAGAATAAATAAGAGCAAGTTGGGCTTAGTGGCTTTGGAAAGAGCCGCAAGCTGCTTGCTCAACGGATCCTCGAAGCCGAGCGTCGACTTGGTTTGGTTGGAACTTTCCCAGAAGTCTGAAACTCTGCAAAAAGACCGAGATCCCAACACGATCCATGATGGCGATGAGTTCTGCAAAAGAAAAGGAAGCCCCCATTTCAACGTCAACTCTTCAAATTGAAAGTCATGCCTTGCAGGGTGCTTTGCTGCGCACCAAACTCCATCAAGAGTGGCGACCAGCAGTTTGATCCCTTTAAGTCTGTCACTTTCAGTTTTCTGGCATCCACGCGCGTCAGCTTCCAACCCAGCTGCTTGGGGCGCCAAGTTCGGTGGGCCAGAGGTGTGGTAGATGAGACAAAGAGCTTGAGGTCAGGCTGCCGCCAGTGCTTGCGGATGATCCGTCACCGTCTGGCATCCTGATCAGTAGGGGGCTGATCGAGGCAGCCAATACCCTGCGGGCTGCTGGTAGCTCCGCTACCGCTGTGGAATTCACACTGATCCCACACTCACCGCTGCAATGCCCCCGGCATGGCGCCCGGAACCCCTCTGACGCTGGAGTGGAAACGATCACGCTGAGACAAAATAAGAATTCCACGGATACGCAGTCTCGACCGGTGAAGGCTTCACAGGTCATACACACATACTGCTGTGTTTATATCTACACACATATTTATCTCTGTATATAATCAATGCACACGCAGAATTGCGCACGCATATTTTGTATTTTGTCCGTTTTCTTTTGTTCAGGGGTCAATACGATCCAATATGGTGTAAAAGAAGCGACCATGTCCCCATTCGTTCGGCGTGAGAGAAGTGCCTGTTTGCCTCTCAGTCCTAGGATGGTTCAGCAATCATCAAAGGCGAACCTTCTGGCTACGGAGCTACGGGGGATGTGGGCTCTAGTCACGACACTGGTCCTAGCCGGGCAGAGCCGTAAGCTGGCGGAAGGGTACTGGCTGGAAAAAAGCTAGCGTCGACCTGTCGCAAAATATATGTTTCCAAAAGGCAGGCTTGCTGGCACTGTCACTGTCATTGCATTTTCTTTGATATGATTTGCTGATGGCCGGGGGACGGCTTTGGCAATCGCAGGTGGTCCTCACGCATGGCCATTACGAGCCGGACTCAGATGGCGCAATTCCGGATCATGTCATGCAGCAGTGTCGGGCGCACAATTTTTTGCTAGGGGGTTCTTCACCTCTTCAGTAGGCACAAACTTCCTATTTGTTGTTGGCCCGTTTGTCTATATCTAGATTCTAGATAGGTGTCACACCTTTGACCTGAACAGTTTGCAGGCTGAATTTTTGCAATAGTATTTTTCCGTGAAACATGCACCATTGAACGCGCACGGTGCACATGTATGCAATCTACTTGCCCAAGACTGCCAGAACATCTGACTTCGTTTTTGTGGACTGGGAATCGAAGCAAGCTCTTGCTTGTTGAGCTACTTTGTATTCCATGCCCCGTTGAGGTGACGTGCGCCAGACAAGATGTTGAAACCAAAAATTTGTGGAATGGATGGTTGCCGCAAGCAAGGATCACATGAGCAGCGTTTCCTGTGTCCAGTCCGCCTTCCCGAAGGCCCGCGCTTGTTTCAATGACCTGCAACGATCTACACAATTGTTTTCAAGGTTGCTCTCACTCAAAAACCTCCACTGGATAAAGAATTGTGGGATACTGCGTGCGCAGTCAAGCAGGAGGCATTTGAACTTGTTTGCGCTTGCAATACCATCCTTTTGTCGTGCGCGTTGCGCGCCTCTTTTGTTCAAATTGCGCGCGCACTTCTATAAATTATACATGTGCAGCGTAGCAGAACCTTGACCGCTTGCCCTCTCTCCCAATCATTGTTTGTTGTTGTTGTTGTTGTTGTTGTTGGTGGTGGTGGTGGTGGTGGTGGTGGTGGTGGTGTGGTCTACAAACAGAAACGGCCACGTTGTCAGATGTCACGAAAGCTAGCATCAGCTAGCTGGAGTTGCTCTTGCTTTAGCAAGTCAAGGGCTCGCAGCCTCGAGAATCATGAATCACGTGAAAACTTCACGTGTAGGGGCCCCCCCCCCCCGCGGGTTCAACTCCCCCCTGGGACGCTTCCGGTACGTGCTATAGTGCTATGTTTAGGTGGCAGGTGAAGTAGGCCACTGTTTGAGTTTGGAAGGGGGGGCATGAAGCATGAAATTTACGCGAGGGTTCAAGGCTTCAATGATGAGCATCACGGGAAGTCAGAAACCAGGCGTATCAGATACACGTGCCTTTGAGCTTCCTTCGGCATCTCAGTGCATATGGCTGACACTTCACTCGACAAAGATGCTCAAACAAACATACATACATAAACCAGGTGTATCTGATACGCCTGGTTTGTGACTTCCCGTGATGCTCATGATGCTGCGTTGCTTTTCTTCAGTCCCTCATTACATATACATGACGATCCAACAGCAGATTCAACAAGCTCACATGTTCATGACATCGACATCGATAGAAGAAACCAAACAAATCATGCAAGCAGCTTTGTTTTGCCTCTGGGACACCTGTTGGGCACCTCTTATGGCATCCACACTGGTTTAACTCCTCCGTGGAGGTTTTGGGATACGGTGCAACAGATTCAACAAGCTCACAGGTTCGTGAACACATCGGATGCATCGAACAGTGTGGCAAAGTCCAGCCACGCTTCCTTAATTATCGGGGACTTCAATTCTAAGGTTGGCTGTGTCATTGCTGTTTGTGTGTCTTATGTTCACAACGTTTTACCTCATGAGCATTTGCCTCACTCCGCTTGATGTCCCACCAGTCGGGATGCACCCCTGCTAGCTTTCGTCACCTACCCTCGGCCTCAAGTTTAACTCTTGAACTTGATAAGGGGACACGGTCAGGGATATGTACGGTTGAATGTTTGAGGTTTTGTCAAGTAGCTCGACTTGAAGCTTGGGGTCCGTTTCTAGTGTTTTTTAAAAGGTGTCGTTCTGGAAGGGAGCATCAGCAAAACAACTTTGTCTCTAGGGTTCTACGGTTCTAGGAGGGGGTAGAGACAAGTTAAGAAGATGTGCTGACGGGGGGTGCAGTTTTTGTTTTATCTAAACCCAAAGTGTATACGCAAACGTCTGCTCCCATATCTATACGATACGGAGGTTGGTATCGCGCGGACAAGGCGTGCGCCATGTACGTACGCCTTGTGCGTACGATGGTGTCATATACATACGATATGCACGATTTGTGCTTACAATGTGTACCATTCGTGTGTGATGGTAGTAAACTAACAGATTGCTGCATACAGTAACTTCAATGTCCCCAGCAGTTCGCAGTTTCTTTCTACATTATCATCGAGAATCAATAACTATATTACATACAGCCCTTTGATTCTCCATGACTATTGATGTGTATGATAGTTGCACAGCATATTCTATGATTCTACAGCTGAATCAAAGCATCCAGTGCAGCGCATCCAGTGTTATTTTTCCCCATCTGGTTGGCTTCCTTGAGTATGTGTGACACTGTGACACCGATATCGGAGCATCCAGAGACTCAAATCCGAAACTGCTGTGTAAGTTGAGGTAGTTGGAACAACCCAAACCAGAAATGAACTAATGGAACATGTCTAACTAACACAAATTGATTTGACTAAACACTGTGAATTTATAGCAAGTATTTGGTTTGCACTCTTCAAGGGACCTGAGATGATCTGAGTCGCAATGATCTGAGTCCAGATCGGATGCATCAAAAAACATGCATGTCACCTGTCATTGACTCATTGAGTCAGTCAGTAAGTTGTCTTCCATATGTCTCCTATTTCGACCCTCCAGAAACTAACAGTTCCAGGTTTAAATTTGAAATAGCGAACACATGCAACTCTGACTGTCAGAGACGGCCCTACCATCGCCGCAAAATGCGACTTGGCCAATTCCGTTCCATGTTGGCTTGTACATTTGGGAGTTCAGTAAGTCAAGATGTCAATGAAGATAAAACTTGCGGACTCTTCCACACCCAAATCATATCAAATAGACAGTAAATAAAACTAAATATCATGTCAATGACTCAATGACATGTAGTAGGCAAGGAGGCGAGATTGATAGCTGAATCCTCTTGTTCAGACTCACTGTCAGTCTTGTACTGTAGCTCGAAGATCATAGCCAATACCACAACCAAGCACACTGTGGAGGAGAACCTGTGGGGGTTGTGATATGGAATGTCTGGGAAAAAAACAAAACATCATCATGAAAAATGAACTCAAGTTGTCAGGATTGATTCTCCCAATCCACTTTCAGATAAATAGATTGATTCAGATTCATCTTCATAGCTAATAGTAGTAGTAGTAGTAAAGTTTCATCGAACTCTTGATTCTTGACTTGACTCTTGACCCATAGTGATTTGTAGTACTCTCTGACACATCGTTCACCGCTCACTAATCACTAACCAACAAAACAATACAAAACATATTAACTTGTTGTCAACATTGTTGACACAGAAGTCGTCTTGACTCAAACCCATCCCACAGTCAGGTCTATTTGTACCAGGTCACGCATTGCCCGCCAAGTCTGTCATTTGAACTTCTGACAGGCCCTTCACAATCTCGGCATTGAATTGTAGCCCCTGCAAATGTAATAGTTCTCTGCCTAGGAACAGGCTGAATTCATCAGAATCGGATTCGCTTGATTTGTATCAATCAGTTTAATGCATTCTATTGTATCGACTTTTTGTGTTATTTGTTTTTTATTACTTGAAATTTAGATTCTGAATCTGAATGTAAAATCTAAACTTAAACTAAACTTATCCTATTCGAATCGAATCTAATCTAATCATGATCCAAGTGACTTATCATATATCACTGTGTCATCTAAGAATAATACTACAGAATTATAAGCTAGTCAAACTCAAAGCAAATTTATTGTTGAGAAGATACAAGTTCTTCCATCTGGAATCTGAAATTTGGACTCGGACCGATTCATTCATTTGCTCCAAGTTACCTAAGACCAGCCTCTTGCGAGACAGATCCCATAGCTTTGTTGAAGGCAAGATAGTCGGAACCTCCTGAAGAAGGTGAATCAGTAAATGCAGGTATCACAACTCAACATGTGCCTCTGAATGGCTTTACACTTTACAAATTTACTATTTTACTGTCCATGTACTATTTGTTTGTGTGTGTCTGAGTCTCAGTCTCAGTCATGCCACCGATCTTAGTTCTTGATTCTTGAAGATTATTGATTCTTCTTGAATCTTGAATGAATCCAAATCCGATCATCGGTTTCCGAATGTGAATTCTAGATTCTAGACTCTAGAGTCCTAGAATCTCTACAATTCTTGAAACTTGAAACATTGAACATTGAACACCTTGAATCTAGCACTAGCAGAATCTAGCAGCTAGCAAGACTCAAGACTCAAGACCAAAACAGCCAAGCATCATCGGCGCTCGAAGTGGGAACCCTTTTCGCAGAGTGATACAAATCACCAAAACGAATTGCATGCTTGCCGGTTGAGACCAGTGTTTGCGACTCGTTCATCAGGAACATCACGTTCTGGAGTGGCAAGGGATCATAGTTTTTACTTATTTTTTGGGGAAGTAGGGAAATTTATGATTTGTTGGGGCCCAGTGACAAGTTGCAAGCAAGTCTGGAGTCAGAACTTGTCACAAACCTATATGTACAATCTGTACAATGTACTAGTAACTAGCTAAAATCCTGAGAATTGTGAATTGTATTCCTTCAACTTGCAATTTCAGCTTGGAATGTTTAGTCTTGAATTATCGCAGTCAATTGTATTGGTTAGTCACGGTTAGTCCTCCTTCTCTCGCAGACTGAGAGTCTTGAACCACTCGTTTTCCTCCAGCTCTGGCGGCGCAACCAAAGGCCAATGAATGCCGCCTCGATTCAGGGTATATCCACACCGCAAGCCAAACTTCTACAGATGATTGATTTAAAGTTAAAATGACATTTAGAATTTAGACTCTTTTATTAGACTTACGCTAAATTAATAACAAACATATAACAAAACATATATAGTTTAACATTTACAGTTTACAGTGTTTACAGTGACAGTTTACATTGAGTTTACATGAACAACATATATACTATATACTAGATACAATATACAGATACATATACAATTATAGTTTAATTGTCAGTGAAAGACTGACTTGACCACACATTGTTTGTCATGGGCTTTTCAATTTTCAGTTTGGTGAATTAATTAAATTGAATTAAGTAAGTGTTAAATATTTTTATTGTTTCAGCAGTGTAACTTAACTTAACATTGCTTGCGTATCGTTTTACCTAACTAAATTTTAGCGTTTCTTTTAAATTCAATGTGTTAGGTTTTATTAAATGCCATCTCTGAAAAACATAGTTTAACCGTTCAGTTCAACATAATTATGTATTGAGACATGGCACGTTGCTCTGCAAGCTGTTGGTGAGTCTGCCGCCATTTCCCAGACCCTTCCTTCTCCAAGCCATCCGCTGCTTCCTCAGTAGGCTTTGTTGCCTTTGGCTTTGCCTTCTTCTTAGCCTTGGACTTTCCAGTGTAGTCACCACCATCAGCATCTGCATTAGCCAAAGACCTGTCACGAAGAACCTCTCGGCGATGAAGTTCAGCTAGAACATGTTCGTTGTCATCAGGAAGAAGAAAATCATCCTGGGCCAGCCAATGTATAGCACAGTGAAGTGAAAACAACTGTAATCAAAGCAATCAAATCAAATTATTTGACTTGAATAGTAGTTTTAAGTTGTTTTCCACATCTTGTGAATTGTATTAATTGAAATTGAAATCTGACAATATATAAATCCTTTATGATTTATGAATTATGAGTGAGGTCATTTCCAAATCTGAGTAAACAACACTAACTGAAATTTAAAATTTCAAATTTCTAATAATTCTAATAAGTTTATTCTAGACTTCTAGATTCTATTGTGGCTTGTGCCAAGACAAGACACTGGATTTTGTTTTGACAATCTCATAGCAGCCAGATTACGTTCAACTTTCTGAAAGGAAGCCTGGGCCTGTTTGGTGGCATGGAAACCACACACATAGATACGGATGCGGCGCTGTGGCAAGCCAAAATCGCTTGCAATCACCCTGAAAGTTTTGGTCTTGTAATTTGCTTCCTCAAGGACCTTCTTGATCATATTCAAATTTGACTCTGCATCATCGGTTTCACTCAAATCCACATTCTCCAAGGCAAACCATTCTGGTTCGGTTGCACGGAGGATGTTCACAGTTACACGGAAGGTCACCATGCTTGATGACTCCTTGGGTAGTGGATGTCCCCCCTCTTAAAAAAATACAAAACAAATAGAGAACTAAGACCACACACAAAAAAAACAACATATTTCATCAATCAGGTATATTCATTTTCTTCAAAGATAGCCCGAACAAATGTCTGGTAGTCTGGATGAAGCTTGCTGAAGCTCTTACAGCTGAAGCCCGCATTGAACCCCCAGAGTGAATCAGGCAGTGCCTTAGGTTGCCAAGTCATCATGAATGACCAAACCCAAACTCATAAGAAACCCAAACAAACATGAACAATTAACATATATGGAATCTATGGAAACCTACCCATGAATCAAATATAAATCACGAAACATTAGTCATATGTCATGAATAATGAACAATGAAATGAAACTTGAACTAAATATTTTCTTATGTTTACTCAACTGTTGTTTGCCTGTTCAACTCAACTCGACTATGGACACCAAAATGCACAAGCGCCCCCATGCTGAACGCATTCTCTCGCATCACCGCAGACTTTGGTGGCATCCTCAAAAATGCAAGGATCATCTTGTGGAAGAGACTTGCAGATTCTCGCCAAGTGCCTTTGCTTGAAAGGTGTCCATTCAGCAAGAAAGGCATGTTCGACCTTAGCTCTTGTGCAAGAATTTAATCAATCACTTGGAGGCTTGGATCAGAAGCCTGAGCATCTGAAGTAAGTTTAAGCAACATACTGTTGTGAGTCTTGAGTCAGTTGTGATTCGAGATTGTCAGTTGACAAAGAGACTTAACTCACTAACGTTAAGTTAATTTAAGTTAAAGTTACTTAAGTTTCAGAAAACTACCTAGCTTGTTTTGTTTTACACAATCACTCTAGACTCTAGACTAGGACTCGGACTCGACTTGACTGACTGTGACTTGACTAGACTTGACTAGACTGCATTTGGTTCACTCTACTATACATTGACATTCTCACTACTAGAAACTGAAAACATGACTAGACCAGACATGAAATGACTTGACTAGACTAGACTGATCCTAAGACTTAGACTCAGACTTAGACTTACACTTTCAGACTCAGACAACTAGTAACTAGAAACTAGACTCTAGACTCTAGTCTAGAGTCTAGACTCAGACTCAACGTGCGATGACTTCATACAGTGACCAATGACACGTCATAAAGTTTTGTTAGTTAGTTAATATTTCCAATGATGAGTTCAAATTTCAATTGGACCGCAACCAATTACTATTACTAACTGAGGTACATGGAAGGGATCGGCATCCTCATCGCCATTGTGTTTTTGCCTTATGTGTTCTACTGCCCTGCTGATAGTATCTGTAATCCTCAAGAATGTGCCAGCCCCGGAAAAGAAATCACCAACCATGAGCTCCTCGTCCTTGGGGAAGGCCCGAATCTTTGTCTCAATGTCCACGTTGTTGTTGATGAGCTTCTTCAGCATGATCTGACAGATAGTGTGTTTTGTTTTGTCAAAAGTTGACATTTGAATTACATGAATTTCATTGAAGTTAAGTTAAGTTGGAATCAATAATGTTTCAGTGTCATAATTCAAAATAATCATTCAGAATCATTTCAGTCTCAGTTTCATCGTTTCAGTTTCATCCAGCATGCCTTGGTAGCGCTGGGCAGGATGCATTTGATGTTGGGGTGATTTTTGGTAGGAGGAGGTGGGTAATTCCATCCAATCTGAAGGTCCCCCTCTGTGCTCTCACTCTCGGACATCTCCTCCTCATGTTTGGACTTTGATTCAACCTTGTGTCCTTGGGACTCTTGAATCACTTGATCTGAAGCTGGCTGTGCAAAGGGCAGCTCAGGCCCAAGCGTCCCAAACCCAAGGTCTGCCAAGTCAACTCCTGCTGATGATGCTGCCGGCTCAAGATCCAGAACAGTGAGCTTGGAGTTTGAAAGGAACGAGTTGAAGTCCACAAGGTCTTCCCAAAGAGTGTCTGGTGAACCCCATGCCAACATTTCTTCAATATTCCAGCCCCTATCTTCCACATAGTGTAGAAAGTGTTCATGCTTAATGGCCTTCAGAAGAAGGTCACCCAGCGGATCGCCAGGTTCGGCCGCTGCCTCACAGTCAAGCTGGTATGTCCTAAGTGTAGCTCGTTTCAGCTCCAACTCTGCCTTGGTCAATGAAATGACCTCTTTCTGAGCACCTTCAAGAAAGGCATTGAAGCTTTGAAGCTTCACAAGTATCTCTGCACAATCGACACCAGAGTGAAGGTCAAAGTCCTCCTTCTTGATCGTGCAGCTGCTGCAACTCAAAAATCTCTCAAACAGTTCATGTCTCATTGCAGTATTGATCACACTTGCCACCTCTGGCATCTGCCCCGGCGGAAACCATGCTACTCTTTCCTGACTTTCCTCTTGCCCCGGCGGAAACCATGCTACTCTTTCCTGACTTTCCTCTGTAATCTCGATTTTGGTTGTCTCAGTTGTCTCCATGATCTGATCAGATGCACAACCAGAACCCCCAGTCGAATTCACAGTGCTCTGTTTCTTGATCTCCTCAGTAGTCGCAGTCTCTGTTCCGGTGGAGACAGCATTGGAAATCTCAAGAGCCTCAGGCTTAGGAACTTCTTCTTGAGTCTCCTGAGTGGGCATGTTCTCGGAATGATTGCTGACATTGGTTTCCACCTTTTCCACAGCCTCAGCAACTTCTGGAGTAGCTTTTGTAGTGTCAGCAA
>CAXAMN010000225.1:1802962-1842984 GCA_963970005.1 Durusdinium trenchii
TAATTGGGGAATTGGTGGTTTTGGTCAGCTGTCAGTTTTGAAGAAACCTAGAGAAAGCTATATCAGCTAATGAATCATAATCATTGGCCTCAGAAGGAATTCAAACCCTTATTAATTGGGTTTCCAAATTGAAAATTTAGGCCCCCCCCAAAAGTTAGCATTATTCAGGAACCATTTTTCAAACATGGGGTCTGGAATAATTTTGGAAAAATTTAGCATTATAGCGGGCCCATTTACTAATCAGCATCCAACATTAATATAGAAACTTACTTTTGAGTTTAGTCTGATTTTATTTCCATATTAAGCAGCAAAACAAATCACTTCCTAAGCCGGCCTTCGTTCGTCCATGTGACACAATCTTCTCTGTAGCAGTGTCACAGATCTTCTTCGTGAAGACCAGAAGCTTTTGGGCGAAGTCACTAATCACTACAGGTCCCTTTGCCCCTATCATGGCTCCGATTGCAAGGATCACCTCGTTCTCAAACTGGCTCAATTGGTTGCATTGTGCAAAGTGGCTTGTCACACTCAACTCATTGGATTTCTCAAAGACACCTGAGCTGATTGGTTTTGAAGTCTAGAGTTTAGACTCTGACTCTAGACTCTAGACTCTATATATGATATAGATCAATATCGAATCAATAGTATTCCATTTGACCTTTATGAAAGGCTGACTATTTTCACTTCATGTAAATGCTGAGTTGTAAACGTTCAACTTCAGAGAATCAAAAAACACATAAGATTTTAAACGCAACAACAAAAACAAAGAAATCAAAATCTAGTCAATCTAGTCCTCACACAACCAGACACTCGCTGTGCATAGCACTGGTGCAAACTCCGCAACGTGCAGCAAGATGTCTCGATCACCATGGTTGGGTGGTAGGCAAGCACTGATATGCCCCAGAGCTTCTGATGCTTGGCGGACCTTTTCCAAATCAATGGAAGTATCACCCTGGACTAAGTCAGGTGCGATAAGACAAAAGACAGCCTTGATCACCAGCGATAGATGAGTCTCTACCCGGAAGAGGATTGCATTGATCTTGATTTTATCCATGGTCTGCAAGAACTTCTCCAGCTGCTCCATGGTTTTGTTGAACTTATCAACTACCTCCTTCTGGCCATCTGGCAGCTTGTTCAGCACACCAGCCTGAGGGTATGTGAATTGAATCAGAAGTTCTTATGATATTTTTCTAGGCAGGTCTGAGGTTTCGACTTGGAACCCTCAACGATTCTAGATACAACTTACCAGAGCAGAGCAAGATGTCTCTATAAATAAAAACTCTAAAGTAGTGGCCTGGCCTGAAATGTGTTGAGTGCTCCTGATGCAGTGAGAAGAGCCTGGTGCAATGGTACCAGTGCATCCTTGCCTTCCGATAGACCTTTGACCACCTTGTAAATGGTGCCCAGGCAATCAAACATGGCTTTGGCAGACTTGTATCCATCAATGGACGCCATGTGCTTTGGAAGGACCCACTTCTCCATCTCTGGAGGATCGAAATAATCAGATGTGGATAAGCTGTCCAAGGCAGCTTGAATCCAAGGCCTAACCTGAGGGAATCAAACATTATATATTTTTTAAACAAACATGCAAAGCTTACTATGATTAAACTATTAGTTTATGCAATTTATGATAGCCATCTATCGAATCTAGTCTGACAATTATAGTCTTAGTTTTTGTCTTAAAATGTTCTATTTTTATATAGCTTATATATCATATATATAACTATATAATATATATAGTACCTGCAAAATGCATAATCCAAGATGATCTAAAATTTAAACTAAAAAAACAAACTGAAAACAGCTTGAGATGCCTCGTGAATCCATCCATTTGCAATGACCAGTTGGGTTGCTCCCATGATCAATCCTTGCTTCGCCTGAAGAGCCTCCTTGGCCAACTTCTTTGGTTGCAGAGACGCCCACTGCTCATGCACAGATACAATCCGCTCCGCCCTGAGTGATGCACTGAGTGATACCTATTAAGATTAGTTGTAGAATCTTGTCATGGTCATTAACAATAACAAACATGATTTCAGAAACAATCCAAATGAATCAGTTCAAAACCATTAAACTTTCATGAGCTGAGTATAATTCTTTCTACATCTCATGTCTCATATCTGGTAACTGATAACTCAAAGACTCATAGCTTATTTCATTTCTGTTGAGGTGAAATAAAACATCGACATCAACATTGCACTCAAAACAAGACACATCTCAGCAAGATTGTCAGGCGTGATTGTTTCATTGAACACCGCATTGATGTGGGTCTCCAAATCATCGCCGAACATGAGATTTCGACTTGAAAGTCATGGTTGCACCAGAGAGCGTGTCAGTACATCTGTGGTTGGTGAGGTTGGACTTGAACAGCCTGACGAATGGTTTGTTGAGCTAGAAGTCTATGAGGCCAGCTATGGGAAGGCTGACCCCAATGACATTGTCTATGAGGAGGTGGTTCCTGGATCCGGTATTATCAAACCTGGAGTGTCTTGGTATGAGACTATATAGTAAATGTTGTGTTTTGTTTTTTGAAACGACTATATTGAACATCATTGTTGGACATTGGTTGGTGAAACATTTAATGAAATACACAATTAATTGTCACATGGTGAATTTCTTGCAACACTTCTGAGGTGAATGTGCGCACTGGCAAAGCAGGCTGGTTGAAACGCATTGGCCGCAACTTCAAGTCTGTCATCCGTGAAGCACAACTCACAGATGATGTTACCATCGATCCAAATCGAGATGTGGCTGGAATGATGCATGCTGCTGCTCGGGCAAATGTGCTCAACCGACCGAAGGTCTCTTGACACAGTTAGATGGTTCTGGTGTACTAGGTGTAGTATTGTTTGTATTAATAAAAAATACAATAGTTATAGTAGAAATCAATGTTGCTGTTTGTTCTTATACTAAGGTATCTGGGTATATAATCATGTTATCCCTTGTAGTTAGTTGTTGAATTAAACCATTTTGGTATGTGATGTGTTGAAGTTATAGAAGCAAACCATCAATCATATAATGAATCATGATATACATATATATATATATGTCATTGTCGCATTTGTTTTCTGAGGCAATTGCTTTGGATCTGCCACAGCCATTGCACACACCTCAGACATCCTCTGCCCCAAGGACAATTGAGCTTCATTCTGAAACAGGCATTCAGTGTGGGCAACAAGTTGTTTTGTTTAGAGTCTAGAGTCGGTACATGTAAGGGTATATATATATTATAGTAGTGTGTCTGTAATGCCAAATATAGTGAGTCTGGAATCAAACTTTAGTATCTAAATCTAAACTGTTGAATTTAGACTGTTACTATTTCATATGTAAGTGTGATTGTTCAAACAACAGTAATTGTGTGATTCATTCTATTTGTAAGTTTGTAAGTTATATATACATAATTAGTTTCCAGCTTCCTGCATAGATGAATGCAATGATAGATATATTGTTGGTTTCAAATTCCACTCGCAGGTGTTGGTTCTGCAGCATCTACTGGTGAAGCAGGCCCAACCATTGAGGAAGTTGCGGATGAATCCCAGTCTGAAGATGAAGCGCCAGTGGGTCTGCCCCAGCTGCTGAAGCAATACTCAACAGGTGATTCCACCAAGGCTTCTCGAGGAAGAACTGGTGAACAGACTGTTCCAAAGACTTTGCCAAAGACCAAGGCAAAGGCCAAGGCAGCTCCAAAGGTAGTGAGCAAACCTTCCAGGGTGCCGCCAGCAGTTCCGCAATTTCAAGATTCAACTACCAGAAAGCCGCAGCCTCATGATCAGAAGGATGATTCCATCAAGGTTAACATTGGCAGCATGAGGAAGAAAGGCAAGACCTCTGGCGCGGAGGACTTGAACTTGAGCCTGGAGACCGGCTGTGCATCTGGTCTTTGTGATGCTGACAAAGCCATACTTCATACCTATGAGACTAAGATGCATGAGTACCAGGTGATCAAACCACCTTTGGCCGATGCAGCATTCAAGCAACATCTGATGGACTTGGCGAGTAGAATTGGTTCGATCGCCGTGCTCTCAAGGAAGAAGATCCCTTGTACAGCGCTCTGGATGATGTTGGTGCCAAGATGCAGAATTTGCAGCAGCTGACCAAATGCATCTTGGAATTGAAATTGAAAGTGTAAGCTTTTGTTTCTTTTCTCTGAGGTATGAGAAGGTAGATTAAGGTTTGCAAAATGTGTACTACTACTATTACTTTAGACTACTTTAGACTCTAGACTCTAGACTCAAGTCACTTATGATTTATGATGTTATATTAGATTCTTAGATATAAGTTTAGTCATCAGTCATCACTTGCTGAGGTCTCATTGGCACTGCACAAATTGATTCCACCACGACGCTGCTCCAGTACATTGACCAGGCAGAGACAAATGGTTGCTCTTTCAATGGCAGTGTGATGAAGCGTGCTCTCAAGGCTTTGGTCAACACTGACTTTGCACAGGCGAACTGGTCAAACTTGGTTGGCCCCACTCGAGACGTCATTGATAAAAGGTACATCAAGGACCCAGGTGATGATTCTGATTCCGTGGCCTTCTATTCTATGATGTGCTCTCAAGTTATGCAAAAGCTTCTTCGCACAGCGACCCAGAAGTTCAAGACAAAGGACATTGTGGTTTGAAAGTTTGAATGAAAGTGTGAACATTAGTAGTTATGTTTGGTGGTTGTTTGAGTTTATGTTTTTGTTGTGCTATATACATATATCATATATCATTATCATAGCCTCAAGTTATAGACATAATAATTAACTTAACTAACACGTTGGCCATTATGATTGGACATTATGATTTATGGCCTTATTGTATTTTTTTGTTTAAGTTATTGCTATACATACATACATACATACATACATAAGTTATTCTCTTTCTATGTATGCCTCATTCTGTCAAGCATTGGTCCAGGAGTCTTCATTCTCACCAGCCAACAAGGCTGCATTGGAGATCACTGCAATGTTTGTACATGCACTGTGCACAGCAGACTCATCCAGTCCGGCTATGAAAAAGGATGCAAACCTCATTGAGAAAATGCTACACGCAGAGAGTCACCCATGTGATGAAGTTGAACTTGCTGCAGCCACCATGGAGAAGCTCAAGGGTTCATCCGATCCGATTTTTGTATTGCAAAACAACATTGTACTGCTTTGTGTGAATTAAACTTAAAACATTCTAAAAAACCAAGATCATGTAAACTTAAATGTGTAAGTCCATTGGTTTTCAATTTGTATATATTCATCTCAGTCATCCCAGGAGTGGTCAGCTTCCTTTGAGTCATTGTTTGGCCACTACTGGTCTAGGTGGCAGGCTTCTCTCAGACGTGAAATTGGTTCGAAACCAGAAATCTTGAGCTTGATCAATTTGGACCTCACTGCCTTGGCTTGTGACTGAATGCCTATCATACAATACTCAAGTGTCAATAGACACAAAATTAGCTATTTATTCAAGTGTTGAAACATTGTTTCACTACAACTATAGTCTGGCAATTCTCAGATATGAATCAATGGTTAAAAATCATTGCAAAATCAAGCGTCAACAAATATCAAGCAAGACACCAGGAATTCATGAAGCTTGGATGGATTTTCTGCAAGCTGGCGTTGAAACTTGTCCTCTGTGCCATATGATGCTTCAAATCCACCCTGTTCCCAAACCTCAGCATATGACATTCACTAAATGAAAGAACGCTAGTAGAGTATACAATGTATATAAAATAAAACGTTGATAAAACAAAAACAAAAAACAACTATCATCAATCAATCCATCAGGATGCAATTTGACATGGCTTGCAACGATCACCAGTCACCTTACCAAAACGGCCACGCGCCCAAGGAAGATGTGGATGCCAGGAAGAAAGCACTGTACCTGTGAGCTCCCAAGGACACGTTGAGTTGCTCCAGACACCACAGTAGCGACACTTCCTGATATTGGCAACCTGTAGTTCAGGTGGCTGTAGCTCACGCTCATGTTCTTCACAGGGCTCACGCTTGCGCTTGCGAGACTGCTCAGAAATCACCGACATTCCTGGCACTCACCTCTATGAGATCAAGTGAAGCGATAGATTGCAACTCAAAGATGAGGGAAACTGTATACTCTAGAACCAAAACGGCCTCATCACTCAAAAAAAATACAAGGTCACACAATATACCAATTGAACATATACAATGTATATGTTATGAATCATGAATGGATGTTTCTTGTGTATACTATACCCTCATATAGTGTACATGGTGTATAGGTCAAATGTACAAAGTGTACACACAATAATGCACATAGTGTACATGCAAAGTGTACATAGTTGTTTATGGCCGTTGTACATAGTGTTTGCATAGAGTGTACATGATGTATGTATGTAGTGTACGTGTTTTATATATAGTTTGTACAAATCTCAGGTCAATAGTGTATGTGTCACATGTACACTGCATAAATGAAATGTGTACAAAGTGTACATAGAGTGTACATAGTGTATGTACACGATGTACATATTTAGTGTACATTATTTTGTCAACACAAAATGCTAACGTAATAGGGGTTTGTTAGCATATTTTGCCAACAAAGACATTTACACTTAACTTGTACAATTAACATGTACAGTGTGCACTAGAGATGTACATTTGTACATGTACATTGTACACAGAAATGGTTGTTGGTTGTATATGTACATTGTACACGCACAAGGAAATACAAAATACCTATTTGTTGACATAGTTTGCTAACAAAACCTATTTTTGTATACATTTGTACATGTACAATGCACATGTACATTTAAAAGGCATATATGTGTACACTATCGTACACAGTAGTGAGCCACAAGTGTACATGTACACTGTACTTGTATGCATGCTCACAAAATATGGTTTTGTTAGCAAAATGGATATACAAAGCCAGGTTTTGTGTACACACATTCATGTACAGTTGATGTGTACACATTCTATACATATGCATATGCAACACTAACACTACAATATACCACAGTAATATCAAAAAAATCCTTGTAATCTATGTAAAGAAATATATATGCAAAAGCAATAATATGTTAGAAAAAATGTAATATATATATATATATAACAATAAACTAATAATAGTATATGTATCAAGCTAAAACAATAATATATACATATACAAAATATTCAAATGTATATGATATAATAGAATATATATATATAATATTTAGATTATCATTAGTGTCAATATATTTACATAATTACAATTGAACTTATATAACATATATATGGTTTTAATACTAACCAAAAGCTTATTGGCTTTTGTTTTATGATTTGATTTATGTTGAGTTGTTTTTTCTTATCCCAATTGTTTTTATGATGAACAATCTCTGAACATCATGACCCAGGAGCTGCCCAAGCAACTCTTAGAATTCTGAATTGTTGGCTACCTATCGAATTGATCAGGTTCCAAATCGCATCACCATAGTCTGAAACCTCAGATTGAAAGGTCATGATTGAAACTGAAAACAAACGAACCAAAACATAGGTAAACACCATATCCAAGCAACCATATTTATAAAATAGTAAATTACCAAAAAGAAAAACCAAATACAAATATCAAATATATTATCAGCCACCACAATTCAAACATAGCATTTGTTTTTATATAGCTTAGGTTAAACTAATATTCAAACATGAACCAATACAATACTAACTCCCCCCCCCAAAAAACAGCAACAACATAAAAGTGTAGGTGTAAACTCACAACTTACTTGAATGATAACAAAGGGAAAACAATTTCTTGTGCTCGCTTGCGCCAGTCTTGCGATCCTTGATGTCCAATCCAGCCTCGATCCCCCGCAATGCATCAGCCTGCAGCGTGTTGTATTGCTAGACTACACAACACCTATCCTAATCTAAACCTATCCTAATCTAAAATCTAAACTAAACTAAACCCTTCATCAGAAAACAAACAGAATGAGCTGATTTAGAACACACTCAAACCTGTATTGTTCTAGCATTGCAATACAGCGAAACCAGCAATTGCCATATATCATAATCTGCAAACTCACTATAATCCAATGTATGTGTAATTGAATATTGAGGCGCAACCCATATAAAAAGATAAAACAACTCCCAAAAAAAGCAAACACTAACCATGACCGACTAGGCACCTGAAAGGATTCTGGAAGCCTTCTGTACAGCCTAAGAACTTTGCAGTTGGAGTGCAGCTTGCGTCCAAAGCTAATTGTGTGCTCTTTTGGCTGATCTTCCTTGAACGATGTGATCCGACCTTCAGGGTATTGTTATAGTTTTTAGCTACTGGCACTGATTACAAACATCAACCAACCATCAGCAACCAAACGATGACATTGTGTTGTGGTTTTGGTAATAATAACCATAAGTCCTTTGTATAATGTTTTTAGGCAAAGCAAAACTTTTACAAATAGATACAAATGACAAATACATCAGTCTAATGATCATAAGCATACTTAATTCAATGTAACAGTCAATTCAAAGAGAAACTATGAATGATTCATATATATGTTTGTTTCCATTCCCTCACCTAAGCAGTCCTTGCGATCACTCCTGTACACATATCCCTTAGCACAGCAGCGAAGCTTCATGACACCGTCACTGCCTGCAACCTCAATTGAGCAGTTTGCTGAACCTGTGGTTGACCTTCTGGCGGCTGGTTTGATGAACGACTTCCAGATGAAGACGATGGTGCTGCCACTTCGGTTTGCTTGCCATGATCCTTGGACTTGTGGCTGAGATCATAAAGTACACACTAATTGAAATATTTGGGCAATACTATGTATTATGTTGTTATTTTATAACTAACATGTCTAAACAATATGAAACATATTATGAACATATTCAATTCATTTAATATGAACATAGTTGAAGTTGAAATACACAATATGCACCAACAAATGGTTTACTAATACTTTCATAACTCAACTGAAGACTGAAGATCAACCACTATGTTATGTTAAAGTTAAATTACAAGTTATGTTGCATTTGATCAAGCAAACCAAGGATCCAGCTCATATGCATAAGCCCATGAGTGATCCAATTCTGCATCGTCCACTGCATCAAGGTCTTCCTCCTCAGCAATAGGATCATGAGTCTTCTTTGCATTCTTTGCAGCTCCAGAAGCAGTACGCTTGCGTGGTTGTCCTGTGCGATGGCTTGAATGTTATATTTAAGAGTGTGTATGTGGTTGTAGTTAATCACTATAGCAGTTGTTCAGTTCAAGTGAACACTTTATATTAACCATGGAAAGTACTACGGAAAGTCAATCAATGCCACACTCAAATCAAACGATTCAGAATCCAGAATCTAGAATCAGAATCCTTCCACCTGAGCATATCTGTTTGGTTTGCTTCCCATGATTATATAGTTATATATATATATATATTTTGGATCATGTCCACAGCCTTTGGACATTCAGCACTTGCTAAGTTCCAAAGTTAGTACTAAGTCAGTATACAAACATGTTACAGTAACAGTTAAAGTTTATCTTAGATCATCATCACTAATCTAATATGTTCTTCATACATTGAACACAAAACAAATATATTTAGAGACTTGAGTCCTGCTGCCCTGGACTTCGTTGTTGCATTCCTGGGTCTGCCCCTTCCTCTGCCAGTGTCCGGTGCCATTCCCGATGCCATAAGTAGCTGGTTGACTGCCTTGGTGGTGGCATTCTCCTCATCGGATGATATCACAGCATTGTTGGGATCAGACAAATCACTCCAGCTGATGCTCCCAATGGTTACCAGCAACATGTCCAGTGATTGAACCTCAGAAGCATAACACCCCAATCATGATGCTGCAACACAAGCCACAACTCCCACACTACCACACACAAGTATGACATACAATTTAGCATTGGACAATATCAACATGATACCTTAACAACAACACCATTGCACCATGCAAACATCAGCTCATCAGCAAGGCAGCAAATGTTCAGTTGAGATTATTGAAACCTTACACAAGGTTAAAAGATATGCATGTTTATTGAATTTCAATCAAACTTGTTATCAGCTTATCAAGAACCACCTTTTTAAGTTCATTTCACATGACCCTTTTTGTGAACATGACCATGATTCTTGCTGTTCACACTTCGAAACAAACTTGTAGTATATCTATATGAAAGCAACATATTATGAATACACATAGACCATTTTAGCCCATCATGAATCATGAAGCATCGTTGAATTGAACTATGAAAAGAATGAACCCAACTGAATGATGAATTTATATCAAGCTTCGCGTTTTCAAGCAACACTTGTCTAAGACTCACACAACCCATTCAAATCAATAGGTTCAGGTAAACAAATCAAATGTTACTGTGTGTTTTTTTCACAATTTGGCTCCTTAATCTGGTGATGATGCTCAAACAACTAAACCATGATTCATGATTCATGATGTAGCGTTAACAAACAAATCCTATTTAATTTACTAGAATAATGTACATCAACAGATGAAACAGCCAGTTGAAATCCTGAACAAATGTCTAGTAGCTGTGTACACAGAGGTGACACACCAGTGCAAATCATCGAGATGCACTGCCAGACTCTTTGCCAACTCATTCTGACTTGAAATAACTGGAAGACCAACTTTGGCTACCAGTTTCCAACATACTCGTACTTGGTAATAGTTCTCATTGTAAGCATCGATGGTGCAATGCCACCAGTTAGCAGAGTAGGGCGAGAAGGTCCAATCACACATCAGGTAGGCAGTGATCTCGCCTGCAATCCTCAGTCATTGGTGGTGGGGCTGGAATCATGAGTCAACCTTGAGCGTCTAGAGAGTCTAGAGCTACAAAAGTAAATTGACACAACATAATAACATATAGTCTAGGAGAACTCTCATAGCAAATTAAGTTTTATTGATTATCCCCTATGATGGCTACCCCAACAACAAATATCAACCTCTCACAACTATCATGAACTATTTGTTCAATGGTTGAACTCTAATATGGTTGGCAAATACATTATTATTTAATATCCAACAATAATTATCCTAATAATAGTAAAGCTTACTTGAATTGACTTACTTGCTCACGTACTGTAATTGTGTACTTACTTACTTGATTTCTTGGTAATTCACTTGATTACCTACTTATATTATGACTTACTCAACCAAACATGCATGTTTGCTTACTTGGTTGTTTGCTTGGTTGCTAGCTTGTTTGTGTGGTTGATTGCTTACTTATACTTAATTGCTTACTTACTGGCTAGATTAGACAAAAAACTACTATATTATTGTCATTGTTATGCTCACTTACATCACAAATCCAAACAAAAGTAAACTGTAACTATATATGTTTTTTTACAAGTGTATCAACATTGAATATAAACTTCAATTCCTTCAATTCTTTCTATCAACTTCCATTAAATCAAGTTTCATTTCCATAGATACCTGTGCCATAGTACAATGAAGGACCATTTCTAATTCTCATTCAATACAGTCATACAATTAATGATTCATGATTCACAATTCACACAATGACTAAGTGACTATATGGCTGCTAGCAAACAACTTTTAGGCCTGATATACTGTATGCAACTACGCTACTACAAACAAATATCACAACCAAGCAAACTAACCACATACCATAGTCAACAGTCAACAAGACAAGGTGCTGAACCAAAAGAAGTGGTTGGCGAATGCTCGCATTGGGCCCTTTGTTCTTGCCATCAACCAAAGGCACTTTGCGATGATCAGCGACTATGAGTCTCAACCAGGACACAACGCATGGAAACGCTGACTCGATATCCTTTAGGCTTGCCCGACAGAATCCCATATCTTGATAGCAACCCAAGCGGGTAGCGCCCCCCTTTTCTCGGCGTGCTTTGATTTGTGAGCTTGTCCTGCTACACCACTCCCTGGCATAGTTTTGCACAAATCCCGGCAGTGCGTCATCGAAGTGTCTGACAGTCTCAATTGCAATGGGATGCGCTGAATCTCCAAGACCCAACACACCGGAACCATCAGAAGTGCACTGCAAATAGGGATATATATTGACTAAATCATCGGTTGTCTTTGAATCATCGTCATTGTTGTCTGCAACAGTGTGAGCAAGAGATTGATATGGGGCCATAGTGTTTAGCTCCCGAGCACACAAACTCCATTTTCGTCTCAAAGTCTCCCCAGCTGGACCAGGTTGCTTCCATTGACTCAAACATTCTTTCCATACTCTGGTTTGGCATTCCTTTTTGGTCTCCCCTGCCCTTTGTACCTTGTATTTGTTGGCATCCTTGTAGAATGCCCACCATCCATTCTGCTTGGTCGAGGATTTGCCTGTACAGCACATCAATGCCAATTCAGAGATCAAGACATTCAAATGGTTAGTATCTTTACCTAAAAAATTACTTGGAACTTGATCAACCATAATTGTGAATCCTAGACCATCATCTCTATGATTTCCTTTGGTATTCTTACTCTAGACTCTATACAAATCATTTGGAGTCGGTAAGTATATACTATTAACCTAGTACTATCTAGTAATTATAGTATAGTATATTAGTATATTAGTATATTAGGACTATAGTATATAGTATATTAGTACAATTATAGTATATATATAAAAAACATATGCAGTTCTCAAGATGAAAAGCAAATGTTCTCTAGACTCTAGACTCTGAACTCAAAGTGATTGAAGTATAGTTATAGTTAGTCATTTGCAGGCACCAGCCTCTAATGCTAAGGCTGGCAATGTTACTATAACTTAACTTATACCCAAACATATCCTAACCTATATTGCTAAACTGCTAAACTTGATTAATCAAAAAAACATTTCCCTAAGCTAGAATCCAGAATCCTTGACTCTTTGACTTACTTGACTAATAACAGTTGTGTTTGTTATTTTCTAGTACTATTACTAGTACTCCAGTGTTCCAGAACTATCTTTAGCTTGAGTCAGCTTGATGAATCTGAAGTAGCTACAACATCCCAAAACAAATTTCCAGCACTGCATTACCAGATCTGGCCTGTGGTCTTTCGAGTGTCGACTGCTTCCAAACCCTCAAGGTCTTGAAGTGCCTGTTGATTCATTGCAGCTCCATCACCACTTCCAAAGACTGCTACCTCCCGGTCATTGTCTGCCAAAGCACTTCTGTGTGCAGTCTTGAGTTCAGCAAGAACATGTTTTGACCACATGTTTTGGGATTGGTCACTGCGACCCCGACAGCAAGCACGCATGCTTGCTGCTCTTGCAAATGCATTCTCCACTGTCATGTTAGTGTTTTTGCAGGCAAAGGTCGACTGCAACACGTCAGCTATTTTCCCAGTAATCATCTCCCCAGGTTCACTCACCGTTCGTCTCAATGGCTCCATGATTGGCTTCGACAGGCAACAGGCCCCAAGTTTTGTGAACCAAGTTGCCAATTGCAGTTTGACATCTGAACGCACAGTCGGATCCACTAGCTTTGCCAAGCATAATGGAGGTAGTCGGTAGGGCTGAATGAGCCGTCTGTATAGATGTCCAACTGTTGACACACAACACCAGAACAGCGATACATAAAAGTCTGGTGGTGGATGTCCCGGCATACCTCTTCAGGGTGCAACAAATGAGAACATCTGAAGTTGAGTTAACTTTAGACTTGACTTTTAGACTTAGACTCAGGCTTGACACTTGAGAATCTTGGTATAAAAGTATAACATGCAAAGAATAAATCATGACATTGAATAAAACATATAAATTGTATGTATGATGTGTTAAATTTGTAAAATAGTGTTAATACAAAACAATGCTAACCACCAGTTCACTTGACTTGTGTGAGGTATTGAATCTTGAATGTGTGATCATTAGTTTGGTTGGTATCTCTATTCAGATCTAGTCTAGTGACTAGCGCCAACTAGCTCTTAATTGAACATGACATCCCCCCAAACAATTGTGTTGCAAACAATCTCTGCCTTCCAAGACTTGTGTGAGTTCACCACCATTTGAGCACTGACACTTTGTCATGAGGCAGTGCACATCGTGACATGCATTCGTGGCCGGTGAGAGCTTCATGTTGGCCATAAGGATAAGTGGTGATTGCCCTGGTCTCAACCAATAGTCATCTCTTTGCCATTTCATGAAAGTATACATGACATGTTCCAAAGCCTGGTTGGCCAGTGTGCAAATGAGAAGATGGTAGACAGAAGCCTCCCGAAGAAGCCATTCATAAGCTTTGAAGGACTTGATTCGCAAAGCATTTTGGTAGGAATCCCCATCTGTGACATCATCAACTAATGCCGTCGCCGGAATCAGCTCTTCCACTTCTGATTTGCTCTGTTTAAACAAGGTATCCATGGTAGTCCCAGTTCGCATGTGCATACCACAAAAAGCTATTCTCATCAGACTGTGATAGCCAAGGGTAAGCCTGGTGGCTCAAAGAAGCAACAACAGAAGACTATCTACTATCAACTATCAGCATAAGCCAACCATAAAAAACAATGTCTACTAGTCTACTATCTACTAATCAAAAACAAATCAAAAAATATACTAATCCATAATTGGTACTTTGTGATTTGCGATTGATCCATCTAGAATCTAGAATCTAAGTGTTTGTGATTCATACAATGTTTGATATCAAAAATCAAAGTACGTGACCCGCAGTACAAATAGTGCATTATGAGTCCCAAACATAAGCCCAGAGATCAAACCAATTCTTCTGTGGTGATGTACTTGAGTTGAGTTGTATATACATCTCCAGCCCAGCAACAAAAAGAAGCGGGCACTAGCACCACAAGTTGTCCACCGTGAAATTGCGGGAACCACTGGCTTCAAGCGAAAAATCAGTGCCTTAGTTTGCAGGCTATGCATACCTAATCTGACCATCAAACCATAGCTAGAATCTAGAATCTAGAACTCTAGTATCTAGAATCTATTTGGCATCTACTCTGCAAAATCCATAAATCAATTCATACATCTATCATCAATCATGACTCATTCATGACTGAATCTGAATCATCAGTTATAAGTTATAAGTTATAAGACTAAGACAAAGACTGTACATAACATCATTCGAAAACTATTTCTAAGAGCAGGATCAATATCTTAGCGAAATATATTCAACCTCCCCACACCAATCAAACTCAAACTTTGATAATACTGAACCTGAGGCACCACTATAGCATTCCACAATTTCATCCGGGTTTCCTGGATGTTTTTGCAGCAAAATAGACCCTGGCAATGATGCGTCACCTGTGGACCATGCCAAGACCCAGAATCTAAATGCATTAGATCATCGACCAAAGTCTGACACTTGAAGAAGGTCTCGGTTCCCAAAGCCACTTGCAGGAAGGAACGATTTCTCTTTGTGATGTTTTCATCTGGCCTGATGGTGCCGAGACAGGGTCATGTCAAGTCATGTCATAGTCATGAGTCATGAGTGGAGTCATATGGACTCACTGGTTCTTGCTTCAAAATTAATCCTTCCCAAACCAAACCAACCAACTTTGCATGCCTGGATCGGAAGTCAATGATGACGGTCCCAGGCTTCATGATCCAGTTGTATGCTGCTGTCAAGATTCGCAAATAGTTCGATCCAGAACTGAGGGAATCGAGTTGTGTAGAACCTGAAGTGAAGAGTAGACTAGTGACTAGACTCAGCATCAGTAGCATAACACACATACTAAAGGTTCTATGTGTTAAACGTTTAATGGCACATATAAAATTATGAAATATAGCAATTATGATACCATAGTAAAAACATCCAGCGTGCTTTTAAACTAACACATATATCCATTAAATAAATATTAACCAAGAATGTATAAACTATAAATATATTGAATTTGTAATAGTTCTTAATATCACTACAAATTATTAAGTATCAACTAACACACCCCTGGAGTCATACACAATTGTTAATTTTTTTGAAGTTTGAAGTGGAGTTGAATTACGAATCATGTCATGAATGGAACATGAACTTGACATTGAGATTCTGTCAATAGTCATGTGCAGGTCAGTTTATCTTACAGGGTAGGGTCTATATATCTGCTGGTCTACCTGTGCTTGAGTCCGCTAGCAAAAACATATACATTAGTTGGGAATTCACAAATCACACTAGTGAAGCCAGATAGAAACAAATACCACTGCCATATACACCCAGACACATATAGGAAAGCTGCCGCATACCACGCCAGATAGGTTCAGCTGAATGGTTCAGCAAATGCCTCGGTGCATCTCTGCTGAATGCCTACTTCTGTTCTTTTACCTTTTGCCAAAAAGACTAGACCTGACCTAAACTCTAGAAATCTTGATTTTTAAGAGTTTTGAAACAACAATATCTCTAAATCTTCAACTGCCTTCACTGCCAGGGTTACTTCCCACTGACTTGCATTATTTATGAATTTATGAATTAAGTTTATGTCTCGACTCTAGTTGGTCATACAAGGTACTGGTCACATGTCTTGTGGAGTAGCAAGCAATTCTGAGGCAGCTGGGGGGTGATAAATGCATTGACCAAACGGTAGTTGCTGCTGGCGCCATCGGACATGAGTTTTAGAACGAAGTACTCAGACTCGGCAGCCCAACCTCATCATTCAAGCCCAGGCTCATCAATGAAGCACCGCTAAGTTAAGTGAACTATACTGAAATTAGTTGTATCGTTATTCATTATTGTGTTAGTGTTTCAATATGAACAGAATCATTTCAAGTTGAGTTGAACAGTTGGTCAATTGAATAGTCAAGAGACAAATATATACATAAGTTACACGAGATAATGAATTAATTCAACAACAACAACTCAACAAATGTAGCATTGGTATGGCTGTTGTATTGTATTGGTAGTAGTAAGTTGCATCTACAAAGCTACCACATCCATGAAAGTACAACCTATACTTATTATACAGTATACATACAGAACCAGTGAGGCTACCAGAAGTTAAGCCAGGCCACTCCAGAGATCACAAGGGTGACGAGCCTGTATCGCAGCCCACATGCACTCAGCTGTCTCCTGCTCAATGATGCAAGGACAAATGGGTATTGCTGATTGCCTCAGTCTCCGCTGGTATATCATGTTTTGGTTTGTTATTGAAAATCGGAAAAGCTACATGTGAAATTCATGGTTCATGATTTGAAGACTGAGATATTGCTGAGCAGTTATTTGTCTCATCTCTAGACTCTAGTTACTGCTTGAACTGTTCATGATGCCTTCATGATTCATTCAATCATGTCTAATGATGTCTAATGTATTTTTTGTGGTTTATCGTTCATGGTTTATGTTTGGCTTGTCATTATTGAACTAACAACCAACAAACAAAAACAATCATGTAGTTTGTAGTCACTCCTGTTGATGCAAAATAATCAACTCTCATATTATGTTGTGGTCAAGAACAAAATCTAATCTAGAAACTAAACATGTCAATCATTGCAACTTTCTATACACATAACCTTCAACTGCTGATTCCTGTTCAACCAGAGCAGGCCATTGCAGGCATGATACCCCCATGGACCATCTGATGTGGGCAGATGCAGCAAATGCATTCTCTGCACCTCAGAACCAAACCAAGGACAACACTGTAATCATTAATTCCAAACAGTAACTTCCAACCTGAAATCTGAACCTTCATATTGCTTCAGACTCCACTCTAGACTCTAGACCCTAGTCTAGGCAAGCCAGCAACCCTGAATCTTCCTCGGAAAAGATAATCTAACATGTCACATACATCATACATCATGCGTTTAGTGTTTTTTGGTTCAACTCCAGACAAGTGACAAGAGGGACACCGAACTACACACACTCCACTATATGTATCATGTTCAATAGATATGATTAATAAATTATAAGCTAATTCATTTTAATGATCCTGTTGGTTAGTTGGTTCTATTGAAATATTGAATCACATGTACCTGTGATTCTTTGATTCACACAAGTCTTTTGTAATGATACACTTATTGTTACAGTGTATGTTTACTATCTTTGCAAACATTCAGATTCCAAAGGGCCTAGAGAAGAAGGTGCAACTTGAGTTCACAGTTTATAATAGCTCAGAGAGTTGCACATAATTGAAGTTATGTTGCTTTCCAGCAGAATCTACTAGAATCATAATCTAGAATCGAGAAACTCGAGTATTGAATCTTGAATCTAGAATCTAGAACATGAAATTGGAACTATAGTGTATTAGTATAAGTGATAGATCAAACATCAAACTACCTAACTAAATATTGTAACTTAGACTACCCGGAATCAACATACAATGATACATCTCTGTATCTGAATGATTTTGGCTTAATGTAGATTGTGTATTGTTTATTGTAAACGGACCATCCCTTCCAATCCAAGCAGCGAAGCAATGATATTTGGCGTCAACTTCTGCAAGTCCAGCTCGTAGTCTTACTCTTGTTGCCGAACCGTCAAACTCGAGAAGAACTGAGGTCAGTAAGGGCTTGGCCTCAGGACTTCAGGTTGGTGAGGAGACTGGCATTTGGCCTGTGGGTACCAAAATCAGTCTGTTATATAGTTATATCATTGTTTTTATTTACATTTACACCTATTATTATAAAGTATCTGAGTATGTGTTTGTCGTTTTGATTTATGTGTTTGATTGACTTAAGGAAGCTGAACGCCATTCCCAGAGAGAAATCAAATACAACAACAACAACAACAACAACAACAAGTTGATGACAAGAGAGAAGCAAACGCATATCTCATCCAGTTGGTCTAACAATTTTGATTCAATCAATATAAGGAGATTGAACCAGTATCGTCGCCTTCGGATTGATCTGAACCCCAAAAGGACTCTAAGAATCAACATTGAGATTTGAACATAATAGTAGTCTGAAACTGAAACCCAGAAGTGAGATTAACATACAACACAGAACAGTGGTTGGTCCACTTTTGGGTCATACCAGGTTAGCGTCAACCAGGAATCTCATCACGGTGATGTTATCAATGGCCTAGGAGTTGCATATAGCTTGTGCAACAAGTGCAATCCGAAAGAACAAAAGCATTGGCATTAACTGACTCAAACTAAACTTAACATACATATGTAATATCAAATCTAGTCATTTGCTTGGAATTTTAGAACATAATGGATCCAGTCAAAAGGGATAGTAATTGTACTGAATCAATGTCCATATTACAATTACAATGAAGTTTACAAATACATTTTACCTAGCCTACAAAGTACAAATCACCTTTGAGTTCAGACACTGCATGCTTGTCCCAATGTCTGGCAACATGACCGGCAAAAAAAAGTCTAGAGTCTAAAGTCTAGAGTCTAGAGTCTAGAGTCAGAGTTTCGATGCATAAAGGAGTTCAAATGAATCGAGTCTAATCTAATTTCAGCATTTTAATTTACCAGTCAACTTGAGCGCCATACATCAACCCTTGAGGATTCCCTATCAAGCCAAGACAAGACACCGATGTGATCACCTTGATGCTTTGTTCCAAACGCTTTGTGAAGAGCTCACATAGTGAACATCTCACCTGAGATGAGGCAACAATCAGGCAATGGTATATTATAACAGAAGAGTATACTATGCTACAACACTATACTACAAGACAAGCTTTACCCTACTTTCACACCGACGTTCAACCCTTGTGCTTACTTTTAGTAAAGCCATTGATGATCCATATTTGGTTGAAATCAAAACCATGAAGACTCAAACAATCAAGAATGAGTCATGAATCATGAAGCGAACCGCTAGTGCTAAACTTGTGATGTTGAATCTCTTTGGGCCGCAAAACATTTATCTATGCTAAGCAATAATTTGGCATGAATACACTAGTACTACTAAAAATAAGAACCAAATCAATCAAACACTGCCAAACCACCGCTGCCAAGTGAGTTGTGGATGCTGAGAGCGAGTATGCCAGGGAGTTCAGACTGAACATGGCGGGAATTTTCTGCTGTATCTTTGGGAATCGATGTGTAACTCCTGCTGCTCGGCAATCTTGACCCAACCTTGGAGCGATTTCAATCAGTCCGGCCTAGGAAAAAATAGTTAAAAAATGAACATCTAGAATCTAGAATCTCTAGGAATCTAGAGGAATCTAGCATCTGAATCTAGTAGAATATAGAATCTAACATCTAGTCATCTACAACCTAGAATCCAATAAAGATCTTAAGCATATTAATAAAGAAGTCTAGATCCTAGGACAAAATAAAGGGAACCATTACAGAAAGATGATCTGCGCACATAGAGAGTTTTTGCGAGCCTGTGAGATATGATAAACAGTCATGCAAGATTCTTGCCTCCAGTGACTCAAGCTCAAGACTGAAGACTCTACCATACCTGTAGACCTGAATCCAAGTACTGTAATATGTTATAATTTATAATCATCGAAATCAAATCATTAGGCTTTGTCTAGAGTCTAGAGTCTAGAATCTAGAAACTTATAGTCCTGATAACTGGAATCTAGAATCTAGAATCAATAAATTGTAATTCAATTTCACCTGAATGCACTAGTCTATTTTTTTAAGTTCAAGGTTCGACTCGATTCTGATTCATATAAAGTCGGCATGAATCAATTAGTAGTTTGAGTATAAGTCTTAGTCTCATGAATCATGAAACCGTTCATAGAATCATGTGGCATTGACATTTGAAATGAATGATATATAACAATTGTCCTTACAAGTCACTTCAGCTCAGTGTTACTCTGATTCTACATGATCAAAAGATCACACCGAAACAACTCCCATTCAAACTACAACACGAATCCAATGCAACTTTACATACAAGAAACGCAGTCTTCAACATCATTTCTGGTGTCCATGTCTTCCAGCGTCCAGATCCAGGTACCCCGGTCTTTCTTCTCTTGCCCCCTTTATGTTCACCGCGAGCGAGAGCCACATCAGATTTGCGAACTGCATGCTGCTTGATGTAGATGTTTATGATCGTCCTAACAAGCAAATCAGTCATACTTCTGCTGCTGGGTTGTCTTATGTAATCCCTGTTGCCATATCATGTACTAGCAATGTTAATCTGAACAATGTAAACTTACAACTTACAACCTCTAGACTCTAGACTCTAGTATTTGCTTCTAGCGTTCCCGTGACACTAAAATCATAATCATAAGTACTTACCCAGAGAAGCAAGTCATGTGTCTGTGACATGGTGTTGATGAATTATGTCGTTTGATTCACAATGGGTTACTTGTTAGTTTCTTCAAGATTCAACATGTAGTCTGCTTCATGGTTGATGCTTCAAATACCGTTGTACCAAGTGGCCGCTCTGAAGTACGTAGCATATGTAGTTCTCGCTGACTCTTGGTCAGAGCACGGCCTCAGAACATATGCAGTTCACCCAAAATCAATTTAAAGGCTTACGCCTAACAGCCGGGCGCCGGCCCACTTGGGTGTGTGTAGGGCTGGGTCGGGTGCACGTTATGCTATCGGGGTACTGGGCCCTGGTGGCGCCGGAAACTGGTCCGCGTCGGAGACGAGGGCCCTATATGGAGCAAAGTTAAGCTATCTGGCGCGCATCTTGGCCCTAGGTTGGGCCAAGTGGGGCCCATGTGGTCTATGTTGGGCACATCTGGAGCCCATGTTGAGCCTATGTTGGGCCTATGTTGGCCTATGTTAGGCCCATGTTGGCCTATGTTGGCCTGGTTGGGCCTATGTTGGGCCTATGTTGGCCCCATGTTGGCCTATGTTGGCCCTATGTTGAGCCATCTTGGAGGCTATGTTGGGCATATGTTGGCTATCTTGGGCCTACGTTGAGGATATGTTAGGCAATGTAAGTCGTCTGGAGGGCCTCTACCCACAAAATGTCGATTAAGCCTGTCCGCCCGGCGCGCATTACCGACACCACCCTTGAAAAACACAGCATTTTTGCATTTCTTCCTTTTCCCCGCGTCGTACTTCGATATGCGCAATAAACCCTGTAAAACACAGTGTTTTTATACCTCACACACACGATACACTGTAAATTACAGGGGCTTCAGTGACCCGGTGGTCCCCCCGTTTTGGGACCGAGGGTCGGCGGCAGCCGGCGCGACCGTCTATAACCTTCGGTTACCACCGAAGGCCTCCGGCGAGGACACGGGCGCGTGGCCGGCGCCCGGATTTCAAATTGTAAGGGCTTCGCCCGGGTGCCGCCGACCCCTTTTCAGGAGGAATATTCCTTTCCAACGTTGAGCAAGGCCCATTCATTTTGTCCCCCCTCCATCCAGTCCTGGAAATACCACCCTTCACATCCCTTCACCGCTCCGCTTGCTGCGGAGTAAGAACTCACGCTTCAGAAAGTCACGGCGGTCTCCTCGCGTCTCCTCGCCCCATGGTGCCATGTCCGCGCCGCCCAACTGGCGTGGCGAGTTCCGCGGCTTCGGTCTCCGAAATCGGCTGAAATGGAGACTAAAGGTGGCAGGTGGTGAGCTGTTGGAAGGTGAGCTGTTGGTCTAGAAAGCGATATGAAGCATCAGTTCCATGGAGGATAGGGGTGCCGAACTGGGAGGAAGGATAGGGGTGCCCATAGATAGTGCCCATGATTCACTCACTGGATGGGTCTACAGACCACCCCAACATCGAAGCCCTGGTTCAGATGAATTGCTTTTCTTCCTCCACAGAGAGAAACTCACAGACCCTGTGGGTTGGGAAAAGATGGGACATTCGCCGGCTCCGTTTCCGACATGCCGGTTTGGAGGAAGGTAAAAGATGTTACAAGGGCTAAGAGCTTCTTTGGATTGCTCATCTATCATCACCTATCATCACCTATCCCAGACACTCCATGTATGGCATATGTACTTACAGGCAGGGGTGGTGCCAGGGGGGTCTGTCTGGGGCGGCAGTCCCACTGGTCGTGTTTGGGTCTCACCGACCCACCGCCCCGACGCCACATGGAGCTCCGCGTCGCCGCCACCAAGCCGCCCGGCCGACGACGAGTTCGGCGCCGGTTCGCGCTCGGCGCGCGGTTCGCTTCGCGCGTCGGCGCAAGGCCAAACGGCCCACGCGATACGTGCGGGGCAAAAAAGGGCCCGGAGTGTGCAGCGACGCCGTCCGAGCCGATGCTCACAGTGGGGCAGCCACGCAATAGAGACAGCTAAGTTTGTTGAGGTGTGTGCTGCGGCACGGCTGCGGCGCTGCTGTGGCGGCGGGCCAGCACCAGAGCTGCGGGAGCTAGTAGCTGGGATTTGCTTGTCTGTGCTCAGTGATGCAAAGCAAGTGGAAGACCTATTGGCGCAAGAGTGGGTCGATTCCTGGCAGGGCTGGACAGAGCTGCAAGCCAATGGCAGCGACAGTGTAGCCGTGGCAGTGGCAGAGCGTTTCCTGCGAATTGCCGGCGCAAACGTGCCGGTCCGGATGGCGTCCAACCGAGAACGGCTGCGTCAACTGGAAGAGGAAGGCCTCGACCTCAAGATTGCTTCCTCCCATGGTGTCAATAACTGCCTGATTGATTCATTGTTGCTGGGCTTGACGCTGAGAGGCATCGTTCCGCAGAAGTATTCTGTGGGTGAGCGCGCGGCTGTGCGCGCAATGTGCCGGGAAAACTTGCTGCACGCGCATGGAACCCCCCTTGGAGTGTACTTAGACGGGCACAGAGATACACCGCGTATTCTCAGCTTCTTCTTCCGTGAGCTTTGGGCAGCGGAAATCGCCATTCGAGTGTACTTCTATGATTGCCTTGATCAAGCAGCGCTGGGCGGAGCTGCGGCGGAGCTGGCGTACGTAGACTTCACATGGGGCGCTCCACCCAGTGACAGGCAGCACACGCTGTACGTGTACAATCATAATCAATCATACTGACCCGACAGGAAAGGGATATCACTTCGATGCGTTAGTCCGGCTGCCGACGCGCGAGAACGACTGGAGCTCCGCGTCACAAGAAACTGCTGCCGCCATGAGCGCGCAGGAAAGCGCGGCGAGGACAGAGGCAAACAGCGCCGGCACCGACGAACGAGCGCAGTGGGCAGTCCGCGCAGAAGGCGCAGGCCGAAGATTGGGCTCGCACAGCATAGCGCCGGAAGCAGACAAGGGAGCCACGCAGAAAAGAGCCCGGAGGGAAGAACCAGCGAGGAGCACGCAGCATAGACCATCGAGTACTGGTCAAAAGATACAGCGGCGTCAGCCACGGCAAGCTGCGCGGGAGAGTGGGCTCGCCAGGCGGAACCGCCGTACGAAGCAGCTGCGCGAAGCTGTGCAAGGGGAGGTACAAACTGAGAGCAGCGCTTGCCAGACTCAACAAAGGGAAGACCCCCTTGATGCAAAGGCAGTGTCCACGTGGCGGCCACTCAAACGGCTGCGAACGAAAACATCCGTAACTGCTAGCCAAAACAGCGCTGTCAGCAGCGAGCTTTTTGACGATGACTTGTACGTGCTGCAGCTGCAAGCCGTCGAACAGAGCAAGGACCCCCGCCGCACCTGAGTGAAGCAATCAGCGACGTTGCCTTGGAAGTGGCAAAAGATGGAAGCAGGGGTGGCGTATGACCTGCCAAATGTACACTGCAGTTTCAAGGCGTGCGAGTTCCAAGCAGACGATGAAGAAGACCTGGCTGTGCACATAGCCACTGCTCACGACGCGGCCTTTGCAAGCAGCATGGAGGCAACACTGACCGAAGCAGAAAAGCTACGCGCGTACCAGGGAGCGGTTACTTGGCGCTGCCAGCACGGCGCGCCCGTGGCAAATGTATCCATAGACAGGCGTGCCCTGAGACTGTATCGGCAAAGCTTGGAAGGAGACAATGTCTCGTCGTTGCTGTGCTTTGTGTGTGCACGGAAGTACCCGCACGCAAAGACGGGACGAAATCAACCGATACGGTGGATGCGGCCGTTGGACAGCGAGGGGACAAGTGTATTTGGCTTAAGCGTACTAGAGGCGGAGAAAGTGTTGGGCGTAGAAACGTATGTGTAATCTTACGTTGCTGGTGGCACGGTTTTCGCGCAAGCTGAGATGAAGAAAGAGTTGCAGGACTGGTCATGTGTAGTCAACTTGCAGGGGAAGCTGCTAACCTTGCTGTGCTGCCCAGAAGACAAAACATGCCAGAAGCGATGCAAGGCGGATGAAATGTGCACCAAGTGCCGCGTGCCAGTCTGCAATGGCTGTCGACGGGCTTTGCTGTGGGAAGGAAAGCAACCCGCAGCGGCCTTGAGCAACGATATGATGGTGTATTATGCGCCGCAAGACATTTTTGAAAGAGAAGTCACAGTCATGGAGATGCTGTGTGCAAGCCCCTGTCTTACAACGATGGTCTGCTTCAGCTTGGAACAGAAGCTACGAGGGGATCGCGCCTTAGATCAAGATCAGTGGATGAATCGAAACCGATTGGTGGCGCGTGGTAATGCGACGACGTTCCCCTTGGCGTGGGAGGACTTGCTGCAGCAGATGCAGAACTTAGAGTCAGGAAACAAGGGCAGAAAGCGCGAGAAGAACAAGGGTGGGCTACCGCACTGCGGGGAAGCGCTCCGGCAAATGGCCAGCGTGATCCTGAAGAGCGCGCATGCAAAGAGCGACGATGTGGACATCGGCCGTGTAATACATCAGGCTCGCGTGCGGCGTCAGGTTGTGGTGCAGCTCATAGAGGCGGCGGTGGAGCGAGGTCACCCCGCCTTCCAACATGTGGAAATGGAAGTGATGTATTGCAAGGCAGCGCAGCTGCCTGAGGACGCGGTCCCGGAAGAAGTCATCGCGGTGTTACCATTGGACAACGCCCTGAACCAAATCATCCGGCAGAAAGCCGCGACGCCGGTGCGAGAAGCAATGCCACAAGAATTCAGGCACATGATGAAACCCAATGCTGTGGTAGCCGAAAAAACCAGCGTCGGGTTAACGGACGTCAATGCCAGCCACGTGTCTGCGTTGCAAGCGACCGCAACGAAGAGCTCCGGCGACGGGGAGGAAGTGCCGGAATATGTACTTCGGACAGGGAACAGACTGCTGGACCAATTCCAGCCAAAATACTTTGGCATAGCATTTCCGTATGTCTTTAAGTACTGCACCGGCATGCCAGACCCGCCAGCATGGAGCGCCAAGGCACGTTTCCGCCGCCACCCCGACGCACCGCGGGTAGAGTTGGCTGACTGGGTGAAAATCATGGCCCGCCGTTGCGAGGCACACGTTGCTCGTGACTGGGTCTTCGGATTTTCTGCCTGGAATTTACATTTCCGTTCAGCCCTCAATTTGAGCCGTAATGTGGCTTTATTTGACGTTCCGGTCTATGACGATAGTACAGATACATGGCGTCGGCTAAAAGGAGAGGATATCGAAGCAGGTGCACAGGAGTTGCTGAAAGCGCTGCGAGGCCAGTACATTGACCGACGAGGCAGGCCAAAGGCAGTAAATATGGACATAAGTAAGCTGCAGTATGTGCGTGGCCTGCGCCCAGCCGCGCGGAAGCTAGTCAAGAACATGCGACACACAGCACAGGAATTGCCGGGAACACAGGAAGCCCCCAAGCGGATGCGTTTCGAAATCGAAGGCATGCGGATACGCTTCGGCGTGCCGCTCTTTGTCACCTTTTCGCCCGACGAAGCACACCAAATGCTGTACGTCCGCATGGCGCGAGCTCGCTGCAGCGATCCGGTGCGCGCGGCGGCCTGGGACCAAGACTGGAACGTGGGGGACCGAGACTACCCACCTGTGGACAATGACACGACTTGGCCTATTCATGTAGAGACCTTCCGTCGGCTTGTGCCAGGCTGGGATCTCCGACGTCAAGCTTTGGCGCGGGATCCGCTGGCCAGCGTGGACGGGTTCCGTATGATTGCAATGTTAGTTTTGGAGCATCTGTTTGGGGTAAAGACGTGCCCGGCGTGTCCCGATTGCAATCATAGAGATACTGGCGCAGAGCCGTGCCAAGACGACATGGGAAGTAATGCAACTGTGGTTGGCGGCGTCTTTGGACGCATGGACGCAGCTTACATTACGATTGAAGCGCAGAAGTCGTCCGGGTCATTGCATGGGCACTGCCAGTGCTTTGTCCAATGCTTGCATCAGCATACACAACTGCAAGAAATCTTCCAACTTAGCTGCGAGCGGCTGGCCGCTTTACGGGCAGCGTACTTAGAGTACAATGCCCACGTCATGCATGGCACGTACGCAGGCCAAGATACGGAGGCCATAGCCCAGGGCATTGCCGACGCAGAAGCCGCATGGCCTGAACACAAAGACGCGGTGGCTATGATCCAGAGCCCACCCTACCAGCAGCGTCGCATGGCAAGCGCAACAAGCGGCAGAAGAGGAAGGCAGAGCCTGGGCACAGCAGTATTTGGCAGAGGATGTGAGCACCCTCCAGTTCTTAAAGCAACATCATTATCACCCGCCCAGTGGAGAGACAGGTGACCGCGTGCCCTTGCATGGCTGCCAGAAAGCAGATCGTCCCGGGGTATGCAAAAGCGACTTCCCCCGCAAAGCTTGGGTCACGCCGGTCGCAAAAATACTTTGTCCATGCCAAGCAGAAGCGCACGGTATGGCCACGCAAGGGCGCAAGAACCGCATTGGGGCGTTGCACGGTCCGTATGGCAACGAGTGGCTGAATTGCTGTCACCCAGCAATGCTAGCCAGTCTACGCGGAGCAAATGTGAACGTGCAAGTCCCGTACCGGCTCCCGTTCGATTGCCAGCGCTGTGGGTCTGACCTGTCTGCAGCGCAACGGCGAGAGATAGTTCGCGCAGCACAACGGGCACAGGATGCGCAGACGGGATACTGCGCGGACTACTGCGCGAAGAGCCAACCCATGGCATTTCATGAAATCAAAGAAATGCAGAAGGGCCAGCAAAGGCTCCAGCAAAGCATGCAAAAAGAACCGGTGGAAAAAATCGGACAGAGGACTGCGACGCGATTCCTGAGTGATGCGTACTGCAAAGGCATCGTTCGCGGGCAGGTGGAATGTTGCAACCTGCGTGCGTATCAGAAGGGCAGCTGCGTCGTGGCCGCGGAGCGAATCAGCACGGCAGCGTTCTGCAGCTTCCCTGGTCGAGCTTTGTTGCAGGCGGTCAATGTAGCCTTCGACGAGGAGGCAGTGGGGCACTCGGGCAGCAGATACGTGTGGGGCAAAAAAGGGCCCGGAGGCCGCCAAAGCTTACGCGAAGTCAGCCCCGCGCAGGCATATGGCCACAGACCGTCGCGCCCGGACATATGGTGTTTATCCCCGTACGAATTTACCACAACGTGGGAGCTGGAGCCGTTGCGGATTCCACAGAGCCATAATGAGTGGAAGCAAGTGCGAGCCACGCAGTCGGATGTGAAGTTGACAGCAAGGGGCGCCGCTAAATTCGGCACGGCCGGGGCAGAGAACTGCAAGGTGCGGCTGCTGCCAGGCGTCGACTTCAAAAGAGCGGGTGGCGCAGAAAGCCGGAACAAGGCGTATTACCCCTCGAGTGCCGGAAACGCATTGTGCCACGCCTGGTGTTTGCGTCGCAAAGCTCGACCACAGTGCCCCCACATGGCCAATGCACCGGTACCGAATAGAGCGGGCGAAGACACGGAGAGCAATGCGATGATGACGATGACGTATTTTCGGGCATGGACACTGGACAAAAAACGTGGCGGAGACCAAGTGCCGTACGTCAAGCACTTGCGTGAGCCGGTGACGACGTGGGACAGAAGCTTGCGCAGGTGGTTGCTGCAGCTGCCGTGCGCGGAGACAAAGCAATACGTGGGCAACTTCTTGAGCGTGTACCGCGTCCGGCCGGAAAGCGAGCTGGACAATAGCGACAGCGAGGACGACAATGAAGATAATGAAGAGCTGGTTGCGACGGAAGAGTTGTTAGGCGCAGCCTGCCAAACACATGTGGCAGTGGAGGAAGGCAACAAGAAAGAAAGCAAGTGGTCCAAACATCGAAGTTTGCTCGTAGACGCGTTACAGCGCGCCGAACAGCACTGGGGTGGCCGCAGCGCATCGGAGAATGGACCGGGAGAAGTAGGAAACCCATATGCGACAATGGACACAAAGGGCATCGTGAAAGGGTTGCGTCGCGCGGCCGAGGCCCCGTCGGGGAACGCAACGCAGAGGAACCTCGAGCCGAGCGCGACGCGACGGCCCGGCCGGTTGCAGGAGACCCTGGCCGCCATCGACCGTTGGAGCAGCTCTGTCGCCGACGGCAAATGCCGAACTGTGTCGGCGCGTCGCGGAACAGGTCAGAGCAGAGCTGGTGGCAGAAGACGGTGCCAGTCCGCAGCCACTGCGCTGGGTGGTGCACGGGGGCCCCGGCACGGGAAAATCGCACACGTTGAAATTGATCCGTCGGGAGCTGTTCGAAGACATCGCCGGTGGACGCATGGCTCGCAATACCACGTTGTCACGCTGCAGGCGGTGATGGCAAAGGAACTGGACGGCGACACCATTCATCATGCGATGGGCTTAAATTGGCAAGGCGCGTCCGACGACAAGATCAGCGGAAGCAAGTTCCTCGACCTGAGCGCGAAGGCCGTTCAATGGCGGTGGCTGATAATTGATGAAATCAGCATGGTAAGCGCTGAGCTGCTGGCAAGAATGGATTTACGATGCCGAGAGCTGGTGCGCGATCTACAGCAGAGTAAGTACGCCCCAGGTAGCGCACACGCGCAGCCCTTTGGAGGGTTGAACGTGCTCGTGGCAGGGGATTTATGGCAATTGCCACCACCACGCGGAACTTTTTTAGGGGAAGTGCCTTGGGAAATGCTGACCAAGGGGAGCAGCAAAAAAGTAGCCCACGCCGTGCATGGGCAGAAGCTGGTGTGGGGCTCGCAGGCGGAGAACAGCATGATCCACGGCATCACAGAACTAGAGCAATGTGAGCGCGCGCGAGACACATGGCTGCAGAGGCTGCAGCAGCAGATTCGGGAAGGTGCCCTAAGCGCCGATAATCATGCATTCCTGCATGGGCACGACACAGGTGTCCCGGGAAGTTGGTCTGGGGAAAAACTGGACTGCGAAAACGCAGCGTGCCAGCAACTGCTGCAGAGCAAGGTCGCCCCTGCGCGCATTCGCAGACTAGAGTGCGAGCAATGCCAGCAAGAACGCGCCTCGAAAAAGCGAGTGTTGGATGGAAACATGAGGGGTGACGAGGAAAGGAAGCTGGAGCAAGCAAAAGCTGTGTTTGCAACGAATGCGGTGAAGTACCACGTCAATAAGCTGCGGGCGCTAGACTGGGCACGCAAGCACGGGCAAGAGGTCAAATATGCCATTGCGAAAGACACAATTTCCAGCCGGGCGTTGCAAGAAAAACCGGACTTGGGCAAAGAGAAGTTGACATGGCTGCAACGTCACGATCAGGACTGCGGCGGGCTGTACGGGGTTTTGCCTTTGTGCATCGGCATGCCTGTCACGGCAACAGATCACTTGGATCGCCGCAGAGGCATACTGAAGGGATGTCGCGGCACAGTTGTTGGATGGAGCTGGCACGAAGCAGCAGGCACAGCAGCAGGGAGTACGACACAGATCTGGAACCAGCTCCCAACTTGTGTCTTTGTCCGGTTCCAGACCAAGTCAGAGTGGCGAGTGCAGGGGCTGGCCACGGAGAACGTGTTTCCGGTGACTCTCCAACGTCAAGCGTGGCACCTGGACAAGGGAAGAAAGCGGCCCTTGCTGCGGGTGGTGCGACGGCAATTCCCGTCTGGGTGGCTGTTAAGGGGGATTTTGTTTCCCCCAGCTACTCAGCAACAGACTCTACTCAACAGACTGAGCCTGCCAGCTTGTCTGGTCAACTCAACCTGTGATTGATCAGTGACATGCCTTCCCCCAGCTTCTCAAGCCAGCTTTTCAACTCAACCTGAGTCCTCCCAGTTTTTTCTGACTTAGTCCGGAAATGAGGACGTGAGTCGTTCCAAATTTTCACGACGTTTAAAATCAATTTTCATTTCTCGGTTTATTTATTTTGAAAAGTCCAGGCATTAAGTTTAATAATAGTTGGGTGCAAGTTAGTTTCCCGTCGTGATTTACCCAAGTCTTGACATGGATAAATCACGACGGGAATAGGAAGCTTTTGATTTCTCAGTCATTGTTGTCACCGCAGCTGTCTTTGTCATTGTCACCGCAGCTGTCCTTGTCAGTCATTGTCACCGCAGCCGTCCTTGCCTGGTGCCAGTCACCGTCATTTTGTGCCTGGACCTCAGCTACATCCCCTCTTGGCCATCATTGGCATCCATTAAGTATTGATGATCAGGTCGGATGGATCTACACGAAGCCATCGAGAAGGTCGAAAAGTGTGTGGTCAGCTTGGTCAGGACGCACCCGTTGGACGCACGCATTGGACACACACATTCCTTAATTCGACACCTCCAGGAAGAAAATCAACGTGACCTTGGATACCTCGATCCAGCTGGTGGAGTCCATGATGAAGCGAGACATCACCGAAGATGAGGACAATTGTCATGTATAATTTATTATGTTAGTTTATTATTTTTGAAATTGTCACTGACCTCCATGTACTGCTCTGTTCGTCTCTGACCTCAATTGCCAGGCCATGCAGGTGTTCCAGACTTTGAGCATCTCCATGAAACTCATTGAGAAGCCTCCTCAGGCCAGATATTCATTCCTGTCATTCCCGTCAGTTGATGTCATGAAATTCCAATGTCAGGGCGAAGACCAGGACCCTCCAGGACCAGGACTGCAAAACAAGCAGAACGGTTACGCTGAAGCTTGCTAAGTGGATGTGACAATAATAATACAGTGATTATATAGTTTCATTTGACAGGAGTTACGGTCGCGGCGCTTTGCAAAGAGTGTCAGTGACTGAATAATAACAAGCGTTCTGTAAGTTGCCATGGCCAGATTCCATCAGAGCCACCTTGATGCCAAGGCGTGTTCAACATGGCCGATTCTGACGAGCACGACTGTTCTGCCCCGTCCTCCTCCTCACAAAGGCCGGCTTGACTCTTCGGCCACTTGCTGTCATTGACTCTGGAGTGCCTTGATTTTGTCATTGTCATTCACCACATGCCAAAATGTTTGAGGCTGAACGATGTTTGGCAATGACATTCAAGACATTCAGTCATTCAAGCAGTGCAAGTGGCACTCAATGACATTTTAATGACACACACTGACTGTTCTTCCACGATGAACTAGCCTTTTTGCACAGTTCCTCCGAGTGAAGCCATGTCGTCAACGCCGGCACAGCGAGTTATCATTTTTGGATGGGCTAGGAAACCCAAGCCCCGACACGACAAGAAGGCTCAGGCGTGAATATCGTCATCATTGAGTTTTTGTATGTTTCAATTTAATTGTTTGCGTTTGTTTGAGACCAACTTTCAACAAAGCAGCATCAGCATCATCTGATGAGGTTGATGTGATCCTTGATTGCGGATGGAGAATCTCGAGGCCACATCATTACTGGAAAAAGTTCAAGGATCACTGGACCACAATCGACATAGACCTCGCAGAACACCTCTTCCACACCAAAGATGGCCACTATTGGGGCGGCCGTCACAGCGGCTGCGCCCATCACGAAACGCAGCGTGGAGTGACTGGGCTTAACGATCTTAAACGCACGTTGAAATTGAAAGAAATTGTCCTGGGAGTGTTCTTGCCCGTGGCTTCAGCTTGTGTTGCAGGTCTACAGCCACCGACGATGCAAAGATGTCGTGCAGATGATCGTGAACTTATTCAACGAGAATATCCTGAGGATCTTCCTTTCATGCAATGCTGGGTATCATCGCACTGGAGCCTTTGTGATGCTGATCGCAAGCATCTTGTGGGCGCTTTGGACACTGTCAGTGTCGTCATTGTCAGTCATTGTCAACTTTGTGCTGTTAGTGTTTGTGATCAGATTGTCACTTCTTTGGCGACCCGTTAGACAAGCCGTTGAGGAAACCGGAGTGTGGGTATGCCCTGTCATCGTCTCCCTCTCAGATAGTTGGACCCATGACATCCAGGACTGTGAGAGCTTCTTGTCACCTTCCAGTGACTCTTTTCAGACACGGTACCTTGAAGGCAAAATTTAATGTCTTAAAACCAGACATAGGTTGAGTTGACAGCTGACGGGTTGAGAGTTGTCTAGCCAAGGCAAATGGCATTTTATCGGAACACCGTGCTCAGGGTCATTGGCCGGAACCGGGACCTGCGAAATGAAGCAGACTACGTGTACTGGTTGGGGGCATGCCTTGATAACTTCTGGAAAGAAAACACCTGCAAGCCTTGGCCGTCGCTTGGCTTGTGTGCAGTTGAAGTTGTCTGAACTTCTTTGCGAACTTCATTGCCATGTAATCATAACAAAATGCAACTAAGGTTGGTTCGTGACGATGCTGACAAGACAGAGGACAAGGCTGAGGTTTATGAGGTCGAGTCAGATGATGACCACCGTCTAAGGCACGACGAGTACAGGCGGCATCCACCAGTTCCACCAGCCCACCAGGTTGCGTTCCACCGTGGAGAGCTCACCCACCTCCGCCTCAAGTTTCCCCACACATCGGCGATGAGGAGGCTGTCTTGACATCCCACAATATGCCAAATGGCCTTCGCACCATCCTGCCCTCAGGTTGCATTCGTCGTGACAATGACAGTATCATAATAATTATGACATAATTTTATGACAGTCGGCGTAATAACAATTACACTTGCCCCAAAAAATAGGCGCGTCAGTGACTCATTCAATGTCAACTAAGGCACGAGGTTTTTGCAGACGCACAGCTTGATGAGACTGGGCCGGCCTTACGCATTGTCGCGACGCTTCCAGTGGCCCGGCAACTAAAGTTTGCCGCGGCGTGCTTTCGTCAGTTGAAATATGGCATATATGGCGACAGGTTTCACAAATACATGTCGAACTGTATCTCCTGCGATGTCACCTGGTTCCTCGGCAATCCTCAGCCCGTGGGTTGAAAAATGCGGTGCCTCATTGCTCGTTAATTGACATTGATTTGTTTTGTCATTGTCTTGATTTGTTATTGTTCTCAGCTTCAAATTCTCATTGACTTGTCATTGTCTCCATTTGCTCTTCATTAGAATGTTGCTTGTTTTGTGCAAGTGTTTGTTGCAATCAATGATTCAAAGCACGGTAGGCCAAGCGGAGATCCTTGACAACAAGGCTGGCAGGCGTCCCAGGAAATGAATGCTTGGAGTGAACCGACGATCTTGCCAGGCCATCAGATTCGTCTGCCCGCCTTTTGGACTAGCCGAGCCGCTAGCCCAGGAGAACTTCAGTCATGAGTTTTTGCTACAGGAGAGTCAATGTCAAGGGTATGCAGCCTTTATTATGTCAATTTATGCATATTTATGCTCAAGTCAGTGACGTGCGGCGGGGGGGGCACAGACTGATCAGCGTTTTGTTTCTGAAGCACGGGCGGCGGAAACCATGCCCGTCATCTTGATGTCCGATTGCGCCGGATTGGAGCCTTTGAAAGAGCTTTGCAGGTGTGAGTTGGGTTTGAGACACAACGAAAATATGATTTAGTATAAGAGTCCTTGCCAGTCAGTCACCCAGTCGCATTGCGTCAAAGGGTTCTTAGCGTCTCTCCTGCCAGGAAAGCAAACGTGCCATCAACCTTGGCCTATGCCTCGGAATCGGAGCCAGCTCTCCGCAACCGCATCGCGAACTTGCACCCGAAAGCCTTTGTTTCCGATGATGCCAGGAAACACCTGCCAGGACATGTTCTGAAGAAGGTCAAGGGCCAGACAAACCCCGTTGTGTACTCGGCAGGTGCGCCCTGCCAACCCTATAGCAAGATAGGCAGACGTGGAGGAGAAAGCGATGAACGAAGCGATCTACAAATGACCGTTCCTTGCCACAACTTAACTTAATGAAACAATTGAAATTGACGATTGGTCAGCGCCGTGTCGCTGCTGTAAGCTTGCCTAGGCTGCCAATAGGATCGCAAAGATCCAGCCGGATGCCTTCTTGCTCGAGCAGGTGCCCGACATTGTCAAGCACAAGAAGTTCTTTGGCAACGTCTTGGCCAAGTAACTCGACTGAACCACTCAGTCCTATTTAAATTCATTCGTAATGTCTAGTCATTGATTACCAAAAGTCTGAGGCTGCGGATGCCTGGCTACACCGTGAAGCACAAGGACTTTGCGTCCAGTTAGTTGCAGTTGTTGGGTCACGTTGTTGAGTCCGTCAGTGATTTTCCTAAGTTGAGCTGCGTCAGGTCTTGAATTCTCTTTGTCACGGAATGGCCACTGAGCGGAAGAGACTTTGGATTGTGGGTTACAAGACCAAGAAAGCTAAACGTCATTGACCCAGCTTGCCTAAGAACTTGGCCAGTCCAGTCAATTGGCTCCTTTTTTGATGAGGCGCCTTCAAATTCCCGCTGCCCTCCAAGAAGAAAGTGTCCGTGCGGCAGCTTATTGCAAAGCTGCTTGTCACTGACCATTAGGTCCGACGAGTCTAGCATGAGTTAAAACCATCAAACATCTGCGCCTAGCCATCCACACAGTCATTTGCTCAGGAACAGCCCGGATGCGCGCAAGGGTCCTCCCACTTGCAAAACTGGGGTGCAGCGGTTGAAGGAAGCTTTGGACTACATCAAGAACGTGAAGAAGCGTGATCCAAGCAAGGAACTGTGGTGGCCACCTCAGTTTTTGATTCGTCGTCGTCGTCGTCGCTTCACTGGATTTTAAAGAAACTTGGAGGTTCGTGGACACGGCAGCATCGAAGACCTTCAAAGGCAAACCCACACGCAACAGGTCAGGGGCTCAGTGTTTTTTTTTGCAGCTCCTGCGTGTTGCTCTGCCTCACCGGCCCAGGCTTCCAACGATCACGAGGTCCAGGGGTGGAGCACGAGCTTATTATTGCACCTGCTGGGACCGGCACTTGACCAGTTCTGACACTTGACAGTCAAGTTAAATGTAGCGATGTTATTTTTAAAGCAATGTAATCGCCATTGATTGAATTAATTGAAATCGTCCGTGACAGGAAATGGCTGTGATCATGGGGTGGCACAACTCCAACTTTGATGGTCTCTCAGAGCATCAGTTGGGCCAAGCTGTCGGAAACAGCTGGCCATTGGGAGTGGCGCAAAAGCTGTTTGACGATTCTCAGTTACATTTAAAATTAGTCGTCGCGCTGAGAATCCATTCTGTTTGAATGCGAACGCCCTTCCATTCCACATGCCGAGGAACTGGCGCACATCTTGGCTTGGAGGAAGTGACAAGTTGCGGCTGACGCAGGCTTTGGGGAAAATGCTGGGAGTGTCACTGACTGTCATGCCAAGTTTGAAAGCCAGGACCTTGTCATTGTCGTCGTCATATTGTCCTTCAAATTGTCGTCGTTATTGTCCGTGACCGGCTCAAGATGGCGAGAGTCGGGGATTCGGTAGCCCTGGACTTCCTGGACGGGCAAGGCCGCCAATTGGCAAGCACCTTGTCCAGGCGCGGGCCGCGCGGGCCAATCGTAGTCAGAGACATCAGAGTTCAAATTATTTCAAATGGCCAGGCATGGACAACAAGCTCTTGGAATAGTCAAGTACTTCGACAAGAGCAAGTACAATGACATGTGCAACTTCCTGACTTCCTCACGTTCGGACCACATCAATGACAAGAGCAATTGGATCATCAACACTGTGAACAAGCATGTGGAACAGTGTTGGACTCAATGTTTTCTGGTCACATGTCATGAGTTTTTGTCAGGCGTGACAATCAGATTGTCATCGACCTAAGGAGAAACCATGAGCTTGGCTACCCAACAAAGGCATCATCAGGTGGGATACACTTACCATGAGCTGCGGTTTGCCACCAGTGTCCCCTTTCAGGCTCCGGTGACGGCGTGGCCTCAAACAACCAGGCAGCAGCGTCGCTTTCCAGGCCGGAACGCTTCCAGTCAGTCTAAGTCAGTCTAAGCCTGTCACTGGCATTGAATGTGAGCGTGTGTCACTGTCACTGACTCTGAAGAAGATGGCTCCAGCAGCGGCTAAGAACTGCCGCTCACCCATCATCGTCATTGTCATAATAATGATGAAGTCGCACACGCAAACATGCATGCTTGAAAAAATGTCCGATGTGAGCCAATGAAGCACAGTTTACACTCACACTGGAGCCTGTGCCATGAAATCACCTGGGAAGAGCTCTGGCAGACTACGCCGCCTCATCAGCAAATGGAAAACTGAGTATCCATGGCTGACAGACTCTGGCCAGTGTTGCTTTGTCGGCATTGTTTGTGTCAATTGTCCGACAAAGTCCTTGACAGAGTAATTGTAAGTGTTTCACTCGATAAAAAACCCCTAAGCCCAGGCAAGCATTGTGGTTGGACCTTACTACCTTCAAAGCCGCATAAAACTTTGGTCGCTCGGCATGGCCACTCGCTGCTCCACCGAAGACTAGAAACGCAGAACGGAAAGCTTCGGAGGGCAGATCTGATGGGGGCGCCAAGCATTGACGACTTTTGCCAATGCATAGAGGACGTCAAAAAGGGGTGCTCCTTTCGCAGCTCCAAATTTGGGAGGCGGGGGCTAATAACAAGGAACAACTGACAATAACAAGGAAGGCATTTCAAAGTGCTGACACTTGTCTGATCATTTTTTCTGCCAGGACCAAGTCAGTGAAAATGCTCTGGCTTCTGAATGAAGCTATTATGGAACGCTTCTGGAAAGAAGTTGATCAGAAGAAGGGCCTTGGACCGCAACATGATCATGGGCAACTGCATTAGGCTTAGCTGACACTGTCCCCAATTGGTGGTCATTCACTGACTTTGTCATTGTCATTGTCACATTCCCATTTGTCATTCCTTAAGGATGATGAGTGCCGCGGTTGCTCAAGATGCTCAAGGCACACTGCTCTCAGTGAGAGTTACTGTGGTCACCCATGATCGCAGCTCGGAAGCACATAGTTCAGCAAATTGCAAGGGGTCGTCTTATGTTGCTAAAGCAACCCGCCCTGTTCTCCGCCCAGGCTATGCGGGTCTCGAAGAGCATTCAATGATGGTTCTCGTGGATGATGACAACGCAGGCTCTTACAACCTCGCTCAATCGACTCGAAAAGCCATCCGGAGGCTCTTTACAAAGAGGAGGATGCCGCCAAGGGGATGGAAGGGTAAACGCAACGTTGTCCAGTCGAAGCTCCTGAACAAATTCCTGGTAGCTGTGGCCACGGCCTTAAATGTCATCCTTGCAATCAATGACTCCACGACAACTTGTCAGTGACTTTCATGTCTAACTGTGCGAGGAAATGTTTGCCACCGATGCTGCAATGGACGAAACAAAGACCACACGATTGTTACGCTTTGGCTACACAGATTCTCAAGGGTCAAGGGTTGAAGGCCGGTGTCCGTCATTGTCTCAACGCATTCTCTCAACGTCATTGTCTCTCAGGCCTCTTTCCGGCCATGAGGATGCGCGTGCGCGACAGAGCGCACGCTACTTCTAGGCCAGGAGACGTCAAGACCTTGACAGCCTAAATTAGGGCAAGATGCACGATGAGTGTCGTTTAGTTTGTGAATTACATGGGGCTCAGTCAGGCTGTCGCAGAAGTGGAAGTGCAATGCTTTCATGAATCGCATCTTTGAAGATTACATTGCTGGGAAGCACAGCGTGTGTGGCTTGATATGGCACAGTCCGCACAATAAACTTATTTTCAAGAAGTACGTCTAGGCCTTAGTTGCTACTTGCCGTTGTCATTGTCCAGGAAGAGGTCTTTGTTGTCATTGTCTTTTCTGAAACGTTTCGGTAGCCCTGTGACAACCTTTCTCACCCAAACCTTCCATCCGGTAGCGCTCGTGACAATCACTGCGCTGCAGGTGCGACGCATCCGGAACTTCCACTGCAAGATGGCTTGTCTTCAGCGTGCGAAGCACCGTCATGAATCCACCTTTCGCCCGATGGCCCGCTTCCTTTTGCTGCTCCCAGCGGTATTCAGTTGCTGCCAGGAGACCCTTTGTCACAGTCAGCTGCCTTCAGTGGATAAGTTTCCCTTGTGGTTGATTGATACAGCGACATGAGATCGCCGGTCTAAGGATCGCTGCAAGGAAGCAGAACAAACCCAAGGCACGAGCCCTCAGTTTTTTGCAAAACGTGACTGCCGAGCACTTACTGCAGCTGGGCATGATGTGTGATGCGGCAGACGAGGAACTGCGTTTGCTGGATGCTTACTGACATTGTCATTGTCATTGTCATTGTCACTGCCGTTGTTACCAGCTGCCTCACATTTCCAACAATCGTCACTGACAAACAATGAGTGGTATGCGCCTACCCGGCCACTGAGGCTGAGATTCCATGATAAATCCACAATCGATTCTACAAGGCTGAACATGGTCATTGAGCAGCTGTTTGAGAGGTTGGCGGCGCTTTTTGTCAAGAAGGAATGCCTCAAAATCCATGGCTATACTTACCATGTTGCTTGTTTGATCGCAGTCACTTGCTTTCATGTTCTTTTGAAACGGCGCTTTGATCCTGTCTTGGACCTTGGATTAGGACTTAACCGCCGATTGAGGTAATGACGTGGTTGGAATCCAACAAGACACTGATCCAGCTGCCCAAAGAAGTCCGCCAGCTTGGAGGCGATTTGGACAGGTGTATGGTGAACCGGTGCCTGGAAAGAATGAATGGGTGGCTGTCAGCGGCTGTGGCAACAGCAAAGGCAGAGTTTCCAGACTTTGAGGGTCAGTGTCGCTCGCGAACTTATGTTTGGCGGGAAATGCAGGTATGCTGACAATGACTTGACAATGACTTTCAATGAGGCGCCTTCCGCGCATTCAGCTTGAGACCCCGTCCTTCGATGTCTGAGATTACAACGAACCTCCGAAAGCTGCATGTAGTCTTTGATGAACGCTGCAGCCCTGAACAATTGGTGGAAGAGTTCAAAGACATGGGGCACTTTGCCCAGAGAGAGAGAGTTTTGGCCGCAATCCACTTGAAACAATGAACCGAACTCAGATGATTGCTAATTGTTAATTTTCAGCAGGGCTGTTTTAAATTGTTTTAAGGAGGGGTTCTGAATGCGGACGTGCCGGACATTCAAGCATGGGCTTCGTCAGTGTCAAAAGTGCCAGATCAATGTCCCAACTTGCTGAAGATGGTTGCCAGAGCAATTTCTTGTCAGTTCACAACCAGCTCTTCCAACGAGCGTGACTTCGGCGACCTCAACTGCTTCTTTGGTAAGAAGCGCGGCGGTGCCTCTGTTTGTGTGAAGGCATGCGAGCGCAGGGTTCGGTGCTTTGCTAAGAAGAGCGATGATAGATCCATTCGGGACCTTTGCCATGAAGCGCGCAAACTATGGGTGGCGGGGTTCAATGATCAACGCCATGCAGGGGCAAGTCGGGGTTCAATTGGTCATCGGGAAAAGCCCAGAAGAAACGTGAGACTT